>CM043722.1:41361974-41703144 GCA_023969325.1 Oryzias curvinotus
CATGCTGGAGCTCCACACTCTGATTGATGCGCATTTTGAGCAGAGAAAGAAGGACGAGGAGGAGCTTATTTACCTCAAGGAGCGAATCGTGAGGCTTTTTATTTTTTAAAGATGCATCAACTTCCTGTGACAGTTCAGTGCTGAAATATAAATACCAGATGTTTTGTGCAGGAGCGCCGCCGGTCTGAGAGAGCTGAGATCCAGAGGGTGAGAGCTGAGAAGGAGAAGGACCGACAGCACAGGATTGCGGTAACAGAAACCTCAGATATTTGAAAATTATTTGAAGCTCATTTGAGGAATAAATAGCCTCATCCTGAACATACAGCGTTCAAAGCTTTAGTCACATGCATCCATACAGGGGTCGACCTCCGTGCCCTGGGCGCCTTTGCCCATTTTTCACCTAGCTTGCCTTAAAAAACCTACACCAGCTTTAGTATCAAGCAATCAAACAAAACAAAAAAGCATTAAAAAAGTGTATAGATTTTCTATCACCAATGAGAAAGTCATTGACTTTATTTGGAAACACTACTTCCTGTTTAAGACCGATTTCAAAATAAAGTTGAATCACTGATCTGAATGTTTTCTCTGGAAGCTTACAGGCCCACTCCAATGAAAACTGTGTTTTGGGTGTTTTTAACATGTTCTTGTAGCATTTGCTCCTGATTTATGATTTATTTTTTAGTAAAGAAATACTTAGAAATGCCATTTTAAGCTGAACTTTTATATCCTTCATCATGAGAAAAATGTCCCAAGAATATGTCAAAAACTCCATTTCAATCAGAGTGGATCTTTAAAGAAAAACAGGGCATCTACCGCTATTGTCATCAATGTCTGCTTCCCACATGACAGGAAGAGCGTCAGAGGAAGGAGGAGGAGGAGGCCAAGAAGAAGGCAGACGACGATGCCAAGAAGAAGAAAGTGCTGTCCAACATGGGGGCAAACTTCGGAGGCTTCCTTGCCAAGGTGAGAGTCAGGTGTGATGATGAGGAGGGGAAGACAAACTTGGGGTGACGGCAGACTGTGCTCCATTCCAGGTTGAGTCGAGGAAAGGCAAACGCATGACAGCCAGAGAAATCAAGAAGAAAACTCTGATTGAAAGACGACAACCTCTAGGTATTGAAAACCTGAGGGAGGATGCTCTGAAGTAAGTCACATGACCTCAAGATTTCTTTTGCTTTTTTATTGTTATATGAAAAGACTATTTATATTTAAAAGATGTTTGGGTGTTTTTAACATGTTCTTGCAGCATTCTTTTCATGAGGGAGGACATATGCAAAAGATTGAAACTGCATGTCTTAGTATGTCGTTATTCTAACCATTGTGAATCAGGGGCAGACAAAATATGCCAATTGAAAAAGCTTTCGGTTGTGATTCAGCGACAGAAATGGGTGGGCCAAGGTCTCCCTGCTCTGCTCTATTCCGATACCTCCACTCGCAGACGAATATGTCTTGGTTTTCCTGGTCTGAGCTGGAATCTGACCCAAAACTGTACGGCTGGATTGCTCCCATATCGCTTTTTGTCGCACCGATCATTTTAGCTCGGGGTTGTGAGGGGCTGTAAGCCAGCAGGAGACACTGTAAACTAAGAGTGATGGGATCTGAGCTAACGTCAGCATCAAAAGTCCCGCCCATAAGTAAGTGGCGGGTTTCAGATGAACTAGTATTACTGTCGCTCTGCACAAACTATGCCCTAGAAAATGACATAGATTTTTTTTTTTTATTTAAGACAAAAACGGCATTATCATGCTTTCTATTTATATTGTTTGTTTAAAACATTAAAGCTTAAAATATTTACAGTTAATTGGACACAGAGGTCTTTTTAGTCACGTGTTAAGTAACAGCAAATGAAAAACAAACTGCATTAATAAATGGAAATGTATGAACTAATAGGATGAAGAATCCAAAGAATTTTAAAAAAAGATGTTATATAAAAAAATCAGTTGACTTCTAACTTTGTGTTTCTAAGGAAACGGGCTCAGGAGATGTGGAACTGGATTTACCAGCTGGAATCGGAAAAGTTTGACTTTATGGAGCACATGAAACACCAGAGATATGAGGTATACAGAAATGTATAGATGACAGATTTGTCTGTTTAAAATCAGTCGAGAAGTTAACGAAACAATCAAGGCTGTTTTTTAAGGTGGTGGCTCTTTGTTGTTCCTATTTTGTGAGTTTACAACAGCGAAAACGTATTTCAAAATATAAAACGTGGTTTTCTTAAAAAGTCTTTTTATTCATTTTAATTTTAGCTTGGGGCTGCACGGTGGTGCAGTGGTTAGCACTCTTGCCACACAGCAAAATGGCCCCCAGTTCAAGTCCCAGCTGGGGGACCTGAAACCGACCATCAACGGGGGACCTTTCTGTGTGGAGTTTGCATGTTCTTCCGTGTATGCATGGCTTTTCTACGGGGAATCCGGCTTTCTCCCACAGTCCAAAAACATGCTTGATAGGTTAATTGGTCAATCTAAATTGTCCCTAGGTGTGAGTGTGTGGGTGGGTAATTCTGGACACTCTACCCTGCGACGGGGTGGTGACCTGTCCAGGGTGCTCCCTGCCTTTACCCTGGGACCCCGAAAGGGTATAAACAGAAGACGATGAATGAATGAAGGAAATTTTGGCTTCATTTTTTCAGATCTAATATAATTAGGGGAAAAAAAAGAGAGATAATTGTAAAAATATCAATTATGGTAATTCAGAATGGACCTAAACAAAATAGAGGACAAAAAAAGATTTGACCATTTCTATAGGTTGTGCGGTTCAAATTCAAGTTTGGTTTGTAATGTTCATCATAGATTTCAACTGAAAAAGACAGAATGTAAAAAATGATCCAGGAAATCATATTGTTTGACTTTTAAAGAATAAATACAGAATGTATTCATCAATTCATCAAATCTTTCTTGTCAGTTTTTACCAGATTTTCACACACTGCAGCTGCTATGTTGGTCCATTATCCCATGCAGATCTTCTCAAGAGCCGGGATGTTTTGATGAGGAGGAATGTCAGTGATCATCCATTTCCTCCAGTTTCTAATAATTGCTCCAGAAGTCAATCTATTCTCTCCAAGCTGCTATTTTAGTGTAGTTTGGTTCATCCCAGTCTTGTTCGGGTCTCCAATCTTGTCCCTGGTGTCCTCTGACAGCTGTTTGGTCTTGCTCATGTTGGGAAAGTTGCAGTTTGACTGTTTAAGGGTGTGGACAGGTGTCTTTAGTACAGGTAAAGAAGAAGTCACATGTCCATGAGGAAACAAATTCTGGCTTGTTTTCAGGAGACAAATACTCATTTTCTGCTCCAAAATACAAACAAATTCTTTAATGATTTCCCAGATTTTTTTTTACATTCTGTCTCTCACAGTTAAGGTGTGTCCAGGCTGAACATTACAGACCAAACTCATTTTTTTAAGTTGGACTTCTTGCAGAATCAGTGGCTGACAAATACTTTTTACCCTTCTGCCTGCATTTACTTTTGTCTGTTTGAATCAAACAAACAAGAAAAAAAAAAGAATAAAACCTCTCGTCCTGATCAGCTGTATCCATATTTATGCAGAATTTTTACGAACAAAACCAGAATGAATTTCTCCATGCTTCCTACAGATCACTGTGTTGCTGAACAGAATCCAGCATGCTCAGAAATTGTGAGTAGCTGTTCCTGCAGCTTTCATAGACTCATTTTTTACTTTGTGAAGAAACAGTACTTACGTTTCACTTTCTTTCCCCTTCAGTAAAAAAGGCCATGGCAAAGCAAAAGTGGGAGGTCGCTGGAAATAAACGCTGAGAAACATTAAAGGATGCCAGACAGAGAAGAAACATTTCTTCTCCATGATCTTAGCTTCCTCTTTGCAGGCAATTTTAGTGGGTATTTCTTCATCATAAATATTAATAATAAAATGTTCAGCCACTAATATCTGGATTTTTTTATGTTGTTTACTGCTGTGGTTGGATTGGATTCCCTGTTGGACGCACTTTCCATGAAACCTTTTATATTATTGCAGTCATTTCAAGGTCAGCCCGTGTTCACCGACTCTTGCGTTAAAACCATCCACTGCAAAAGTAATAGTGACAATGATAAGTCTATGTAAACGTGCGTCCACGCGGGTTTGAGGCTTCTGCGTTCAAAACTCTTGTCTTCACTCGGAGCTACGCAACTTTCTATGAATTAATAATCATGACACCCCATTGAACGCACGCTGGATTTGTCAAAAGCAACAGACAAATCCAGTCAAATAAGGACAACATTGTTCCTTTTGACAGTTGCCTGAGAGAGCAGATTCTGTGTTTTACAGAGTTTTAAAGGATCTATATCATGAAAAATCAACTTTTTAAAGCTTTATTAGTATTATAATGTTAATTCCTCACAAAAAACAGCATCAAATCAGTATTTTGATCCCGGTTTTGTAAAAATATTATCGTGTAAATGGATATACAGTTGTTTACTCTGAAAGGTTTAAGAAAAGCAGCCCTAAAGGCCCTTTACAGCCATACAGAAACATCTCCAGAGCATTGTTCCTCTCCAGGTAGAAGTTTTATTGTAGGTAGGCCACTAACTTCAACATTTTTGACAGAAAGGGCAACCTAGTAGCGACTCAGTAACGTGTTTTTATATTCTGGTGGTAATTATCTAAGTTTCCACAGTCAGTGAATAAACTGAGCCTGAAGCCACAGCCTTATCCTTCTGATTGGTCCTTCTTCTAAGCCCCGCCCCCAAGCGCAAAAAGGGGACAAAAAGAAACAGAAGATTAAAAGTGAAAACAAAATAAAAATAAAAATAAAAATTTGAGTTTTGAAACTTCAAAACAAAAATTCGGACTAGGATTATATTTGACGTGCAGAAATTATCATTCACTTTTTCAAAGACAAAAACAAAGACACTACCAATCAAGAGTTGTTTCCTTTCATTCAACACGTTTGTTCATGATAACACATCACTGGTGTATTTCACTAAACCACGATGATAACATTTCAAAAGCAGCACCAGTCAAGCGGTCGGTACCCTGTTGAGTTGTTTTTTATGACGTCATCAGCCTTTTTGGGTGTGATGTCATCAGCCAATTTAACTGTGATGACATCATGTCATCCCATGTCAACATGAAACAAAATTGATTTAGAGAGAAATGAACACAAGGAACCAAGTAGAAACCGTGGTAAGTAAAGGCGTAATAGAACTCTTCTATTCACACCAAGATTAAAGCTGAACTGTTAAAGAGTGGGGGAACACCGAAAAATGTCAAGTTCTGGAGAGCAAAGAAAAGAATCTGTGAAAGATTATCCAAACATTCTGGACTGTGGCAAATATGTTTACCGAAAAAGACTGCTACTAGGCGAGGGATCTTATGGGAAAGTGTTTCACTATACAAGGACGGGTTCATCTGATGAAGAAGTGGCTGTGAAATGTGTTAGTAAGACTAAAGGCCTGAAAGAAGCTGATATACTCAAGAGGGTTCATTTCATAGGCTCTGATCAAAATAATCTCCTAAAGATGCTAGATTATTTTGAATATCAATCAAAAATTTGCATCGTGTCAAAAAAACCTGACATCACTTTGCTACGGTTTTCAGCAATAAGAAAAAATGCAGCTGTGCTGTTATATATATATCAAAGGTATATAGTGTATACAAACAGGAAACAATTTAATTCCCTCTGCTAAGAACAAACTTTCAACCTTCTATGCATAAAAAAATAAATCCATGCTTCCACCAAACCATCTGTCACATGTTTATTTATTGCTCTATTCAGTGAAACAGCAAACCAATTTCCATTTTTAGGAAGAATATCAATGATAAAACACACCCAGACAGGGCGCCCTCACATGCAAACACTGATGACAAATCCACGATAAACCAACACATCAAATCACAAGAAAAGTGATGACTGAACAAATCCAGTCGAAATGATCTGATACAAGTAAACACAAACATGATATGTAGTAAAAAGTCGCAAAAAACTTGTTCCAGGCTTTCTTTTGTTCTAAAAGTCATTTTAAAACATATCATTTTCCTTTTATAGGTTGAAGAGTTTGTTAAAAAACAAAAATAAAAACATTTTACTCAACAAGAAAAATAAGATTATGCTAGAATAAGTTATAATTAATCACATTTAGTTGTATTGTCCTTGTCTGCTTTAACATGTTTCAATAAGAAATAATACGTGTTAAAAAAATCAAGACATGGTGTGATTTTCGAAATATACAGTTAATTCCATGAAATGGAAATAGGTAAGAAACATCTGAATACTTTACGGTGGAGAAAATTACTTGCTTGGTTCAATCTTTGGTGCTAAAATGAGTTTTTTTAAATGAACAAGTCAACAGAAGTCTGTGGCGGCACATTTGAGCTAGTGTTCATATTATTTTATTTATTCAGTCAGACACAGCTGGATTACAAAGGAAAGCTCTGACAGTTTGTTAAAGTTTCTATCCAATTCCTGTCTTCTGTTAGAAGACCTACGCTTGACTGTTTTGATGGGAGCCCCTCTGTTGTGCTCAGCGGATGGGGGCCTTCAAAGCAGCATCCACCTCCTCCTCGGGCAGGAGCGTGTGCCACTGGGCCACCGGACGCCTGGGGTTGGCCAACATGTCCGACCAATGGCGCAGCCCGACACCGGAGGCGCCATAACCGATCCAGCACTTGCCAATGGGATCGTTGCTGCCCAGCTTGTCGTAGTCGTAGACTGTGATGAGAACCTGCACTTTCTACAGAGAAGGCGAAGGAAAAATTGCCAACAGAGTCTGGAGATGCATGATTTACTCTGAGATGTTAAATCTGTGTGGAGGATCTTTAAAGATTTTGAAATATTTGATCTTTAAAATTCAGTCGTAGAACTCCAAACATTGTTGACTGATATTTGTTCTTTCAGTTACTATAATTTTGAATTACTTGTCATACTTGTTTTTTTTTACTAAACTCTGTGACCTTTGTTTTTATCCCATTCTAACTTTTGGGTGGCAGTATAATGGTTAGGGAAGAAGCAGTAATATGTGGGTGTTGTATTTACATAAAAGCGTAATCAGATTTTAAAAACAAAAGGACAAGACATTAAAGAAATATTTTGTTTAAAACCCACACGATGCAACTCCCCCCCACCACCACCACACACACACACACACACACAGACACACACTAAGGGAAGAAGAATGATAAAATATGGGGTTGTAATATGTAATATGGGGTGAGAGGATGCGAGCTGATTTTAACCTTATTAATTTAAAGATGGGATGTCAAAATAAAGAGAAAATAGGAGAAAAAGTAAAGTGCATTTACTAAAATGCCATTTTTTGAACTAAGAAATATTTTACTGCAACAAATATTTACAAACTGTCAACTTTCTAATGATGGGATAACACAGAAGCTGAGATTTACCTGGAACGGATTTCTAACTGATACTTTTATTGGGGCGCCAGATTGATCAGTTTGTAACTTGAATAACTTGCACTACAGCAAAACTATTGTGAAAATAAATTAGGATTACCAAGAACATGCTAATAAAAAGTAGTAGAGCAAGAATGGTTATCCCGATGAACATAGTGACTGAGTAATCGCTGTTTATTTCTCAATAGAAGTTCATGGGATTACAACTTTTTTGGGAGCAGAGGGTATTTCCTATTTGGAACGTGAGGGGGGAGTGGTTGTTTAGTCCAGTTGTTGTTTAGCTGTCAATGCTCTGAGCCTGGAGATGATTGGTTTGAATCCTTGGAAGAGTCATTTCGTAGACATTGATAATAGGATGCAATGCCAGTACAAGGGCTTGGAGTGGGAGTTTACCCCTGAAACACTATAGAGATTTTTTCTTTGACATGAACTAACACACACTCCTCAAACTACTGTAATTCTTTGACCATTTATGCAGGTATTGCAATTCCAATTGATTTTAAGTGCAGAAAAGAAGCTTTGTACTGATACACAACACCTTTCTACTCTACAATAGAAAATCGGCAAAGAGCTGCTTTTCTCCGCATTAGAATCAGTCTGTTTATGTTGATTGCGGAAACACTTAACTACTGTAAAGTGTTGCATACCAGTGCAAAGCTGCTTCAGCTTCAGAACCCGTTGGAATTACAAGAATTGCATAAAAGATTGAAGAGTTATGGTAGTTCAAAGAACATCAACACAACAGGACACTACTCCCCCCAAGGATGGGTCAATTGTGGAGAACAAAGTCACACACCCCGATTAGGACACTAAAGTATATCTCTGTGGAGAACCAACCTGGATCTGGGAGAAGGGAATTTCAAAGCTGAAACTCTCGTTGAAATAAGGATTCAGGGTGTTTTGTTTGACGGATGTCTTCTTTTTCTTGAGTCTCTTGCCATTGTGCTGCAGCACCACCTTCACAAAAGGATCTGGAACAGACAAACACGCATGGATCCATGGTCCTTTGTTAATAGTCCTAGTGCATCTGTTGTTTTCACCTCCTCTGTGCTGGTTATAGTCAAGGTAGTAGCTGGACTCTAACCCAATGGTGTTTGGGTGAAAACCAATGTGGGTGAACTGCAGAGTCCCAATCCCAGCCACACAACAACATAACAGAACATAAAATCCACCCATCCATCTTCAGAATCCGGTGGATCCCTTTTAGGGTTATTGGGTTGCTGGAGGCAATGCAGTAACTGGGTGGGGCGACCGTGCTAGGGTGATCGACCTCTGATTGGAAGATTGCAGGTTTATTCCCGCCTTGCCCATCCATGTGTTGAAGTGTCCTTGACCAAGACCCTGAACCCCACCTTGCCTCTGGAGGAAGGCTGACCAAGGTGTTTGGCAGCGGAACTGCCACCAGTGTGTGAATGTGTGTGTGACTGGGACTGTGACCATACAGCCCTTTGGGCCTTTGAAGAAGGTAGAAAAAGCGCCATTTAAATATAGACCATTTACTGTTGGGCAATGGCAGGGTACACCCTGAACAGGTCACCAGTCTGCTGCAGGTCCACACACTCACTCAGTTACACCTAGGAACAATTTAAAGATACCAATTGTACACTGAAGCATGTTTTTAGACTGTGAGAGGAAGTCGGAGTGCCTGGCGAAAACCCACACATGCACAGGGAGAACATGCAAACTCCACATAGAAAGAACCCAAGCTATGTGAGGGAAGAGCGGTAATCACTACTCCATCGTGTAGTCCCAACTTCCAATCCCAAGAGCCAATTTATGACTACCAGTTAAACCATCAAACCTTTTTTCTGGGTTGTGAATTCATGGATTAATGCAAACGTCCGTCATCCATGACATTTATTCCATGATGTGAGCCAACCTTCTCCCGTCTAGATATTCACCTGACAGTCCTCCTACGTCCATCTTTTTCAGATTCTTGGCTTCCATTATGTTGACCGTTAGCTTGCCAGCCGTGGGGACATAACGCAGGGAAATGCAGATATCACCCAATTTCTCTTGCTGTCAGGAAAAATGTCAAATTTTATGTTTTAGATGTCAATCATTAAGGTATGATTCACCGTGGATATGATGCATATAAATCAACAACCTCTTCTTTTTCTCCTCCAACCAGATCCTTCCATTCATGTATTGGTTGTCCGAGGTCAATACTGTTCATGGGGATCTTGATTTCACCAATGACGTCATGTTTGCCAAAACGATCAAAGTCAAAAACCTGTAGCACCAGAGTCTGACCCCCCAACTCACTGTAGGGTATCTGGAAGAGGAAGGGTGAAGTTTTACATGAATGAGCTGCAGACAATAACAGAAAAACAAGTCGTCAGGTTAGACATCATGAAAATTTCTAGACGGATGAACCTTGAAGGTAAATGTCTCATTGAAAACGGGGCACAGGTTCTTGCGTTGGACTTTAGTCTCAAACTTTTTTTTCTTGTCCGGCAACATGTAGACTTTGACGTAGGGGTCTGAAGTGCCCCCCATGTCCATGGCTGGAAGGTCTTGAGCCTGAAGGATCCCCACTATGAGCTGAGATGAAGAAAGAGATTAGGTTTAGTTTAGCTGTGGAAAACAACACATTTCCAGATGTTTACCTGCATGGTTTGAGGAATGCTTGGGATATTAGTGATCAATACTGCAATGACTATATGACTTGTGATACATGACGACATAGCAAAACAATGAACTCCTTATACATCATTTCCAATTCACTGCAACAGTTTTGCTTCAATAAAAGGCAATATAACTTAAATCATACTCCATATGTTCTAGGAGACAGGTGTCTAACATTAAAGGGCTCCCACCGATTGGTCAAATGCATATAGGGCTTCATTTGATTTGTTCAATACTTCCAGCTGCCATGAGGTTCTTTTATCATGTGTGTAAACATTTGTGTTAACCATTTATCGCAGTTTACATCGTCTGATACATGGGCTGATATTGCATTGATGATACGTTTTCACTTTAATGTGCAGGTCTACAGCCCAGTGTACCTGGTTATCAGTGAAGTTATAATCCAGAGAGTACTCCAGTTTTCCTAAAGACTCCTTCTCCTCCTCCTCTTTCCCTTCCTCTCCTTCCTAGAAGACAAACAAAAATCAAAACATTAACCTTATTTCACTTTTAACCTCTTGTGCAGAAGTGAGATGAGGTTTGGGTTCTTTCTGAGCTAAAGTGGAGTTTGGGTCCTTTTTCCAGTACATTTAGTTCTATCCTGCTACGGCTGTCATCCCAAGACCCGACCTGGATGGAAGCCAAACAGCTGTGGACGGTTAAACAGAGATTACAGTCAAATGGAAAATGCAGTGAGACTCTGGAAACAGTCATCTTCATGTAATCTAACAAGCAGCTGTCACCATAACACAAGTATTTTAAAAAGATAAATTATCCTAAAATCTTTTTAATTTAGTTTCATCCTTTCATCAAAGAAAATTCAATTCAACACAGTTGAGTTCAGGTCCTCTTTGCATCAGAGGGTTGAAAGCTTTGTTGAACTAAAACATTCCCGGCTGCTTAAACCTAGGTCACATATCCCAAAATACGACCGCGCAGCAACCTAAATGCACGTTTGCCAGCAAAATTGGCAGATGACCGTGCAGCGACATTTGGATTCAGGAGGTGGGAGTCGCATTTTCACTCGGTGGCCACCAAGGTTTTAAGAAAACAATTTTTTTTAAAGAAAAAACATTGTGACATTGGTCAGTGGTCAACTGGGCGCATTTGGAGGTCATGCAGTGGCAGTCCAGCAGAGCGATAGCTAACTGATAAGAGGATCTCCAAGGTCCCCAAAATAATCAATGATCAGTCAATTTCAGACTTCAACTTCAGATACTTCCACCTTTGTTCAGCTGAAATACAAATTCAGGGAAAAAACTGGTTTTATCCTAAAACAAAAGCAGGATGGTAACTTTAAAACAAATGAATATCTGATAAAATTCTACTTTTTTGTAAATATTAAAATAGAATCTTTAACTTATTACTTAGAATTGAATTCAGAATGTTCGTCAGTGGTAAAAAAAAACACTGAAGCATAAGTTTCCCAAATAACAAGTCTACATCTAAATAAAGGATTTTAGTTGTCAGAGTTTTCAGAATAATAACACAAAACTCACTCAGAGCCATATCTAGAGTCACACGGAAGTTCCTGAGAATGTTGTTTGAAATGAAACAGGAATATGTGGCTCTAGCTTCTCTGAATTTCAAAGAAACTATTTTCTTCTTAATAAATTCTACATGACAGAGGGCTTCCCCACCTTTTTCTCCTCTCCTTCTTCTCCCTCCTTATCCTTCTTCCTGCGTCCTCGGCCTCCTTTCCTCTCTCTGGTCTTCTTGGGCTTTTTGCCTTTGTTGAAGCACTTCTTGTAGATGCAGAACCCCAGACAGCCGACAAGTGCGAGGACCACCACCACGATGGCGCCCACAGCCCACATGGGCACTGGAAGTACGGACAAAGAACTTATTTGATGGATCTGAGTTTTACACTGCAAAAACGCAGTTTTAAGAAATTGAGAAGACCGTTTTTTCAAGAAAACAATAGTCCATTGGAAAGCTGTTGTCATTGTAAAGGACATTTTATGAGATATACATAGTATCAGTTGTGATTTGTTGGGTAATTTGATACGTTTTTACTCACAACCATCTCAGTTTAAAGTATAAACATATTGACACAAGTGTTCAGGAAAAAAAAGCACCTTATTTACCCACTGACTCAAATTTGATCCATGTTAGTTATGCAGAAAAAAATCGGGAAATTTGATTAACCCTTGTGCTGTCTTGGATGACCCCACCCTTACTTTGACGTGTTCTCCCTACCATAACAAAGCTGGATAGAGGTGGACAAATTTCATGTAATCCATGGACACCAGTGAAGATCACAAATCATTGAAAAAAAAGGTTCAGAGCTCTGTCTAATGGGTCTAGATGACCCAACTCCCAACGGTAAAGTGCCTAGGATAGCACAAGGGTTAAAGCAGCTAGAAGAGACTAAGAATGTATTATTCCTTTAATGAGGAGTTAAGCGCGTAAAAAGATCTTAGGAAATGTTGGTTTGTGGGTAAATTTGATCTTGATTATGACTCAATGCATAATTGATGTTTAAAGCCCCGTTAATGTATGTTTTCAAGTGCTAAAAAGATTTTTCACTCTAACTTTTCTAGTTACCAATCCATTTTACTGGGAAATATTCCAACAAACATAAAAAATAGATCTTTTCTGTCTTTTTTGGCTCCCTTGTAAATTAACTGAAAATATTTCATTTTTTTAAATATCCTGTCTGTGCAGGGACATCTCTGTCTTTACTTAACGTTCTTCTATAATAGTTTTCATTCATTTCTTCTTCCCCTTCAGGAAAACAGCAGGAAAGTGAAACAGACTTACTCTTGAGTTTATGATCTTGAGGAAGATGGGTGATGGATCACATGAGGAGAAGATGAAAGGAGGCAGAAAATAATCAAACAAATGGATGAGAGCAAATGAAGAGACAGAGTGATGAGATGACGCTGCGAATGTTCTGTAACGTGTAATGTTAAAGATTTCAGAAAATACTGTATTTCCATTTTAAAAGATTATTATTTAAGATTAAAAAAACATGTTTGCTGCTACTTAAAGTCTGATCATTACCGAAATCAAAATTTTTCACTTCATCAGGGCCACATATTTCTGCTGAGACATAAAGACCCACTCTGATGAAAATCAAATTGTGGGTGTTTTTAACATGTTTTTGTAGTATTTTTCTGATGGAGGATTTTACAAAAGAGTTTGATTTAAAAACAACATTTCTGAGTATTTATTTTTTCAGAAACTATGTCCTAGAAAATGTCACAGTTTTTTTTTTAATTTTGACTAAAAACGGCATCATCACAATCAAAAGACGACTTTGAAAATGGATCCAAAGACGGTCGGAGTGGGCCGTTAAAGTCCGGGCTTCACAGAGAGCTCACTTGGCAGATGTGTGAGCTCATTGAAGAACTTGTTCTTCATGCTGGTGAACTGGTGGTTGGAGTGGTGGGAGGGAGGTGGAGGCGGACGCTCCCTCTCCTCCTCTGCTGCCCTTGGGAGTCGCATCCTTCACCAGTTGTTCTAAAAAGAAAAAAAAAAGAAAACAAATACATGAAACAAGAACGTGAGCTCCATCATCGGAGTCAGCTCAGCGAGGAAGATGTTCAGTCACGGAATCAGGAGCTGTTGAGAGAAAGAGTTGAACTTTTTCTTCAAAATCATTAAGAACAAATGATCATTTCTCTTTAATATACTTATTAAAATCGTGGACTTTTCACACGAATGTTGTTATTTTATGTATCTGTAAAGTGGAAGAGGGTGTCTCAAAGAGGTTCCTCCGTTCCTGACTGTCTCTGAACATCACTGTGTGCTTCTCAACGGCAGGCAGCGCCATCGAAGATTCAGAGAAACTAGAGAATTCCTCGCTGACATGTGCCTGGAAAATCTGTGTATCATTCTTTCATTTGTTTTTCAAACTGAAATAAAAATAAAAACACAAAATACAATATATTATTTTTTTTACAATGAGTCCAGATCAGACTTTAACATCTTGTCCACACATGTCAAATGTAACTGATACTTCAAAAACACGTCAAACTTAATTATTGGTGGAAAATCTGAATTTTTAATTATTCTGACCCAGATCAATCATCCCTGTGATTATTGGATTGAAAAAATAAATCCAGACTGGCTTCTGAAAAATGACTAAATCTAAAAAGAAAGAAACGCTCCACCCTAACCCTAATGTCTGAAGAGTTCCTGTTCATGACGGTTCTTTACAGAAAACAAATGAAGAGGCAGAGAGGAGGAGGAGGAGTTGGAGCACAACGCAGCAGACCGATCACAGCTTTCACATTCTGTTGTGCTGTTGTTGTTCTTTTTTCATTAATCAGTTCAAACGTGGCTAATTTTTTCTACTTAATGCAGAACCGTTCAGCAAAATGGAACACAAACAAATGCAGACTCAGATGAGCAACTTTTGGTTTTTCAGAATTCCATCCTCAGAGCTAAGTGTTTCAAACTTTGTAGGACGTGTGACAATTGTTTAACTACACTACAATTACACGATCCCACTTTCACTGTCTTGGTTACAAGAACAAAAATTTGTTTTGGAAGATATCTCTAAACTTACATCAAAGATTTCTACACGCAAAATATTTGTCTTTTTCACGGTGGAGAAGAAGGGGGGGGGCAAACTACAATGTGGGGCAGAATGGAAAATAAATGACCCCACTATATGTGAAAAAACACAAACAAATAATGTGTAAATCGAATGTAATCTCTTTCAATTTCCTTGATATAAGAACACTATTTCAGCTTCAGCATCCGCCACAAACCAAATCTAAGTTTACGGTAAAACTTTTAACACCAAAGTGTGACGGTTTTCCTTTTGCCTCTTCTGTTTATTCCATTGCTCGTGTGCTTTCTGTCCTCAAGTCTGCTTCTTCTCTGATTCACATCTTACACACTGAGACAAGAGGCTGTTGGACACACAGGTACAAGATCCAGCATTTAGGACAACTTTAATATCTTTCTCTTTCTGACAGTAAATTCAAATATCCTTCAATGACTTTATGGTTCTTTTTTAGCACATATCAGGATTGAATGTATAAAAGCAAATATGCATTTACCTTCTCCCTTCTCTGTCACAGCGAGGAAAAAAAACAGTGAAAAGTAATAAAAAGTCAGATTTCCTTAATCAAGCCTTCAGCTTTAGGACTTATGAGCCCAGTAAAGTGCTGCAGCTGTCAGTATTTTCACTAACACACACACACATGCACAGGCCCCGCCCACACCAGACCCCTGTGTTGCTGCACAGCAATGTAACAAGATTAATTGCCAAAGGTAATCCTGAAATCCTCGGCTTAAACAAATTAAGGCCTCTCTGGGAATCCTCCCCGTTCTCCATCCATCACTCCTGGTACCTCCTCCTGCCCCATAAATATGCACACAAAACATACTTTCAGAATAAAATCTGATTTAGGAGCAGATCTGTGACATTGACCTTTGGCCTGTGGCATTACATGCAGAAGATGAGGGGGAGACTCTGCTGCTTGTGTGAGAATAATGTGACATATAGACACACGTAGGACACTGGAAGCTAAGCGATCATTTAATGAATACATATACATTTGAAAAAAAATGAGCACAGAAGTACTCAGGGCACGAAAAAGTATTGCTCACACATTCCTCAAGTTGTTCCACTTAAAAAGTTGCGTTTGGTTTGTTATGTTTGTCACAGAAACTCTTCAACTGTGAGAGACAGAATGTCAAAAGAAAACAGGAAATTAGGTTTTTTGATTTTTAAGAATGTGTTTGTACAATGGTGCAGAAAATAAGGATTTAGCTCCAATAGCCCTTGTGCTATCCTATGACCCCCCCTTTACATGGACGTGTTCTCCTACCATGACAAAGGTGGATAAAGGTGGAGAAGATTTCATGTAATCCATGTCACAGTTCATCAGATCACAAATCTTTGAAGAAAAGAGGTTCAGAGCTCTGTCTAGTGGGGTCCAAATGACCCCACTCCCAATTTTAAAGTGCCTAGGATAGCACAAGGGCTACATAAACAAGGATTCTGTCCCTCACACACCCTCAGTAGCTCAATTTCCGTTGACTATGAAATATAGTAAATTGGACTTAAAACTTGCCATAACAATTTGCATTTATCAAAAACATTTTTGTACTTGGAGGATGTGGCTTTTGAGGCATATCGGAATATTGCAAAACTGCAATGAAATTTTTTTTTACAAATTCAATGAGTGATGTGACCAACAACCGGATGGCGATGCTCTTCTTGGTAGGAACTGGTGGCCTTGTGAGCTGCACAGCAAGCGCCACCAGAGGTCCCACAGCGTCACACAGCGTCACACAGCTCATCAAAAGTTTAGCATTTCCTGTGGAATTGTTGGATCCACAGCTTTTCTGGAAAATTCACCAACCACCATTTTCCAAAATGGCTTCATCCATAGCCACTCCCACGTGTAAGGAGCTCGCCGCTTCATTACCTGAAGAAGACGTCAACGTCCTCTTTGATAGATGATGTTGAGCGGTAGTGCCGTGGCAGGAGTTTGAATGTACCTGCTGTCAATCAAAGTATTGATCACATCTGTCGCCAGTGAAGCGCAAACAATGTAAATCAGTTGATTCTGTCGCAGATAAAAGCTGCTTTAGTACACCTACTTTAGCTGTCAAAGCACACCAGGGACAAGATTGTAGATCTGAACAAATCTGGAATGAATCAAATGACAAAAAAATAGCATCTTAAAGAGGAGATCAACTGTCGGAGAAATTATTATAAAATGGAAGAAATACATGATTATGGGCAATCTCCCTTCACCTGGATCTCTATCACACATGGTGGAGTACAAATAGTCTTGATAATGGTGAGAAAACAGCCAAGACTACATGGGGGGGGGAGGGGTGACAAAGGTCTGTTAAAAGAAAAAGATGAACAGATCTATATGAGATTGTGGTCCAAACCCTCCTTCTGTCTGTGGGATTATTGAGGATGAAATATGGTTGGGTCTTCCAGCAGGACACAGAACCAAAACACATCACAGCTCTTGAGAAGATCTCATGGAGGAATGGACCATAATGGCAGCTACAGTGTAAACCTACTAAAACCTACAGGAAACCTTTGATCTCTGTCACAAGGCTCTGAACTGAATAGATCTATGAACCTTTGTCAAGAGGAAGATGAGAGGCATTATACCTGAATATGCAGATGACCTGAAGGCAGCTATCATAACACACCATACTGTCATTGCACCCTCCAGTGAAACGATGGATCACCATCATGCTCTAGACTTAGCATCCTTCTACTGATGGATTCAACGTCTCTCCTCTGGACGTGTCCCAGTCATCTCAGTCTGGCCTCTCTGGATTTTTCTCCAAAGCTGCTAACATGCCCTGTCCCTCTGATGTTCTCATTCCTGATCCTGTCCATCTTGATCACTTAGTCATTCAGCTCAAGGTATTTACAGATTAAAGTAAAAGATGTTTCTTCATCTTCTTGGATCAGCAGTGAAATGTCCTCTTGATGAACCTTGAATATGACCTCATCTGACACAGTAAGTATGAAACGCTTGAATGACTGGTTGTTCTTCGTTTACCCAGTGTTCCATTTTTTTTGTTGTAGAGTTCAGTAGGATTTTAGAGTTTGTCGCTTTTTATTGCCACTGATGCAACAACTGGAAACATAAAACCGAGCAGAGTGTGTAGCTCTGGACTGAGTAGCAGGGCCCATAGCTGCCCAACAGAAAGAAAACTGTGGGACTATAATCTAATCCTAAACATCTGTGTGTCTCTCTGGTTAGAATGGTGTGAAAGCGGGACTGCAGGGCCTGGGAAAGACGGTCATCTAACAAAAGCCAACATGTTTTCATGAGGTAACTCTCAGCGCCTCTTCTTTCTTTTTTGAGCTGCTTTGTTGTAAATGGATTAATGAAAAGAAGATAAAAAAAACATCCCAACCACTAAATATTTCCGTGATTTTGTTGAAACGAAAAATGTTAAAGCCTCAGTGACTCATTTTAAACGATTTGATCATCACAAATACAGGAATGCAGATTTGTTTCAGTCGACAAAAGGAGTTTAAGGCTAAAGACTTGGACAGATGAAATCGGGGACAGAAATGACCCCGACAGGGAAAAAGCGGATAGAAGAGGAATGAATGGTTATTGTTTCATTCATTTCCTTTCTTTAGTGATAAATCTTTAGGATTTATATCACTTATTAACCTCACTGTAATGAGTATAACCAACCAGCAACCTATTTCTTTATGCTGCTTCACAGTTCTACCCCCCCCCCCTCATCTTTAATCACCCCCCCCACCCCACCCCACCCCCGACATCCATCTCTCTTCTTCCCTTCTTTTCTTTTCCGTCCGGTCCAACAAATGACTGTTACAGATATGAGTAAGTTGAATAAAGTTTAGCCTAAATTCTAAAAAGGGTTTATTCCAACATACACCTAGTGTGTCAGAAGATTTATAACCCCTATTGTAACAGTAAAATCTGTCCAACACAAGAGGCTTTCAGCTCCCATCTGTCTGCTCAGCTGTTGGACAGGACAAGTAAAAAAAAAAAAAAAGTTACACACACTGATGACGTACAGCGGAGGATCTTGTACTGGGCCCTTCACACAGCACTCTAACCGTTAGTAAGGTGGGCGTAGGATGTCCTCACAAACTATACAAACTGATTGTCTAATTTGCTCATTTTTAACATTCAGGCTGTCACTTATCACGTGAACAGATCTAAATGCATCCTACAGTTGTGTTAGAAGACTTTAAGAAGCCGCACCAAAACCAGGTTCTGTGTTACCAGCTCTGTATGAGTAGAGTGGACTAGAATATGTACCACACAATATGAAGGCTGGAAACATTCTGGTTAACTTAGAAAAACCAGCTTAATACCACTGTTGTTGAATGAAAACTGGCAAATCCAGTACTTTCTTTGGATCAAAAACTGACGCCAAACATTTAGCTATATCTATTTATAAGTAGTTTGCAAAATAATCAATGGCCTATCAAAAACAACACAAAAAATGTGTCATGGACAAACAGCACCTAAAACTGGAAGTGATTTGTATTAACTATTTAACTCTAGTTTGATGAATTCGGAAATATGTTTCACTAAAATTATGAAAGAGCTCACATGTGACAGATGTATAAAAACCTTTTCACATAAGCTAGAGTTCTCACATAAATCCAAAGTTACTCAGCAGCATTTGGTGTGAAGGGAAAGATGGAGAATCTCTCTTGACTCATATCTGATATCTCTAGTCAAAACAACCCTTTGGCACAGACCTGAACTGTGCAAAAGGGACAACAGATCCGTACGTAGTACATCCATAATCTCACAGGACGTGCGGTAAAAGTATTAAACTTCTGAGACTACTGTCAACAGAAGACATGCAGGTATATTCATTCAAAATCTGGACTCTGAACAGGGTCAGCATTCTGAGACTCAGGTTCTGACCACAGCAACCACACAGATCTTTGTGGTCAGACTAACTTCAACCCTTATAGCCTCAGCTGTCAGCCAATCACTTTGCTTGTTTACAATGACGCAGGAATGATCCAGCAGCCATTACTATCGTTTTCATTTGGTATTTAATGTAAAGGTTTCAAAAAGTGTCTTTTAAAATAGCTGCAAAACAATCAAAAAATGGGATACTCCTACGATTGTTTTCCTTATACAGTTGTGTTGACCTGTCTTTACTTTGAATTCAAACGTTTTTGGGTTGTCTACACATGTTTGATATGTTTGGTATAAACATTAAAAAAAATCATTTAAAAATTTGCTGGAAAGAAAAAGACCAAATTGAGTTTTTTAGTAGTTGTAGGTTTATTGTGAGATATAATGAAAAATATGTTGTATTTTGGTTCCAAAAAGGCTCAAAGTCTGTGCAAACAGCAAGGTGTCTTTGTATTTCCAGACAGTGACTTCACGTGAGCGCAGAGGCGCTCCAAGCAGAGCTGCTTTAGCCTCCAATAATCCACTTCTGCTAATCTGTGCTACTTTGGGAACAAGCCCCACTGTATGACAAGTGAAAACACTCTTCTTTTGCTCAAATCTGTTTAGGTAAACCCATAATCAAGACTTAAAAGGTGCCTTTGATGCATTCAAAAGGTCTGACAGTGGGATGATGATGATCATAATAAAAACAAATTCATATTGAGCAGAAAATGCAGCAGATTAACCTCTTCATTGATGAACAGCAGAGGTTTAAATCAAAAGCCGGATAAATGACAGTAACCCTGAAAAGCTTTTAGGAACTAAAATTCTTCCTCAGCAAATGAACCCATAAAAATATTGACAACAAAGAGAAAACCATCCAAACTCACATAATTCTGCCTCTGTTCTTCTTTCTTCGTCTTTTGTTTTACTGTTACGACAAATGTTCTGATCACTGAATGGTGTGATGTGGTTATGTGCGTCTCTCCTCTTCCTCCTCCTCCTCCTCCTCTTCCTCCTCCTCCTCCTCCTCCTGCGTTAATCTTCACCAGATCCAGATTTACTGTCTGGTTACGTGCTCAGAGCTGCAGAGACACGACTGCTGATGTCATTGTTTGAAACTTTAAAAAAAACGTGCAAAAAAGATTTTTTTTTGTGATTTTTATTTTCATTTTGTTTGCAGGAGGTGGTGTTTTCAGAATATGCTCAGAATTGGTTAGGAGCAGAGCGCACACAGACAGAAGTGCTCCTCTTCCCTCAGCAACGTTGGTTTCATCTTAATTAAAGGTTTGACCCCCAGAAATGGAGTTAAATCCAACAAGTATCCGTGCTGCTATTTTTAAGGCATTTGCTCCATTTCTGCAGCTTTTGCTCTTGTGTTCACATCTGCACACTGAATTTTAACTGAGTTTGTGTTACTAACAGGTGAAGAGATCACAGCAAATGAAGCCCTTTTTGATGATTAAAATAAATAAATCACACCTTTGACTTCCATGTTTCTGCAGATGCAGTATGTTTCTCCACACAGACAGAAACAAAACTTGCCGGTACTCTTTTCCTGTTGTGCTGAAAACTTTAGTCAATTCAATCTGATATTTAAAAAAAAAGCACATAACTGAACTGAGGAACACAACAAATAGAAGAGAACCAAAAACTTTCATTTGTCAGTGCTTCCTTGGACTTTTCCCCTAGATCTGATCAGGATGTAGCATATTTAGCTGAGACAAACAGACAAAACAGTGTTTGTGGGGATCAATTTGTTCTCAGATTTCTCTTGGAAAGGATAGTTTGTGATGAATTGCAACATTTGGTTTGATAGACTGACATTCATAGAATATTTATGGAGGAAAATTGTAACTTTTCATTTGTTATTTTTGTGCCTCGTGAGCCCTTTCCTGAACTAAAGGTTGTAAATTTATTTATTCTTTTTTTTACTTTTGAATGAAGGCAGCTGTTTTCTGAGGAGTCAGATAATCTGGTCCAGAGTTTCATCTGGAACGCTGTCAACACTGAGGCTAATCCCAGTTAATCTGAAAGGATTAAGGGCATTTTTATTTTTTAATCAAATTAAAATGTTGGAGATGACTGTAACTTTATGAGAACATAAACTCTAAGAATTTCAAGTGATCCAAATGAAGGACAGTGTGCGTTTAGATAAACATGTATCTTTTTATGTTAAATATGCATCCTGGATATTGGAAAATATACGGTCTGATAGGAAAGATCTTATCCTTTGTTTGTCCTTTACCACCTTCATCTTGTGCTTCATTTCTCTGTGCTGTTGTCTTCTGTCCTGTCAGTGTCCCACTTTATGTCCCCCTCCATGACAGGTGTTGCAAGCGTGACCAGGCTGGCCACAGTAGAGGCAGAAGTTCTCACGGAAACGCCTCGCTCTCTTTCCTGGAAGGAGCGGGGGGGGGGGGGGGGGGGCGAGTTGCATAGGCTCGTGATCGGAGCCAGTAGCCCCAAAAGGTGAGATGGGCACGACATTCACTGAGGTTGGGTTGCGTAGCCGCCGGGTTCTCAGCAGGTTGTCCAGTTTGATGGTGAGGGATGGTGAGGTAAGCTGGCACCAGCGAGCTGCTTGTCCAGTCTGTGCGCCGTCACTGACCAGAATCATGGCGAGTAGGCGGCTGCAGTCTGTCGCCCCTGCTTGATCCCATATACCTGTTCGCCAGGACCTTTGCCATCCGCTGGATGGTTAAACCTCTCCAGAAGCTGCTGTGTGAAGGCAGCACAGGAGTGAAAAGGTATCGATATTCCTGTCCAGAGCGCAGGTATCCACTCTCACGCCTCTCCGGTCAGGAGGGAGCACACCAGTGACACTTCGGTCACTTCAGAGAGATAGAGGCTAGATTGTTGGTGCAGAAACAGATCACACTGCATTAGAAACCCTAAGCATTTCTTTGGGGTCCCCGTTGAATTTGTCCGGAAGTGCCATCCTCGGTCCTGGTCGCTCTAGGCGCGCCACCTTTGGCGGCCGCTGAGGAATGAGCAACTGAAGGAGTCACGGCGGATGTGTCGCTGACAGGTGGGTTGATATGTAGCCCTGACATGATGGCTTCAGTCGCAGAGGTTAAAGATCGAGCTCGCGACTGTTCTCCAGCAACAAAGTAGCAAACCTCATCAGCTCCATGTTGACCATCCATGTTTGGCAAAGTATTCCGTCACAAGAACAGGCAGACGGCTGGATCCAAATGCAGCAGGTTTATTGGCTCTGCTAAACGTCCACAAAGCTAAATCAGGGTCAGGCAGGCAGGGGTCGATAAGATCAGAGGAGAGACAGGGGGGTCAAAATCCAGGTGAGGGTCGGGGCAGGTGGCAGGCAAAAGGGACAGATACAGGGACAGGAGACAGAAAAGTAGGTCCAAATATAACGCTCAGGAGGGAAGGAAGGAAGGCAGAGTGGCACAAACAGTACTTCACACTGACTTGGGCTCAGTGCAGTGCTTATGTAGACTGTGAGTGGTTGAGTGAATGAGACTCAGGCATCCAGGAAGTGTGTGCTGTGGTTGGTGGAAGATAAAGTACATTCAGTACCACAGTTCCCGCTGGTGACCAGAGGGGGAGACAGAGTTCTGATTTCTGACAACTATGATCAGAAATACATTCCAAGGCTTAGTCCTTCCAAGGCCATAAAACTTTCTTGGAAGATCTTAACAAGACGTTTGAGGATCTGGCTCCAACAATCTGCTTTTCCTTGGCTGTACAAACCCAGCGGACCACCAGAACTTTAGCCGCATTTGGTGTTAAGTTCCATAAGAGACTTTGACTTTTCTCCGACACCTCGTTCCAAAGCTGCTGCTGGTTTCGTGCATCTCGCCGGCCTCAGAAGAACCACGTCTGTCTGAAAGTCCAGTCAAAGTTGAGCTTTGCACCACTGGTGAAGAGACCCTCTCAATTAAACTGTTGAGGTTCGATGTCGTCATGATGTCCTGAACAGTTTAACTTTAGTGTTTTCTTTTGGTTACAATATTTCTCTTAAATCTTTCTGAGGCATTACTTTGCTCATCTACAAACTTCCAAACACCTTTATACAGACCAACTTACACACACAATGTTGAATTCTACCTATTTTTTTTGTATCATTTATCTTTTCATGTTAATCTAATAAATGTCAAAAAGGCATCCATCATTCATCTTGTTCTTTATTTGTGATTATATCCCTTCAAAAGGGAATTTACTTCCTAAAGTCTTGAGATTGATTTTGAAGATTCCTTTTTTAAAGAGTTTTTCATATAAAATTGACAAATTTACATGAACAAGCAATTTTTCCATCCATTGAGGAAGGTGATGCCGCTTTACAAGACATTCAATATAACCCCTTAGACCAGGGGTGTCAAACACACGGCCCGTGGGCCGTATCCGGCCCGCCAGGTGGTTTAGTCTGGCCCACACATGAAGAGTAAATATCATAAGGATGTTTAAAAAAGAAAGCAAGTTTCGAGTCCATTCCTGTGGCGAGTTATGATTTTTTTTTCAAGAAACAACTGAAATGCGCAATTTTGCCACTATGGGGAGCAAAGCAAAAGCAAAACACGAGTAAAAACATAACTCTGCATGTGCTAAAAACAAAACCTAACAGCTCTGTGTTTGGGTAGGCAGTAGTTTGGTTCCCTGTGAGCCTCACCGCTGTTTCATTGCTATGAGAATGATCAGTAGAGACACACTAATGAACAAAAGGTCAAAAAGTGAAAAAGGTTGAAGTGGAGTGCTGAGCTTTCCAGGAAAAATAAACAGAATTTTATTTGTTCACGGAGCTGAATGCAAAACCTGCATGCTTGGTATGTCATCAACAGGTTGCAGTGCTGAAAGAATAGAACTTTCAGCTCTCTGTGAGACTCACCATTAAGAAATAAATAAATAAGCATCTGGATTTACTGCAGCCGTGAGGTCACTGATGGAGCAGTAAAAGCCAGCTACATTATTGCAAACAAGTTGGAGCAAACATCCAGTCCATTTTCTGATGGTGAACTTATGGAAAAATGCTGAGGGCTGCAGAAGTCGTGTTCCCCAAAAAGCAGTTGACCTTTGCCAACATGAGTCTGTCAAGAATTACGACTCCAGACACAACATCTCTGAGGAAACATGGGCAGCCATATGAAGGAATCCAGTCATTTATTGCATTTTCGGTTGCTATTGATAAAAGCACCAACATCCCATATAACTGTGCATATTTATTAGAGGTGTTGAAGAGACCGTCACAGCTGAGTTTGACAGACACAACAACAGTTGATGACATAGTCAGCTCTCTAGTGACTGCGCTGGACGATGTTGGAGTGAACTGGTCACGTGATGTCATTTTGGTCACTGATGGCGCCCCATCAAAGGTCAGGAAGAAGGCAGGTGTTGCCACAAAATACAGGCAGCAACCAGGAAAAGATTCTTATAATAATGAATAATAATAATGGACATTTATTTGTGTTTTGCACACTTGAATGACTATAAATGTGTTCCTGCACAGGATTTAAATCCTAATATTGATGGCCGGGTGAAGTTTCAGAAAAGGCAAGGCAAGGCAAGTTTATTTGTATAGCACAATTCGTACACAAAGTAATTCAAGGTGCTTCACAAAACAGAAAAATGCATTAAAATCACAATACATTATAGAAATAATCAACATAAAATTTACTTTAAAAGAAAAGAAAAAAAAAAAGATTTAAAAAGAAAGGAAGGAGAGAAAAGTGCAGATAGGACCTTTCAGTCATATACATGACTAAACAGAAATGTTTTAAGTCTAGATTTGAACATGAACACAGAAGAGGCCTGTCTTACGGCTTCAGGGAGGCTGTTCCAGATTTTAGCTGCAGAATATTGAAACGCCGATTCCCCTTGTTTAGTTCTGACTCCGGGATATCAACAGGAGGCCGGACCCTGAGGTCCTCAGAGTACGAGATGGTTCATATGGCACTAACATGTCAGAGATGTACTTTGGTGCGTGGCCATGGAGAGACTTGTACACAAGCAGAGCTGCTTTGAAGTCTATTCTTTGAGGTACAGGGAGCCAGTGCAAAGACCTGAGCACAGGACTAATGTGATCATACTTCCTGGTTTTGGTCAGGACTCGAGCAGCAGCATTCTGGATGCACTGAAGCTGTTTTACAGCTCGTTTGGAGAGGCCGGTGAGCAGGCCGTTACAGTAGTCTAACCTACTGGAGACAAATGCATGAATAAGTATCTCCAGGTCTCGCTTTGACATTATGTTTTTGATTTTGGCAATGTTTTTCAGATGGTAAAATGCCGCTGATGTTACTGACTTGATATGGCTGTTAAAGTTCAGGTCAGAGTCCATGATTACCCCTAGATTTCTGACTTGATTTGAGGGTTTAAGAGACAAAGAATGAAGGTAGCTGCTGACACTTTCTCTTTGTTTCTGTGGGCCAAAAACAATAACTTCGGTCTTGTCTGAGTTTAGCTGGAGAAAGTTGTTCTGCATCCACGCGCTGATCTGTTGGAGGCAGTGGTTGAGTGAATCCACTGGCCCATATTCACCTGTTGTCAGTGACACATAGATCTGAGTATCATCTGCATAGTTGTGATAAGAAATGTTATTACTGCGTATTAACTGCCCTAGTGGCAGCATGTAGAGGTTGAACAGAAGGGGTCCCAGGATCGATCCCTGGGGCACACCACAATTCAAGCCCATGTAGTCTGAGACACAACTACCAATTTCAACAAAGTATTTCCTGTCTTCTAGATAAGACTTGAACCAACTTAGGGCAGATCCAGAGATGCCAACCCAGTCTTGGAGTCTGTGCAAAAGGATCCCATGATCAACAGTATCAAAGGCAGCGCTCAGGTCTAGCAGGATTTAGACAGAGACTTTGCCATCATCAGTGTTCAGGCGGATGTCATTGGTTACCTTGATAAGAGCAGTTTCTGTGCTATGATGGGGTCTAAAACCTGACTGGAAAACATCAAATGAATTGTTTAATAAGAGAAAGTCAGTGAGCTGTTGGTAGACTACTTTTTCAAGGACTTTTCCTAAAAATGGCAGATTAGAGATAGGTCTGTAATTATTCAGTACAGTGGGATCAAGACCGCTCTTCTTCAGGAGGGGTTTAATGACTGCAGTTTTTAAGGCCTCTGGAAATATTCCAGATTGAAGAGACATGTTAACTATTTGAGTAATTGGTGGCAACACACTGTTCAGGACAGACTTTAGAAATCTAGTGGGTAACACATCAAGGCAGCATGTAGACGAGCTCAGACGGGTGATGGTCTCTTGGACAGTTTGGTCAGTGACAGGTACAAAGTGAGTCAGCTTAGAGTGAGTAGGTGGCCGTTGGATAGTTATATGTGTTGTGGAGTTGATGGCTTTTTTAATGCCCTGAACCTTGTCATTAAAAAATACAGCAAACTCATTACATTTAGGTGTACAAACCAGTTCTATTGGTAGCTGGGTTGGAGGGTTAGTTAATCTGTTAACTGTTGTGAACAGGATACGAGAGTTGCTGCTGCAACTTCCAATTATTTCAGAGAAGTACCTTTCCCTTGTTTTGCATAAGATCTGGTTGTAAGCATACAACTCCGCCTTATATATTCCATAATGAACCTGGAGTTTTGACTCCAGGAAAGGAGGTTAACTCCAAACTCTTATGTTCACAAATGTTTGCAAGTTTAATTTAGTGTAATTTTTTAATGGTTTAGACATTTACATTTAAGGCAGGTGTTTACCTTTTTTCTGTGGCCCCTCTTGAGTTTATCATTGGGATTGCTTCAGTGTCAGATTTTTTTTTTTTTTTTGTTTTTGTTTTTTTTTCACTTGTTCTGTCCAACAACTTAGCAAACAGATTAGAGCTGCAGGCCTTTTGTGTTGGACAGGTTTTACTATCACAAAAAGAGGTTGTAGAACTTTAGAAGCCAGAGTGTAGATCTGAATTAACCCCTTTTTGTTGAATTATTTATTTCTTTATTTGTTATATTTAGTGTGTGTGGGGAGGAAGAGGGAAAATGTGTGTCGGGGGGGGGGGGGGGGGGTGGAAGAGAGTAAAGGGAAGAAGGGTGAAAAAAGGGGGGATACAAGCACTGATTTGGATCAGTTATTCTTTTAAGCTGTAACAATTATACTAGATCTGCTGGAAAGACAAATATTTCATCATGGGTACAAATCTGACACGAAGATGAGTGGAAAATATCTGTCCATCAATACACTGTAGGTCCGAAGGGGGGATGAAGCAGACAGGGAGCAGTGTGGCAGTGTGCACGTGCACGTGGGGGTGGAGATACATGCATGCTATGCAAGTGAACCTTGTGTTGTGGGGAACCAGATCCCACCCAGCCAGAGCAGCCAGACCAGGAAAGGGGAGGAGAGGCCCCCAAGGCCAGCGCCCCCCCCACACCGGACCCAAGCAGCCCGGGAGGGGGGGAGGCAGGGACCGCCCACCCGACCAGCCAGGCGCAGAGAAGGCCCCCCTACAGGGGCCCCCACTACGCCCAGAGGCATAAGCGAACCCGGCGTCCGGCCCCCAGGCCACAGGACAGGAGCGCTTAGCCGTACCAGGCGGCAGCCATGGGGGCCGCCGGGCGCCGGACGCCGAGACAAGGGCCAAGGACGAAGCCAGGGCCCCAGAACCCGAGAGCCGCCCACCACCCGACCAGTGCCCCGTGTCCGCGAGCCAGCCGCGGCACGCGACCCGAACAACCCAGAGATCGCCACGCACCCACAGCCACCCCCCATAACCCTACCCACTACAATCCCCCCCCTCCCTTACCCTTAAAGTGCCCTACCCCTCTGTGATGGGAAGGGAAAGCCCCAGAGGGTTCCAGTGAGCCAGCCCCCAGGTCCGTCCACCCATGCACTCACGCACACATACTCACAATCATCTGGTTACCTCCCCACCCCCCGCCGCCACGCAGTAACCCCCCCCCCCGCCGACCGACCCCCAGCACCGTACGCCCGACCATCACCGCAGCCGACATGATACCCCCAAGCCCGGCCGCCCTGAGAGGACCAGGCGGGTGAAGACCGGCCGCCCCCCCCCGACCCCACCCATGTATGGAGGTGTGGCAGTGCTGTGTGTGTGCTGCAGGTAAAAAAAGGAGGTCTCCAGTGTGGGGTCCCTACCGCTGCTAAACCGCAGAAACCCCACTCCGGGAATCCTCTGTGGGTGGAGTGTATTTGCTGTGTATGTGCTGCTAACATGCAGTGTGTGTGTCTAAAGTGGGAGTTAAAATTGTGGGGGGGTCACTGAAAGATGAGCACGGATATTTCACCGTGCCCCCCTCCACCAGACCCTCCCCACAAGGCCCTAGATGAATCAGGGTGTCTAATATGCAAGTAAAAAGCGGGTGGAGGGCGGGCGCCAACAGAGCGCCCCAGAGAGTTACCCCCCCAGAGAGCCCCGCCAGCATAACCCACCCATCCAGTTCCCGGAGCCCTATGTGCCTGTGTGCAACATTTGTTTTGGTGAGGGCGGGGAGGAGCAGGCGGATGGGCACAACCGGGGGAGAGGCTCCCCCGAGCGACCGGCCCCCCAGCCGGCCGCAGTAGGCGCCCCCCCTCCCAGGGCGGCCAGGCGGCCAAGAGGCGGCAAGCCCGCCGCCGATAAGGCGAGAGCCCCGCTGCGCCGAGAGACGACCGGCGAGGACGGGTCCCGGCGCCAGAACGGAAGGGCAGGGAGTCCAGCCCCACCATCCATGCCCTGACTTCCCCAAGGACTGCACACCACCCCCCCCAGGGCCCCCCATCCATCCCCCCCAAAAAATTAAAAAAATAAATAAATAATAAATAAATAAATAAATGAATCAAAATAAAAAAATAAATAAATAAATAAAAAACAAATAAATAAATAAATAAACCCAGAATAGATTAAATCATATAAAAAAAAAATAATAAAATAAAAAAAAAAAATTTATATATATACATATATTAACCATATAAAATTATAAATTACATATATATATATATATATATATATACATATATGTATAATAATAATAATAATAATAACAACAGTCATAATAATAGTAGAAATAATAATAATAATAATAATAATAATAATAATAATAATAATAATAATAATAATAATAACAATAATAACAATAATAATAATAATAATAATAATAATAATAATAATTATAATAATAGTAATATTAATAATAATAAATAAAAAAAAAAAATTATGTAAACCCACCAAAGTGAACCCTTTAACCCCTGCTGTGAAGGTGGCGTCGACCCCCAGGGGGGCCGGGCCACGCGCCAACCACTGGCCACGGGCGAAACACCGGCCGCGGGCAGACGACCCCAGGCCCCAGAACCCAAAGCCCCCCCCCCCAGCCCCCGCCACGGCGACCAGCTACCCAGCACGGCACCCGGCCGCCGTTCCCGGTCAGCCGCACTGCCTACCCTGCGCCCAGAAGGCACCAGCCCAGGAACCCCTGCCAAATTGCCGGCAGAGCGCGCGCCCCCACCACCCCCCACCCCGGGCAACCAGAGCCCCGAGCCGGGGGAACGGTAGGCCCAGCAGAGCCCACCCCCCACACCCGCACCGGCCCATCCAACCAGCTAGGACCAGCTCAACCCATCACCATCCCACCCCTACTAGGTGATGTGACTAACCAGCTGGAGCCAGGGAGAGTCTGAAGCCGACAGGTTTTTTGTGGAGGACATTAACTCTAAGCTAATATGCTCTAACATGAGGTTTCTGTAGTGGCTGATGCTGAGATTATTTTTTGATTTCCAGTTTAGGAGGACAGTTTTCTTTGCGATACATACAGCGGTGAGAACCATATAAGCCTTTTTGGATTCTATGTTGATGTTATTCAGGTCACCTAGTAAGCAGAGTTGGGGGCATGCAGGAATCATATGATTAAACCAGATTGATAAATCCTCACAGACCTTACGCCAGAATGATTGGACAGGTGGACACAACCACAGGGCATGCAAATAGTCGTCTATGTTGTTATCTGTGCACTGTGTGCATATAGCAGACTGATTAAGACCCATTTTAAATAATCTCTGTCCGGTGTAGTGAATTCTGTGGAGAATCTTGTACTGAATAAGTTGCAGATTAGGACTTTTGGTCATATTAAAGGCATTCAAACAGATCTGTAGCCAAAATTGATCACTAGGATTCAATGATAGCTCAGACTCCCATTTTGTCATGGGTAGGTAAATTGTTTCATCTATGTTAGATAACATCTTGTAAATTTTGGAGGTGAGCTTGGGATTTTTAAGGTCAATGAAATGTGTTACTGTACGGGGAAGGTCTAGGTCTATTTCGGTCAGGCAGTATTTAGTGCTTATAGCTGATTTAAGTTGCTGATATTCTAGAAATTTGTTTATACTAATTCCATAAATTGAGGATAATGTCGACAGGGACATAAAAGTTCTATCCTGAATTATATGTTGGAACTGCTGGATTCCTTTGTTCTTCCATGAAGCAAAATGAATCATGTTTTTGTTAATTAAAATATCAGGGTTGTTCCAAATGGGGGTGAGTTTGCATGGAAATAATGTGAGGTTGTTTTTTTTAAGAAAATCCCACCAGGCTGTTAGAGATGAGCTAATATTTAAACTTCTGAAGCATTTGTGTTGTTTAATTTTAGAGCTGAAGAAAGGTAAATTAGAAACATCCAGGCCATCACAGAGATTTTGCTCTATGTCTAGCCAAGATTCATCCAACACACCAGGATTCAGCCATTTTTGTACATAAAACAATCTGTTGGCGGAGTAGTAGTCCTGAAAGTCTGGTAGGCCTAGTCCTCCTCTATCCTTAGGTTTTTTAATAGTTTTTAAACTAATCCTTGGTGGTTTACCTTCCCAGAGGAATTGGGAAATGGATGAGTCTAATGATTTAAACCAAGTAGTTGGAGGTTTGGAAGGAATCATTGAAAACAGATAGTTAATCTTGGGGAGAATCGTCATTTTTATGGTTGCAACTCTCCCTATTAGAGAAATGGGAAGATTTTTCCATCTAGTGAGATCAGCCTCAGTTGTTTTAAGTAGTTGGGTGTGGTTTAGCTTGAATAGATCAGAAAGCCTAGAGGAAATATTTATACCTAAGTACTTTATGTTGCCTGTTTGTATTTTAATAGTTAACGGATTTAGATAATTGCAATTAATTGGTAGAATTGTGCTTTTAGACCAGTTTATGGAGTATTCTGAAACTGACGAAAATCTATTAATTAGGGAGATGATTTGGCAGATGGAAGATTGTGAATTTGGAGTAAATAGTAAAACATCATCTGCATAAAGACTTATTTTGTGTTCTAAATTTATGGTTTGAATGCCTTCAACATCTCGACTTTGCCTAATTGCAGCAGCTAGAGGTTCAATAAATAGTGCAAATAAAGACGGAGATAGTGGACAGCCTTGTCTGGTTCCTCTTTGCAAATTAAAGCTTGAAGATGTTTGATCATTTGTTCTGATACGAGCATTAGGAGAGGCATATAATATTTTAATCCAGTTAATAAACGATTTTCCAAAGCCAAATTTGTTCAGGGTGGCTATTAAGAATTTCCAGTTGACCCGATCAAATGCCTTTTCTGCATCCAGTGACAAAATAGTTGCTTCTTGATTGTTGATGGTTGTATAATCTATGAGGTTGATTAATCTGCGCATGTTGGTAGATGAATGTCTACCCTTTATAAAACCTGTTTGGTCAGGATGTATTAGAGAGGGAACTACCTTCTCCAGCCTTCCTGCCAAAGCTTTGCAGATTATTTTAAGATCTGCATTAATCAGTGATATGGGGCGATAGCTGGATGGTGATGTGGGATCTTTCCCAGGTTTCAGAAGTAAGATAATATTCGCAGAATTCATATTTGGAGGTAAATAATTGTTATCCTTAATTTCTATTGTCATTCTGAGAAAAATGGGAGCTAAAATTTGCCAAAATTCTTTATAAAATTCTGCTGGGAAGCCGTCTGGTCCTGGAGCTTTTTTACTAGGCATGTTGGTTAATGCTTTATGTAGCTCTTCTTCAGTAAGAGGGGACTCCAGGGCTGTGATTTGTTCCTCTGTTGGTCTAGGCAAATCTATGCTATTGAGAAAACTGTTGATCTCACTGTCAGAAGGGTCAATTTGGGATGAGTAGAGGCATTGGTAAAAGTTTTTAAAAACTGCATTTATTGCGGATGGATCATGTGTTGCGTTCTCTGTTAGGTCTATGACTGATGAGATAGTTGTCTTCTCTTTGTTTATTTTTAGTTGATTTGCCAAAAATTTCCCAGATTTATTACTGTGATCAAACCTCTCCAAGCGTAGTCTCTGTAATAAAAACTGTGTTCTTCGATTAGTTATTTCATTTAATTCGAATCTTACTTTCCTTATTTGTTGTAAAGTTTTTTCATCTGGAGAGTTGCTGTAGGTTTCCTCTAACCATTTGATTTTTTGCTCTAAATCCACTAGTTTAGAGTTTTCTTTTCTTTTTTTGTGGGACGAGAAGGCGATAATTTTGCCTCTCATGACTGCTTTCCCGGCCTCCCATAAGAGGCATGAGGAGATACCTGGGTGGTCATTATTTTGAAGATATGAGGACCATTCTTTAGCAAAGAAGTCTATAAAGTTAGGGTCTTTGAGCAACGATGTATTGAACCTCCAGCTCCTTAGTGAAGGTGCTGATGTTTTGTTTTTAAGAGTTAGAGAAACTGGTGCGTGATCACTGACAGTAATGGGATGGATCTGTGCTTCTGTAGCTATGCTCAATAAGGAGCTGTTGACCAAGAAATAATCTAGCCTGGAGTATGATTGATGAACTGTGGAAAAAAAGGTATAATCTCTTTTCGTGGGGTGGAATACACGCCAAATATCACAAAGACCAAAATCCTCCATGTACTGTTTAACAGTGTTTGTAGATTGCCATGTTCTAAGAGTTCCTGTGTTATTTAGCCTATCCATCTCTGGATCTAAACACATGTTGAGGTCACCCGCAATGATTAGTGATTTGTCTGTATGCTCAGATAGCACAGAAAAGAAGGAATGAAAGAATTTAGGGTCATCTACGTTGGGGGCGTACACATTAGCTAAACATAGCTGCATATTTTGAGTGGAAAGAGTGACTATTATAAATCTTCCTTCTGGGTCTATGACTTGGTTAGCTTCGGTAAATTTAACTTCCTTGTTTATCAGAATAGTTACTCCTCTCTGTCTAGAGTTATAACAAGCTGAATATACGTTTGGAAATTCTGCTGTGGCGAGAATATTCACTGAGGAACTAGACATATGAGTTTCTTGAAGAAACGCAAAATCAGTTTTGAGATCTTTTAATTTGGTCATTATTTTCAGTCTCTTCTCTCTGGTTCCAGCTCCGTGCACATTCCAAGTAACTAACCTTAGGGTGGACATGCAGCTGTTGAGGTGAATGCTAGAAACTGTATGTTGTTGATTGAGGCAAAAATGAGTATATATGTACACATAATGGTGTGCTTGCTGTTGCTATAAGGCTTTATGTGTAATGTACAGTGCATGGGATGTAATGCTGGAGATGTTGAGTGTCTAAGTGTGTTGTGCAGATCAGTACTATTGTAGAATGGCTGAGTGATGTGGCAGCTTAGGTGAGAGGAAGGGAATAGTGTGTGAAAAAAGAAAAAGAGGGAAGGAGTGCAGAGGGGGGGATAATTAAGGAAACAGGGAGGGTAAAAACAGAACAAACCTATTAGAAACAGGTTTGAAGCTGCTGAGGAGACTGGTGGTGATATTACCTAAAGTGGAGAACCTTTTTACCCCGTGAGTTATGCCCAGTGTGTCACATATAAGCATAAACTAACACCTGTGCAGAGAGTGTAAAGAGTGTGGATACATATCTGGTTTAGAAGAGCCAGGGAGTGACGTTTGGGTCGCGGTGCAGCTGTCCGTTCACGTAGAGTCGGTCCACAGAGATGACAGCGCGGGCCCCATCACTCAGAAATTTCTTTCTGATGGGGAACAAGATCCTACGACGCTCCACGATTTCTTTGGGGAACTGATCATCCATCCTGAAGTCGGTCCCCCGGAGCTCCCTGCCACGGCGCCTCACCTCTTCCTTCTCTTTGTGGAGCACGAACTTGGCCACGATGGGTCTGGGCCTGCGATTCCCAGGTCTCGCTGCTCCCATGCGATGCACACGGTGAAAGTTTATGGATTTAACTTTTTCCTCTGGGAGCTTTAGCTGGCTTTGAATAAAGTTTTTAATTTTTTCCTCTGCGTTTTCTTCTGGCGTTTCTGGTATTCCCATGACCACCAGGTTATCTCTCATGGATCTTGATTGAAGATCCAGAATGGACTCTTTGATCTTCTTATTTTCTTCAGAGAGTCGGCTCATTCCATCAGAAAGAGAACTTACCGACTCTCTCAGCGCTGAATTCTCCACGGTCAGGGTTTCCACTTGTTTTTGGGAAAATTCTAGAGCCTCTTTGATGTCTTGAAATTCCCGGTGAAGAACTTCCAGGAGGGAGAGACGGCTGTCGAAGCTGGATAGCTTAGCATCAATGCTAAGGAGCATATCCCACGCGTTGGTTTCAAACTCCGTCTTCGGTGGGGAAGCTCCCGGTGATTCTTCGGGCCGGCTCCGCTTGGTGGGGGCGGCTGGCTTGGCTGACTGAGGAGTTTTCTTCATGACGAAACGCTCGTACTGTTCGTCAATGTAACGCGTCAGGCTGTCCAGATCCTCTTCGCTGCTGAAACTCTCCAGGACGGAATAAATCCGGGGAAAAAAAAAAAAAAACACTGAGACGGTGTGTTTATCCGAAAAAAGAAAAAAAAAAAAAAAAGAAGGGGGGAGAAAAATATATGCTGCTTGGTTGTTTTTAGTTTCTCTGGATTAAATCATCTTATTTTCCACCAGGTCTCGAGCAGATCCGCGTCACAGCTTCATGCTAACCCGGAAGTCCTCCTCAGGAGGAACCAGTGTCAGATTTAAAATATTCAGTCTATATATAATTGAATAAACCTTTTTTTTTTTAAGTGAAATTAATTTTAGTTAAGACCCATTGGCCTCTGTGAATGAATGTGTAATAATAATTAGGCTACCATGTTGGTTGAGGCATGTTTTCCAATTGAGTAAAAAAACAAAAACAAAGCTGTTATTTTGCCTTTATGTTACTGGTCCGGCCCACTTGGGATCAGACGGGTTGAATGTGGCCCCCGAACCAAAATGATTTTGACACCCCTGCCTCAAACACTTCAACAAACCTCTCCATCCCTTCCTCATCAGCTGTTTCCTTCTAGCACAACTCTTCAATAAAAGGTGCAATAGTGGTTACTACCAAAGTTTTGCTGCTATCTTTTGACTGAAATGAGAGGGTGTTGTAACCATGTGTCTGGAAATACTAAAGCTACATTCAAAGCTTTGCATTGAAACAACCACGTTTAAATAAAAACATAAGACAGGACTCCAGCTGAAATGTTTATTAATGGTAAAAGTTGAATTAATAAGATATGTTATGGTCACAGAAAACTAATTTAAGACATTTTTTAATCTTTCAGCAGGTGGAGCAGGACGGTCTGAGGCCTGCATCTGGAAGGTTCCTCCACTTCTTCCTTTAGCTTTTGCTGCCCAGGGTGTGCTTGTCAAACAGGTACTCTGCCATCTTGTTGGTGTGAGCATCCATGCGGGTGAGGTTGGTGATGTGGTCCCCAATCTTCTTGATGGACTCCACCTGTTCGTTCAGGTAGTGGGTCTCCAGGAAGTCACACAGCTGGAAACAGACACAGAATATTCAATGACATTTTCAAAGGTGAAATGTTAGTGACCCCAAATGTAACCTACATGAGGGTCTGTGCGGTCAGAGGCCAGCTTGTGCAGGTCCAGCAGAGCCTGGTTGACGTTCTTCTCCAGCTGCAGGGCACACTGCATGGCTTCCAGCCCACTGCCCCACTCATCACGCTCTGGTTTCTGTGGGAGCAGACATGATACCAAGATGAGTCATTCAGAACTCCAAATGAAGAAACATTGAGTTTGTAGCAGACCAGAGTCCGTGTTCAGACCTTGATGTCCTGCAGGAAGATGCGTCCTCCTCTCTTGTTCTGGAAGGACAGCAGTTTGTCCGCGTGCTCCTTCTCCTCGTGGCTGTTCTCCTTGAAGAAATGGGAGAAACCTGGAAGGGCCACATCGTCACGGTCGAAGTAGAAGGCCTGTGAGGGAGAGACGGGACACAGCCAGACGTTAGGACCATTCAGACATTGATTCCTGACAAAAACTCAGCTACGTAGTCACAAAGTAAAAACCAATAACTAGACTGCCTGTAACTATAGATGGGAAACATTTAAAGATGGCTGGAAGTCTTACCATAGAGGTGTAGGTGTAAGAAGCAAACAGCTCCATATTGACCATCCTGTTGATGGCGGCCTCACAGTCACGGTGGTAGTTCTGACGCACCTGGGACTCCATTTTAGCTGGTTGGTTTTTCTCGCTTTTATTAACAAAAGGCGGTAGAAAAATAAACTTCCTTTAGGCAGCGTTCAAGTAGAGCAGGATTGAAGCGTTGGATAAGAAGTTCCGTTCAAACACTGTTGAAGCAAGAACTCCTTTCAGCTTTCTCCACGAGTGTGAAGGAGGAGGAGAGCTGCTCCCTGTATTTATACCCAGAGCTGATCTTCTGACAGAAGTTACATCACCTATTCATAAATAGACCAATCACAGGCCTCAGATATAAAAAAAAAAATTCCCCATGGAAAGAGGATCCAGCCATATTGTTTTTCCCTCCAGGTTAGAATGACTCAGGGTTTTTCTTTGAACTGCTGATAGAGCCTACCATGACGGTGCACTTTTAGTTTTCCAAGAAAGAATAGACTGAAATCCAACCTCCTCCTGCTTCATAGGCTTTTAGTTTCTTCCTACTTTCTTCAATTAATGTTCAATTGTTTTAATGGAATTTCACTGGAAAGAAAAAAAATGCTTCTCAATAGACTGGTCTTATTTTTTAAATCATTCATCTAAAAAAGTTAACATTTCATTTACTCATTTTTTTAGATATTGGCTTTACACAACTGCTTTGCATCACATTTGTTTTGCTGGCGGGGTGTGAGTGGTTGTAAGCATGTAGATGGATGATGGAATGTGGGGGTGGGCATAGGCAAGGCAAGGCAAGGCAAGTTTATTTGTATAGCACAATTCGTACACAAAGTAATTCAAGGTGCTTCACAAAACAGAAAAATGCATTAAAATCACAATACATCATAGAAATAATCAACATAAAATTTACTTTAAAAGAAAAGAAAAAAAAAAAAGATTTAAAAAGAAAGGAAGGAGAGAAAAGTGCAGATAGGACCTTTCAGTCATATACATGACTAAACAGAAATGTTTTAAGTCTAGATTTGAACATGAACACAGAAGAGGCCTGTCTTATGGCTTCAGGGAGGCTGTTCCAGATTTTAGCTGCAGAATATTGAAACGCTGATTCCCCTTGTTTAGTTCTGACTCTGGGAATCAACAGGAGGCCGGACCCTGAGGTCCTCAGAGTACGAGATGGTTCATATGGCACTAACATGTCAGAGATGTACTTTGGTGAGTGGCCATGGAGAGACTTGTACACAAGCAGAGCTGCTTTGAAGTCTATTCTTTGAGGTACAGGGAGCCAGTGCAAAGACCTGAGCACAGGACTAATGTGATCATACTTCCTGGTTTTGATCAGGACTCGAGCAGCAGCATTCTGGATGCACTGAAGCTGTTTTACAGCTCGTTTGGAGAGGCCGGTGAGCAGGCCGTTACAGTAGTCTAACCTACTGGAGACAAATGCATGAATAAGTATCTCCAGGTCTCGCTTTGACATTATGTTTTTGATTTTGGCAATGTTTTTCAGATGGTAAAATGCCGCTGATGTTACTGACTTGATATGGCTGTTAAAGTTCAGGTCAGAGTCCATGATTACCCCTAGATTTCTGACTTGATTTGAGGGTTTAAGAGACAAAGAATGAAGGTAGCTGCTGACACTTTCTCTTTGTTTCTGTGGGCCAAAAACAATAACTTCGGTCTTGTCTGAGTTTAGCTGGAAAAAGTTGTTCTGCATCCACGCGCTGATCTGTTGGAGGCAGTGGTTGAGTGAATCCACTGGCCCATATTCACCTGTTGTCAGTGACACATAGATCTGAGTATCATCTGCATAGTTGTGATAAGAAATGTTATTACTGCGTATTAACTGCCCTAGTGGCAGCATGTAGAGGTTGAACAGAAGGGGTCCCAGGATCGATCCCTGGGGCACACCACAATTCAAGCCCATGTAGTCTGAGACACAACTACCAATTTCAACAAAGTATTTCCTGTCTTCTAGATAAGACTTGAACCAACTTAGGGCAGATCCAGAGATGCCAACCCAGTCTTGGAGTCTGTGCAAAAGGATCCCATGATCAACAGTATCAAAGGCAGCGCTCAGGTCCAGCAGGATTTAGACAGAGACTTTGCCATCATCAGTGTTCAGGCGGATGTCATTGGTTACCTTGATAAGAGCAGTTTCTGTGCTATGATGGGGTCTAAAACCTGACTGGAAAACATCAAATGAATTGTTTAATAAGAGAAAGTCAGTGAGCTGTTGGTAGACTACTTTTTCAAGGACTTTTCCTAAAAATGGCAGATTAGAGATAGGTCTGTAATTATTCAGTACAGTGGGATCAAGACCGCTCTTCTTCAGGAGGGGTTTAATGACTGCAGTTTTTAAGGCCTCTGGAAATATTCCAGATTGAAGAGACATGTTAACTATTTGAGTAATTGGTGGCAACACACTGTTCAGGACAGACTTTAGAAATCTAGTGGGTAACACATCAAGGCAGCATGTAGACGAGCTCAGACGGGTGATGGTCTCTTGGACAGTTTGGTCAGTGACAGGTACAAAGTGAGTCAGCTTAGAGTGAGTAGGTGGCCGTTGGATAGTTATATGTGTTGTGGAGTTGATGGCTTTTTTAATGCCCTGAACCTTGTCATTAAAAAATACAGCAAACTCATTACATTTAGGTGTACAAACCAGTTCTATTGGTAGCTGGGTTGGAGGGTTAGTTAATCTGTTAACTGTTGTGAACAGGATACGAGAGTTGCTGCTGCAACTTCCAATTATTTCAGAGAAGTACCTTTCCCTTGTTTTGCATAAGATCTGGTTGTAAGCGTACAACTCCGCCTTATATATTCCATAATGAACCTGGAGTTTTGACTCCAGGAAAGGAGGTTAACTCCAAACTCTTATGTTCACAAATGTTTGCAAGTTTAATTTAGTGTAATTTTTTAATGGTTTAGACATTTACATTTAAGGCAGGTGTTTACCTTTTTTCTGTGGCCCCTCTTGAGTTTATCATTGGGATTGCTTCAGTGTCAGATTTAAAATATTCAGTCTATATATAATTGAATAAACCTTTTTTTTTTTAAGTGAAATTAATTTTAGTTAAGACCCATTGGCCTCTGTGAATGAATGTGTAATAATAATTAGGCTACCATGTTGGTTGAGGCATGTTTTCCAATTGACTAAAAAACAAAAACAAAGCTGTTATTTTGCCTTTATGTTACTGGTCCGGCCCACTTGGGATCAGACGGGTTGAATGTGGCCCCCGAACCAAAATGAGTTTGACACCCCTGCCTCAAACACTTCAACAAACCTCTCCATCCCTTCCTCATCAGCTGTTTCCTTCTAGCACAACTCTTCAATAAAAGGTGCAATAGTGGTTACTACCAAAGTTTTGCTGCTATCTTTTGACTGAAATGAGAGGGTGTTGTAACCATGTGTCTGGAAATACTAAAGCTACATTCAAAGCTTTGCATTGAAACAACCACGTTTAAATAAAAACATAAGACAGGACTCCAGCTGAAATGTTTATTAATGGTAAAAGTTGAATTAATAAGATATGTTATGGTCACAGAAAACTAATTTAAGACATTTTTTAATCTTTCAGCAGGTGGAGCAGGACGGTCTGAGGCCTGCATCTGGAAGGTTCCTCCACTTCTTCCTTTAGCTTTTGCTGCCCAGGGTGTGCTTGTCAAACAGGTACTCTGCCATCTTGTTGGTGTGAGCATCCATGCGGGTGAGGTTGGTGATGTGGTCCCCAATCTTCTTGATGGACTCCACCTGTTCGTTCAGGTAGTGGGTCTCCAGGAAGTCACACAGCTGGAAACAGACACAGAATATTCAATGACATTTTCAAAGGTGAAATGTTAGTGACCCCAAATGTAACCTACATGAGGGTCTGTGCGGTCAGAGGCCAGCTTGTGCAGGTCCAGCAGAGCCTGGTTGACGTTCTTCTCCAGCTGCAGGGCACACTGCATGGCTTCCAGCCCACTGCCCCACTCATCACGCTCTGGTTTCTGTGGGAGCAGACATGATACCAAGATGAGTCATTCAGAACTCCAAATGAAGAAACATTGAGTTTGTAGCAGACCAGAGTCCGTGTTCAGACCTTGACGTCCTGCAGGAAGATGCGTCCTCCTCTCTTGTTCTGGAAGGACAGCAGTTTGTCCGCGTGCTCCTTCTCCTCGTGGCTGTTCTCCTTGAAGAAATGGGAGAAACCTGGAATGGCCACATCGTCACGGTCGAAGTAGAAAGCCTGTGAGGGAGAGACGGGACACAGCCAGACGTTAGGACCATTCAGACATTGATTCCTGACAAAAACTCAGCTACGTAGTCACAAAGTAAAAACCAATAACTAGACTGCCTGTAACTATAGATAGGAAACATTTAAAGATGGCTGGAAGTCTTACCATGGAGGTGTAGGTGTAAGAAGCAAACAGCTCCATGTTGACCATCCTGTTGATGGCGGCCTCACAGTCACGGTGGTAGTTCTGACGCACCTGGGACTCCATTTTAGCTGGTTGGTTTTTCTCGCTTTTATTAACAAAAGGCGGTAGAAAAATAAACTTCCTTTAGGCAGCGTTCAAGTAGAGCAGGATTGAAGCGTTGGATAAGAAGTTCCGTTCAAACACTGTTGAAGCAAGAACTCCTTTCAGCTTTCTCCACGAGTGTGAAGGAGGAGGAGAGCTGCTCCCTGTATTTATACCCAGAGCTGATCTTCTGACAGAAGTTACATCACCTATTCATAAATAGACCAATCACAGGCCTCAGATATAAAAAAAAAAATTCCCCATGGAAAGAGGATCCAGCCATATTGTTTTTCCCTCCAGGTTAGAATGACTCAGGGTTTTTCTTTGAACTGCTGATAGAGCCTACCATGACGGTGCACTTTTAGTTTTCCAAGAAAGAATAGACTGAAATCCAACCTCCTCCTGCTTCATAGGCTTTTAGTTTCTTCCTACTTTCTTCAATTAATGTTCAATTGTTTTAATGGAATTTCACTGGAAAGAAAAAAAATGCTTCTCAATAGACTGGTCTTATTTTTTAAATCATTCATCTAAAAAAGTTAACATTTCATTTACTCATTTTTTTAGATATTGGCTTTACACAACTGCTTTGCATCACATTTGTTTTGCTGGCGGGGTGTGAGTGGTTGTAAGCATGTAGATGGATGATGGAATGTGGGGGTGGGCATAGGCAAGGCAAGGCAAGGCAAGTTTATTTGTATAGCACAATTCGTACACAAAGTAATTCAAGGTGCTTCACAAAACAGAAAAATGCATTAAAATCACAATACATCATAGAAATAATCAACATAAAATTTACTTTAAAAGAAAAGAAAAAAAAAAAGATTTAAAAAGAAAGGAAGGAGAGAAAAGTGCAGATAGGACCTTTCAGTCATATACATGACTAAACAGAAATGTTTTAAGTCTAGATTTGAACATGAACACAGAAGAGGCCTGTCTTATGGCTTCAGGGAGGCTGTTCCAGATTTTAGCTGCAGAATATTGAAACGCTGATTCCCCTTGTTTAGTTCTGACTCTGGGAATCAACAGGAGGCCGGACCCTGAGGTCCTCAGAGTACGAGATGGTTCATATGGCACTAACATGTCAGAGATGTACTTTGGTGAGTGGCCATGGAGAGACTTGTACACAAGCAGAGCTGCTTTGAAGTCTATTCTTTGAGGTACAGGGAGCCAGTGCAAAGACCTGAGCACAGGACTAATGTGATCATACTTCCTGGTTTTGGTCAGGACTCGAGCAGCAGCATTCTGGATGCACTGAAGCTGTTTTACAGCTCGTTTGGAGAGGCCGGTGAGCAGGCCGTTACAGTAGTCTAACCTACTGGAGACAAATGCATGAATAAGTATCTCCAGGTCTCGCTTTGACATTATGTTTTTGATTTTGGCAATGTTTTTCAGATGGTAAAATGCCGCTGATGTTACTGACTTGATTTGGCTGTTAAAGTTTAGGTCAGAGTCCATGATTACCCCTAGATTTCTGACTTGATTTGAGGGTTTAAGAGACAAAGAATGAAGGTAGCTGCTGACACTTTCTCTTTGTTTCTGTGGGCCAAAAACAATAACTTCGGTCTTGTCTGAGTTTAGCTGGAAAAAGTTGTTCTGCATCCACGCGCTGATCTGTTGGAGGCAGTGGTTGAGTGAATCCACTGGCCCATATTCACCTGTTGTCAGTGACACATAGATCTGAGTATCATCTGCATAGTTGTGATAAGAAATGTTATTACTGCGTATTAACTGCCCTAGTGGCAGCATGTAGAGGTTGAACAGAAGGGGTCCCAGGATCGATCCCTGGGGCACACCACAATTCAAGCCCATGTAGTCTGAGACACAACTACCAATTTCAACAAAGTATTTCCTGTCTTCTAGATAAGACTTGAACCAACTTAGGGCAGATCCAGAGATGCCAACCCAGTCTTGGAGTCTGTGCAAAAGGATCCCATGATCAACAGTATCAAAGGCAGCGCTCAGGTCTAGCAGGATTTAGACAGAGACTTTGCCATCATCAGTGTTCAGGCGGATGTCATTGGTTACCTTGATAAGAGCAGTTTCTGTGCTATGATGGGGTCTAAAACCTGACTGGAAAACATCAAATGAATTGTTTAATAAGAGAAAGTCAGTGAGCTGTTGGTAGACTACTTTTTCAAGGACTTTTCCTAAAAATGGCAGATTAGAGATAGGTCTGTAATTATTCAGTACAGTGGGATCAAGACCGCTCTTCTTCAGGAGGGGTTTAATGACTGCAGTTTTTAAGGCCTCTGGAAATATTCCAGATTGAAGAGACATGTTAACTATTTGAGTAATTGGTGGCAACACACTGTTCAGGACAGACTTTAGAAATCTAGTGGGTAACACATCAAGGCAGCATGTAGACGAGCTCAGACGGGTGATGGTCTCTTGGACAGTTTGGTCAGTGACAGGTACAAAGTGAGTCAGCTTAGAGTGAGTAGGTGGCCGTTGGATAGTTATATGTGTTGTGGAGTTGATGGCTTTTTTAATGCCCTGAACCTTGTCATTTCAGTCAGACAACTCTTGCAGTAAGAAATATTTATTTGACATTTTCCACATACTTTAGTTGGCATTCACATCTTTTGGTTTGGCATAAGGCTCCGTTCAATTCCATGAGAGATTTCCATAAAACTTTCGGGTAACAAAAACCCCCCTTACGGAGCCCACAGGTGGAAGCCGGGGAGGAGGGTGGGGCGAAGAATGAGCGCTGAAGGTAAGAAAGAGAATGAGCGCCTGCGCACCTGGCTTAAATAGGACGCTGAGCAGGTGCATTAATTGACTGAACCGCCCTAGGGTATTAGCTAAGAAACCCTGCTACGAGTCATCTGCCCGAAACACGATTATGAATCGTCATTTCAGTCAGACAACTCTTGCAGTAAGAAATATTTATTTGACATTTTCCACATACTTTAGTTGGCATTCACATCTTTTGGTTTGGCATAAGGCTCCGTTCAATTCCATGAGAGATTTCCATAAAACTTTCGGGTAACAAAAACCCCCAACACTTAATTATCCAGAAGAAGAAAAATGTGTATGTATAATCAGTGTGTAATAAAATGGGGTGTGTTTTCGGCAGCATTCCATTTCATTTCCCAGTATGACTGCTATGTGTGACCCGGCACCATTGACCGTTTGGGCCGCCCCCGTTCGAGTACAGCGCCACGAAGGGAACATGCTATCTAGTGGATCTGCTATGTGTGACCCGGCACCATTGACCGTTTGGGCCGCCCCCGTTCGAGTACAGCGCCACGAAGGGAACATGCTATCTAGTGGATCTGCTATGTGTGACCCGGCACCATTGACCGTTTGGGCCGCCCCCGTTCGAGTACAGCGCCTCGAAGGGAGCATGCTATCTAGTGGATCTGCTATGTGTGACCCGGCACCATTGACCGTTTGGGCCGCCCCCGTTCGAGTACAGCGCCACGAAGGGAACATGCTATCTAGTGGATTTGCTATGTGTGACCCGGCACCATTGACCGTTGGGCCGCCCCCGTTCGAGTACAGCGCCACGAAGGGAACATGCTAACTATTGGATCTGCTATGTGTGACCCGGCACCATTGACCGTTTGGGCCGCCCCCGTTCGAGTACAGCGCCTCGAAGGGAACATGCTATCTAGTGGATCTGCTATGTGTGACCCGGCACCATTGACCGTAGGGTCGCTCCCGTTCGTGGAAACCACTAGAGGAACATACTATCTGAAAGAGAGAGGGAAAGAATAAAAGAGGAGCCAACATAAAATTACTCATACCTGATCATAGAACGTAACTCACTTCCCCAAAAAACGCTGTGCGAAACTAATTTGTACCGCCTAACAACCCGTATGATACAATAACTTAACATCCAATCCAAAGCTTTGATGGCGTATTAGGCATGCTGACAGCCATTATTTGAACTTCTATTAACCAAGAACAAGCTTGATGGCCATAACTTCTGCCATTGTGGCAACTATAAATACACGAGCTTAAGTACATCCATAATTTCGAAGCTCCCAACGACAGTACAACGAACGAGCCTAGTAGCCATAATTTTCTCCATTCGGCATAACATAAGCGCTCAAGGAACATCATTTAATTGAGATCCCAACCAAATATTAAGAACGAGTTCAACGCCCATAATTACTATGCTTCAACGCCCATAATTACTATGCTTCATTGGCATACTACAAAATTGGCTTAAGAACCAAATTCGAGCTCCAGCGCATACTATGATACAACTTAGAACATCCTAATTTTGAGGCTTCCACCCGGCTATAATTTTCTTTTAACATCTATAATCGAAGAATTTACATTCATTCTGCTGTTGACAATGATTGATTAATTCAGTCAGAAGTGTCATTGGAATGCAGAGGAGGTCCACCGCCCCATCACTTTCAGTGCAGCAATAGGTGCGTCGAGCAGTCATCGTTGCAGCATCAGATCAAGGAATGCAGGGGTGACATCACTTCCTGGAAACGGAGAAGCCGATCGGGGCGTAGGGGTACTCAGGCTCAGGATGTGGTGCATAGATAAAACAAAGCAGTATTAGTCTTGACAAGAATACATAAAAATCCCAGAACTGAGCAGTTTCAAAATGCTTGAGATAAATGAAATAACAGTGCTTTTCAAAGAACAAATCTGAGAAAGTGAAATTTAGTAGACAGTTAAAGTAAAGACCCAGAACAAATCTGAGAAGTGAAATTTAGTAGACAGTTAAAGGAAAGACCCATTGTGGATTTATCGCACCCTAGAAACCATCATGATTACAAATTCCAACAGTGAAATGATAGTGAAATATATAACCTGCACAAAATCTTAACACCAATTTTTTTTTTTTGACGTTCCAAAGAAAAGAAAAGTAACCTTTGACAGTTTCAGAGGGACGCACCTTCAGGAGGCCATCGAGGAGTAGGTGATGGGAAGAGTAGCCAAAGAGATTTGTAGATGAGGAAGGTCAACATCCCACGTAGCAAAGGATTGCAGCCCGGCTGGATTCGAAGCTTTGCATCTGATAATAGTGGTTCTCAAATTGGTGGACAACAAAGTACAGACTACTGAAATTGTAATTAGCCAAGGGCGTCTGGATACTGAAAAAGAAAACTTGAGAGCCATGAGGGATCATAGGTTTTGATAGTATTTTTGCTAGACTGAACCTTAAGCATTTAGAGGCGGAGTATAACAAGCCACTAATGGGGAAGCATCTAGCAGACTGTCATCTGCTTAAACAAGGAAGATAGAAGACTGACTTGTGGACACAAGATTTAACTCTTGAACTAAGCTTGACAGCGCAAGTGATATATCTCCTACGGTCAGGGTAGAAATTGCTCAAGGTGTTATTTAAACATTAACCAAGTCAACTGATGACACAAACTATCATTCACTATTGAAACAGCCCTAATTTAATCTCCAAGGATGAAATAACTGGACGACATCTTATAAATCATCAGAGCTGTAGATTCAGGCGGCCGGACAAACACAAACCACTCTTAAATCTTTTCCCCCAAACCAGAAGGCACAGCCTCAGAAGAACAAGTGGAGGGAGCCTGAAGACACGACAGTCATCATAACATAACTATGTCAAGCATAGAGAGGGAAGGAACAAACGCAAAACATGAAATCCAGAACAGGAACACAGGGCCCAGGACGGAACTACCCAGAACAAGAACATAAGATGAACGGATGACCATAGGACCAAAGCCACAGCAAATGTCAGGTGGCCCAATCATTGACAAATCATATTCAAACCAAACAATGAATAAACAACACGCTGCACAAAGCCAAAGATGACATAATGGGGAGAGACAAGCAGCAATGAACCATCAGACCCGTAGAAGAAAAATAAATCCGGAAGGGTGGAGGACCATACAGTATAGACAACGTGGAACTCAGATTAGAAAATAAATCCCCCCCCCACAAAGATCCAAAGACCAGGGATAGAGGAAATTCGGCCACTGAGAAACCATCAATAACTCGCAAAGTGAAGGAGACCCATTGCCTACAAATATCCAGTACAGAGCTTCTGCTAAGAAAGTTGAAAGTATGAGGACTGCCACGGCAGCTGAAAGGTAAACCGACAAACGCGTCGAGCACCAACTGAATGCCAAGAGACGCCGAGAGGCATAGAGGCAGAACAGGGAGAACATCAGCGATAAGACATCCTCAGCGTTATGTCGCGCTCGGAGGAAAATCGTGGAGACAGCCTGGGCAGCTGAAGAAAATATATACTAATCCTGAAGGCACATGAGGAACCAGGCCACAGATGCCCAAAAAAAATGAACTGTGAGGCGCCAACGGGTCCAGAGCACGTCACGAGAACCTGAACCTTCGAAGGGCCACCATTAGTGGGGGCTTTGAAAAACGATGCCCCGGAAAAAAAAAAAAAAAATCCATCACACAGCCCCCACAAACCTCCAGACCAAACCAGAGAAATGAATAACAATAACTGTCCAGCCGAGAAAAAAGGCAGCGACGAGACTGACACGCTAATGCGGCCGACGCAAGTCCCCAGCCAGGGCAGGACCTACTGGGGTACACGGAGCAGGGAAAAACAGGCGAAGCAGAACCAGATGCAGAACATGCGGGGGCAACGAACGAGTGATTAAAATGAGCCAAAGACACCGCATAAAAGAGACCAAGCATAAGGAATTTGTCCACAGAGGAGAGACGGGTCCAAGAGACAAATTCACATTAAGACTAACCAACAGCTACAACAACGAAGAAAATAAACAGAAGAGCCGCCATAACAAGAAAGCCAGCATCTAATGAAAGATAGTCAAGAGTCACCTTCAGCACCTAAAGAACAAAAACAGCAACAAAGAAAATGCAAAAAGCCACAAATAATTCAGCCAACATGAGAAACCAGGCCAGACAAGGACCGCCAGCCGTCACAACTACAGAAAAAGACCCCACAACTCCTGAAACAATAACCGGACGACGCAGAACAACAGCAGAAAATGAATCAGAGTGAACATGGAACAGACCACGAGTCACAAAAACTACAATTCCCAGGGTCCTTAGGGGCGCGACGTCACCATACACGGAAGTAAACAAAACAAGACTCAGCCCAGAAAAACGAACCAGGAAAGACCGCACGCCGCTCACCTGAGAAGACCGGCCGACCACGGCAGACGATAGACCCGGACAGCTCCACATCCGGGCCCACGGACAACCCGAATACCGCGGAAAGCGCACCCCCTGCAGATGCATGCGACCGCGGCGAAACGAACGCGCTGGGCGCCGTTAGCCGCCTGGAGATCGCCGCTAGCTGCCCGGCAAGAGCCGCAAAAAGAGCAGACACGGCGAAAACGGAAGCCCACATCAGAAATGGGGAATAACCATCCAAAGGATGGGGGGAATACAGCAAGACGTCGAAGAAAAGGAGATCCGCCGGATCCGCGAGCACGGGGAACGGCGAAGAATGAGCGCTGAAGGTAAGAAAGAGAATGAGCGCCTGCGCACCTGGCTTAAATAGGACGCTGAGCAGGTGCATTAATTGACTGAACCGCCCTAGGGTATTAGCTAAGAAACCCTGCTACGAGTCATCTGCCCGAAACACGATTATGAATCGTCATTAAAAAATACAGCAAACTCATTACATTTAGGTGTACAAACCAGTTCTATTGGTAGCTGGGTTGGAGGGTTAGTTAATCTGTTAACTGTTGTGAACAGGATACGAGAGTTGCTGCTGCAACTTCCAATTATTTCAGAGAAGTACCTTTCCCTTGTTTTGCATAAGATCTGGTTGTAAGCGTACAACTCCGCCTTATATATTCCATAATGAACCTGGAGTTTTGACTCCAGGAAAGGAGGTTAACTCCAAACTCTTATGTTCACAAATGTTTGCAAGTTTAATTTAGTGTTATTTTTTAATGGTTTAGACATTTACATTTAAGGCAGGTGTTTACCTTTTTTCTGTGGCCCCTCTTGAGTTTATCATTGGGATTGCTTCAGTGTCAGATTTAAAATATTCAGTCTATATATAATTGAATAAACCTTTTTTTTTTAAGTGAAATTAATTTTAGTTAAGACCCATTGGCCTCTGTGAATGAATGTGTAATAATAATTAGGCTACCATGTTGGTTGAGGCATGTTTTCCAATTGAGTAAAAAAACAAAAACAAAGCTGTTATTTTGCCTTTATGTTACTGGTCCGGCCCACTTGGGATCAGACGGGTTGAATGTGGCCCCCGAACCAAAATGAGTTTGACACCCCTGCCTCAAACACTTCAACAAACCTCTCCATCCCTTCCTCATCAGCTGTTTCCTTCTAGCACAACTCTTCAATAAAAGGTGCAATAGTGGTTACTACCAAAGTTTTGCTGCTATCTTTTGACTGAAATGAGAGGGTGTTGTAACCATGTGTCTGGAAATACTAAAGCTACATTCAAAGCTTTGCATTGAAACAACCACGTTTAAATAAAAACATAAGACAGGACTCCAGCTGAAATGTTTATTAATGGTAAAAGTTGAATTAATAAGATATGTTATGGTCACAGAAAACTAATTTAAGACATTTTTTAATCTTTCAGCAGGTGGAGCAGGACGGTCTGAGGCCTGCATCTGGAAGGTTCCTCCACTTCTTCCTTTAGCTTTTGCTGCCCAGGGTGTGCTTGTCAAACAGGTACTCTGCCATCTTGTTGGTGTGAGCATCCATGCGGGTGAGGTTGGTGATGTGGTCCCCAATCTTCTTGATGGACTCCACCTGTTCGTTCAGGTAGTGGGTCTCCAGGAAGTCACACAGCTGGAAACAGACACAGAATATTCAATGACATTTTCAAAGGTGAAATGTTAGTGACCCCAAATGTAACCTACATGAGGGTCTGTGCGGTCAGAGGCCAGCTTGTGCAGGTCCAGCAGAGCCTGGTTGACGTTCTTCTCCAGCTGCAGGGCACACTGCATGGCTTCCAGCCCACTGCCCCACTCATCACGCTCTGGTTTCTGTGGGAGCAGACATGATACCAAGATGAGTCATTCAGAACTCCAAATGAAGAAACATTGAGTTTGTAGCAGACCAGAGTCCGTGTTCAGACCTTGATGTCCTGCAAGAAGATGCGTCCTCCTCTCTTGTTCTGGAAGGACAGCAGTTTGTCCGCGTGCTCCTTCTCCTCGTGGCTGTTCTCCTTGAAGAAATGGGAGAAACCTGGAAGGGCCACATCGTCACGGTCGAAGTAGAAGGCCTGTGAGGGAGAGACGGGACACAGCCAGACGTTAGGACCATTCAGTCATTGATTCCTGACAAAAACTCAGCTACGTAGTCACAAAGTAAAAACCAATAACTAGACTGCCTGTAACTATAGATAGGAAACATTTAAAGATGGCTGGAAGTCTTACCATGGAGGTGTAGGTGTAAGAAGCAAACAGCTCCATGTTGACCATCCTGTTGATGGCGGCCTCACAGTCACGGTGGTAGTTCTGACGCACCTGGGACTCCATTTTAGCTGGTTGGTTTTCTCGCTTTTATTAACAAAAGGCGGTAGAAAAATAAACTTCCTTTAGGCAGCGTTCAAGTAGAGCAGGATTGAAGCGTTGGATAAGAAGTTCCGTTCAAACACTGTTGAAGCAAGAACTCCTTTCAGCTTTCTCCACGAGTGTGAAGGAGGAGGAGAGCTGCTCCCTGTATTTATACCCAGAGCTGATCTTCTGACAGAAGTTACATCACCTATTCATAAATAGACCAATCACAGGCCTCAGATATAAAAAAAAAAATTCCCCATGGAAAGAGGATCCAGCCATATTGTTTTTCCCTCCAGGTTAGAATGACTCAGGGTTTTTCTTTGAACTGCTGATAGAGCCTACCATGACGGTGCACTTTTAGTTTTCCAAGAAAGAATAGACTGAAATCCAACCTCCTCCTGCTTCATAGGCTTTTAGTTTCTTCCTACTTTCTTCAATTAATGTTCAATTGTTTTAATGGAATTTCACTGGAAAGAAAAAAAATGCTTCTCAATAGACTGGTCTTATTTTTTAAATCATTCATCTAAAAAAGTTAACATTTCATTTACTCATTTTTTTAGATATTGGCTTTACACAACTGCTTTGCATCACATTTGTTTTGCTGGCGGGGTGTGAGTGGTTGTAAGCATGTAGATGGATGATGGAATGTGGGGGTGGGCATAGGCAAGGCAAGGCAAGGCAAGTTTATTTGTATAGCACAATTCGTACACAAAGTAATTCAAGGTGCTTCACAAAACAGAAAAATGCATTAAAATCACAATACATCATAGAAATAATCAACATAAAATTTACTTTAAAAGAAAAGAAAAAAAAAAAGATTTAAAAAGAAAGGAAGGAGAGAAAAGTGCAGATAGGACCTTTCAGTCATATACATGACTAAACAGAAATGTTTTAAGTCTAGATTTGAACATGAACACAGAAGAGGCCTGTCTTATGGCTTCAGGGAGGCTGTTCCAGATTTTAGCTGCAGAATATTGAAACGCTGATTCCCCTTGTTTAGTTCTGACTCTGGGAATCAACAGGAGGCCGGACCCTGAGGTCCTCAGAGTACAGGATGGTTCATATGGCACTAACATGTCAGAGATGTACTTTGGTGCGTGGCCATGGAGAGACTTGTACACAAGCAGAGCTGCTTTGAAGTCTATTCTTTGAGGTACAGGGAGCCAGTGCAAAGACCTGAGCACAGGACTAATGTGATCATACTTCCTGGTTTTGGTCAGGACTCCAGCAGCAGCATTCTGGATGCACTGAAGCTGTTTTACAGCTCGTTTGGAGAGGCTGGTGAGCAGGCCGTTACAGTAGTCTAACCTACTGGAGACAAATGCATGAATAAGTATCTCCAGGTCTCGCTTTGACATTATGTTTTTGATTTTGGCAATGTTTTTCAGATGGTAAAATGCTGCTGATGTTACTGACTTGATATGGCTGTTAAAGTTCAGGTCAGAGTCCATGATTACCCCTAGATTTCTGACTTGATTTGAGGGTTTAAGAGACAAAGAATGAAGGTAGCTGCTGACACTTTCTCTTTGTTTCTGTGGGCCAAAAACAATAACTTCGGTCTTGTCTGAGTTTAGCTGGAAAAAGTTGTTCTGCATCCACGCGCTGATCTGTTGGAGGCAGTGGTTGAGTGAATCCACTGGCCCATATTCACCTGTTGTCAGTGACACATAGATCTGAGTATCATCTGCATAGTTGTGATAAGAAATGTTATTACTGCGTATTAACTGCCCTAGTGGCAGCATGTAGAGGTTGAACAGAAGGGGTCCCAGGATCGATCCCTGGGGCACACCACAATTCAAGCCCATGTAGTCTGAGACACAACTACCAATTTCAACAAAGTATTTCCTGTCTTCTAGATAAGACTTGAACCAACTTAGGGCAGATCCAGAGATGCCAACCCAGTCTTGGAGTCTGTGCAAAAGGATCCCATGATCAACAGTATCAAAGGCAGCGCTCAGGTCTAGCAGGATTTAGACAGAGACTTTGCCATCATCAGTGTTCAGGCGGATGTCATTGGTTACCTTGATAAGAGCAGTTTCTGTGCTATGATGGGGTCTAAAACCTGACTGGAAAACATCAAATGAATTGTTTAATAAGAGAAAGTCAGTGAGCTGTTGGTAGACAACTTTTTCAAGGACTTTTCCTAAAAATGGCAGATTAGAGATAGGTCTGTAATTATTCAGTACAGTGGGATCAAGACCGCTCTTCTTCAGGAGGGGTTTAATGACTGCAGTTTTTAAGGCCTCTGGAAATATTCCAGATTGAAGAGACATGTTAACTATTTGAGTAATTGGTGGCAACACACTGTTCAGGACAGACTTTAGAAATCTAGTGGGTAACACATCAAGACAGCATGTAGACGAGCTCAGACGGGTGATGGTCTCTTGGACAGTTTGGTCAGTGACAGGTACAAAGTGAGTCAGCTTAGAGTGAGTAGGTGGCCGTTGGATAGTTATATGTGTTGTGGAGTTGATGGCTTTTTTAATGCCCTGAACCTTGTCATTAAAAAATACAGCAAACTCATTACATTTAGGTGTACAAACCAGTTCTATTGGTAGCTGGGTTGGAGGGTTAGTTAATCTGTTAACTGTTGTGAACAGGATACGAGAGTTGCTGCTGCAACTTCCAATTATTTCAGAGAAGTACCTTTCCCTTGTTTTGCATAAGATCTGGTTGTAAGCGTACAACTCCGCCTTATATATTCCATAATGAACCTGGAGTTTTGACTCCAGGAAAGGAGGTTAACTCCAAACTCTTATGTTCACAAATGTTTGCAAGTTTAATTTAGTGTAATTTTTTAATGGTTTAGACATTTACATTTAAGGCAGGTGTTTACCTTTTTTCTGTGGCCCCTCTTGAGTTTATCATTGGGATTGCTTCAGTGTCAGATTTAAAATATTCAGTCTATATATAATTGAATAAACCTTTTTTTTTTAAGTGAAATTAATTTTAGTTAAGACCCATTGGCCTCTGTGAATGAATGTGTAATAATAATTAGGCTACCATGTTGGTTGAGGCATGTTTTCCAATTGACTAAAAAACAAAAACAAAGCTGTTATTTTGCCTTTATGTTACTGGTCCGGCCCACTTGGGATCAGACGGGTTGAATGTGGCCCCCAAACCAAAATGAGTTTGACACCCCTGCCTCAAACACTTCAACAAACCTCTCCATCCCTTCCTCATCAGCTGTTTCCTTCTAGCACAACTCTTCAATAAAAGGTGCAATAGTGGTTACTACCAAAGTTTTGCTGCTATCTTTTGACTGAAATGAGAGGGTGTTGTAACCATGTGTCTGGAAATACTAAAGCTACATTCAAAGCTTTGCATTGAAACAACCACGTTTAAATAAAAACATAAGACAGGACTCCAGCTGAAATGTTTATTAATGGTAAAAGTTGAATTAATAAGATATGTTATGGTCACAGAAAACTAATTTAAGACATTTTTTAATCTTTCAGCAGGTGGAGCAGGACGGTCTGAGGCCTGCATCTGGAAGGTTCCTCCACTTCTTCCTTTAGCTTTTGCTGCCCAGGGTGTGCTTGTCAAACAGGTACTCTGCCATCTTGTTGGTGTGAGCATCCATGCGGGTGAGGTTGGTGATGTGGTCCCCAATCTTCTTGATGGACTCCACCTGTTCGTTCAGGTAGTGGGTCTCCAGGAAGTCACACAGCTGGAAACAGACACAGAATATTCAATGACATTTTCAAAGGTGAAATGTTTGTGACCCCAAATGTAACCTACATGAGGGTCTTTGTGGTCAGAGGCCAGCTTGTGCAGGTCCAGCAGAGCCTGGTTGACGTTCTTCTCCAGCTGCAGGGCACACTGCATGGCTTCCAGCCCACTGCCCCACTCATCACGCTCTGGTTTCTGTGGGAGCAGACATGATACCAAGATGAGTCTTTCAGAACTCCAAATGAAGAAACATTGAGTTTGCAGCAGACCAGAGTCCGTGTTCAGACCTTGACGTCCTGCAGGAAGATGCGTCCTCCTCTCTTGTTCTGGAAGGACAGCAGTTTGTCCGCGTGCTCCTTCTCCTCGTGGCTGTTCTCCTTGAAGAAATGGGAGAAACCTGGAAGGGCCACATCGTCACGGTCGAAGTAGAAGGCCTGTGAGGGAGAGACGGGACACAGCCAGACGTTAGGACCATTCAGTCATTGATTCCTGACAAAAACTCAGCTACGTAGTCACAAAGTAAAAACCAATAACTAGACGGCCTGTAACTACAGATAGGAAACATTTAAAGATGGCTGGATGTCTTACCATAGAGGTGTAGGTGTAAGAAGCAAACAGCTCCATGTTGACCATCCTGTTGATGGCGGCCTCACAGTCACGGTGGTAGTTCTGACGCACCTGGGACTCCATTTTAGCTGGTTGGTTTTCTCGCTTTTATTAACAAAAGGCGGTAGAAAAATAAACTTCCTTTAGGCAGCGTTCAAGTAGAGCAGGATTGAAGCGTTGGATAAGAAGTTCCGTTCAAACACTGTTGAAGCAAGAACTCCTTTCAGCTTTCTCCACGAGTGTGAAGGAGGAGGAGAGCTGCTCCCTGTATTTATACCCAGAGCTGATCTTCTGACAGAAGTTACATCACCTATTCATAAATAGACCAATCACAGGCCTTAGAGGATCCAGCCATATTGTTTTTCCCTCCAGGTTAGAATGACTCAGGGTTTTTCTTTAAACTGCTGATAGAGCCTACCATGACGGTGCACTTTTAGTTTTCCAAGAAAGAATAGACTGAAATCCAACCTCCTCCTGCTTCATAGGCTTTTAGTTTCTTCCTACTTTCTTCAATTAATGTTCAATTATTTAAATGGAATTTCACTGGAAAGAAAAAAAAATGCTTCTCAATAGACTGGTCTTATTTTTTAAATCATTCATCTAAAAAAGTTAACATTTCATTTACTCATCTGTTTAGATATTGGCTTTACACAACTGCTTTGCATCACATTTGTTTTGCTGGCGGGGTGTGAGTGGTTGTAAGCATGTAGATGGATGATGGAATGTGGGGGTGGGCATACTCTATGCCCACAGTCCTGCCCATAACTCAGAGGCAAATTTTTAAAGAACTGCTCAGCAGAAATTAGGATTTTACCTAAAAACTTTATAATAACAATCAAAAGACCTCTGGGTGTTTTAGGATATAATTGGTTTCAAAGACAGTGGACTTTTGTTTGTAATATTTAATGACATATTGCATGCTAGTGCTTCACATAAGTTATTATCTGATATATTCTGAATCTACCGTATGCATTCACAGCATTTTTGCTAAGATCAAAGGTATAAAAGTCTGACCAAGATACCCATGACTGTCCCCTTGGCAGGAAAAGAATGACTCAGAACTCACGTCTTATTTTTAAGAGTCTGTCAGTTACTTCTTAAACTTTTTTAAGTAAATGTTTGAAGATTTGTGAGATTTTTCTGCCTCCTACTCAGCGACAGTGCACATGTATGCTCACAACATACATGTGCACAAGCATACATGTGTGCCACAAACAAAACTCCAACTGTCCCAGTTGCTCCCAGCCCTGCAGTGGCTGCAATGGATGATGCAGATTTAGGCTTGAATGCTTTAGCACCATCACAACTTACAGCTCTGGGGTTGAAAGAAAGAATTACAGAACACGTAATAAAATAGAAATACTAGCATACTCCCACATTATGACTAATCAGAAGTTCAGATGACAAAGAAAATGCTAAAACCACAAGATGCAAATCATTTATTTTACTGAAAGGTAAGAATGATGCAGGGATTCTGTTCAAACGGCTGACTCGCTGCTGGAATGACCACGCACTTTTTCACTTTCCAAGAAACTGCAGACGGACACATGAGCTCTTCCTGTTTATCTGTGGTTTTTGTCTCCACAGAAGCTGATGGTCCACAATCCAAATCCAAAACGAGATGTAATCAGATCAAATCAGGCCTGATGGTCATTAGGTACAAATTTCAAATATCTAGAAGATAGATCTTTTTCTGATCCTGTTGTGAAAAATGTATATAATTAAATTGACAGGGTTGTAAATAATTCAGGCTTTTCTGAAGCATTGTGTGTGTTTTTCAAGAACTTGTCTTGAATTTCACTCCTAAGTGTCTGACTTGACTTCTTTCTTTTTTGTTGCAGTTTTAATGTTGATGCTTGAGTCTGACAATCAGAATCTGCTCCAAACAAGAGTTGATTGTCCAGTAGATGCTGACTCAGCTTTTATTTAGGATTTGTTTCAATTTGGTGGTTTAAAATGTTTTATTAGGTGCACAGATGGAGGGTAGGTAGGTGGGTAAAACATCACAGATACTAAAGTTGAAGGACGAACATTAAAGACCCACTCAAACAAAAATTGTGTTTTTAGTGAAAATTAAGCTTAGAATTGCATCTCTGAGTATTTCTTTATTCAAATTGTGGTAAATTTAGGAGCAGACAAGAAATTCCATTTGGGAAGGCTCTTAGTTGCTACTGTATGTACAGACTACAATTTGAAAGCTACGAGCTCCCTCCTCATCTCTATTCTAATGAATCTCTTACAGACAAATAGATCCATGTCCGTCTTTGTTTTCTTTGTCTGAGCAGGTATCTGGATCAAAGCTGGATAGTTCCAATATTGCTCCCCATTTCTGTTGCACCGCTAATGTTAGGTTGGGCTGTGAGGGGCTGTAAACTAGCAGGAGAGAGTGTAAACAAAAGGATTATGGGAAATCAGTACAGACTCCTGCCCGTCTTCCAAACCGGACGTTTCTGCCACTCGATGATGTCATCAATATTCAGCGGTCATCTGCGTTAGCACGAAGCTGCCAGCGCTCAGAAAACACACAACGTGGTTTGAGGCCCATCCCATGATTGGTAAACGGTGTCTACTTATGTGCACTTTTCTAGCGTTCTTGAAGGCCCAAAGCCCTCTACAGCCACAGTGTCATGGCTAGCGTAACAGACAGACCCAGATGCTGGAGCCCAGAAGAAAACACGAGTGAGTTTAGATGATAAGAGAAAGGGTTTTAATTTTTCGGTTCTTGGTTTGTAGATTATTTTTGGCGGAGCTGTAACGTCCACGGACAACCCACGGCGAAGATGGTCCGTTCCTGCGGCCCGTGGCATCACTGGTGGGAACAACCTTGAGAAGGCAGAGGCTCGTGGTGGAACAGGAAGAGTTCTGAGGCTTGAATCCGGAAGGAAGATGACTGCTGCAACCACTCGTGGTGAATTAATCCTGAAGACAAAACGGAGAGCAAGGCTTAGGCAAGAGCACACAATAACTATGGCTGTGAACAAGGCGAACATACTATGCACCATAGAGGAGCAACGATCTGGGGCTGTATACTGGTCCTGGATCTCCTTTTGAAGGCAGGCGGCTGATGAGGTGAGTGGACACAGCTGTGATGAGTCAGGAGCCAAGCAGAGAGGGGAGGGGGAGGAGTCTGACAGAGGCACCATGATACACAGTCCCACTGAACATTTCACACACTGATGGCTGCTCAGCTGCCCAAAGCTGGCGCCAACCTATGACCACCAGGAGCAATGTGGGGTATCGTTTCTTGCCCAAGGACACTTTAACATATGGGTGGGCAGGGTGGAAACCAAATGTGTGATCTTTTAACAGAGATAAACCGCTCTGCCTTCGCACAACAGGCAGCCCCAGGTCAGTGCAAATTTCTTGTAGTTCACATCTTCAGCTGTGTTTCCTAATAATAAATCACAGTTATCATGTACCAAAACTGGCATTACAAAATCTAAAAAAGTTATTATAAAATAGGACAGCTGTTGATGCCACCTTCTGGTCGAAGAAGGGCAGAAAGAACACGGCTAACAAACTTGTCGTTGCCCCAATGTGAGTCTGAATGTCAGAATCCCAGGATGCTTTCATAGAGCTGCACTCTAAGCTTTGATTCCGAACCAGCAGATAGTGGTTGTGGACAAATCAAACAAGACAAGAACTCAGCTAAAACTGTTTATTCAGGTGAACAGCCTGTTTGTTGTAAATTAGTGTGACAGTTCTTCCTTTAGCTTTTGCTGCCCAGGGTGTGCTTGTCAAACAGGTACTCTGCCATCTTGTTGGTGTGAGCATCCATGCGGGTGAGGTTGGTGATGTGGTCCCCAATCTTCTTGATGGATTCCACCTGCTTGTCGAGGTAGTGGGACTCCAGGAAGTCACACAGCTGGAAACAGACACAGAATATTCAATGAAATGTTCAAAATTGAAGTGTTTGTGACCCCAAATGTAACCTACATGAGGGTCTTTGTGGTCAGAGGCCAGCTTGTGCAGGTCCAGCAGAGCCTGGTTGACGTTCTTCTCCAGCTGCAGGGCGCACTGCATGGCTTCCAGCCCACTGCCCCACTCATCACGCTCTGGTTTCTGTGGGAGCAGACATGATACCAAGATGAGTCATTCAGAACTCCAAAGGAAGAAACATTGAGTTTGTAGCAGACCAGAGTCCGTGTTCAGACCTTGACGTCCTGCAGGAAGATGCGTCCTCCTCTCTTGTTCTGGAAGGACAGCAGTTTGTCCGCGTGCTCCTTCTCCTCGTGGCTGTTCTCCTTGAAGAAATGGGAGAAACCTGGAAGGGCCACATCGTCACGGTCGAAGTAGAAGGCCTGTGAGGGAGAGACGGGACACAGCCAGACGTTAGGACCATTCAGACATTGATTCCTGACAAAAACTCAGCTACGTAGTCACAAAGTAAAAACCAATAACTAGACTGCCTGTAACTACAGATAGGAAACATTTAAAGATGGCTGGAAGTCTTACCATAGAGGTGTAGGTGTAAGAAGCAAACAGCTCCATGTTGACCATCTTGTTGATGGCGGCCTCACAGTCGCGATGGTAGTTCTGACGCACGACGGATTCCATTTTAGCTGGTTGGTTTTCTCGCTTTTATTAACAAAAGGCGGTAGAAAAATAAACTTCCTTTAGGCAGCGTTCAAGTACAGCAGGATTGAAGCGTTGAGTAAGAAGCTCCGTTCAAACACTGTTGAAGCAAGAACTCCTTTCAGCTTCCTCCCCTTTTATAAGACAGCAGGATTACGTCTCCACTTAGTAATTACACACAGTGACAGGTCATGTTACAGATATGTCTCCGTTTTCTTGGGTTGGAACAACACTGGGTTCTTGTTGAACAGCTGACAGGTGGCTGTGGTTATTACAATGGCCCGTCAACTTTCCAGGAAACATTAAACAGACCCAAAGCTGGTTCTTGGAACAGACCATATGAGGCAGAGACACCTGACAGAAGAGACTCTGCTGTAATTTGCCGAAAAGAAAGCCTAGATTAAAATAAAAACACTGCACTTGCAGTATATATATGCAGATGGTTGTCCTTAATAGAATCTTATTCACAATACACAGGATAAAGACCCCACACCTTTTCCTTTCTCGTGACTAAGTGATCCCTTCCCTATCTCGCGTTCCAAACAGGAAGTACCCGCTGGCTCCAAGAAGCCAAAATTCCATGGACTTTTGAGGAGAAATTAACAGTCAGTCACCATTCTTGTTCTGCTACCTTTTTAACATGTTCTTTATAATTCTATTTTTTTTCGTGTTATTTTTTCTGTAGTGAAATGTATTCAACCAATCAGATACCAAAGTATGTGGTCTTCCATTGAAGGTTCAAAACAGTTGATTCTCCTGGTAGAGGTCTGGACTTCCAACAAGCTCACTCCTAATTGACAAGAGTGGTTGCCATAGAAACATTGACTTGGACCGACTTAGACCAGTCATTGGTTACTGATGATTTCTGGTTCCAAAACGGTGGTGTCCATATTTCGAAAAAATGATGACTAAAATGACTTCACGTTCTTTGAGCTGGAAGTTAGACCATTTTAATGAGTGACATTACATCCATTCCATTCAACTCTCATATAGTCAGTGGGAGGAATCCGTAGTTATTGGGAAGAGTTTTAACTAAAACTGTTGAATTCTGCCTGGTGTAAATGGTAAATGGCGTACACTTATATAGCGCTTTCCACCCTCTTTCGAAGGCCCAAAGGGCTTTACAGTCACACTCCCATTCACCCATGCACACACACATTCACACACTGCTGGTGGGTCTGCTGCCGAACACTGGCGCCAACCTCCCACCAGAGGCAAGTTGGGGTTCAGTGTCTTGCCCAAGGACACTTCGACACATGGGCGTGCAAGGTAGGAATCGAACCTGTAATTTTACAATCATGGGTCGACCGCTGCACCACGGCCGCCCCGTAATGGTTAGCACTCTTGCCTCACAGTGAGAAGGCAAGGGTTCAAATCCCAGCTGGGTCCTTTCTGCATGTTCTCCTTGTTCTGGGTACTCTAGCTTCCTCCCACAGTCCAAAAACATCCTTCAGAGGTTCACTGGGGATTCTGAATTGTACCAGGTGTATCTGTGGTTGTTTGTCTTTGTGTGGCCCTATGATGGACTGGCCAATTGTCCAGTGTTTTCTTAGCCCGCCTCTCCTGACAGATGCTGGCTAGCCTCAGGCATTCCCATGACCTTGAATAGGTATAAGTATCAGATAAATGGGTGTAATGTTTTGTTTGATTTCTGCCATCAATTTTCACCATGAAACAAACACTTAAGCCCCAAACATCAGGAAGTGTAGCAGAAAAGAAGTTGGTTTGATGTGTGTCGCTACATCTATACACCTAGCTAATACTTCACTACAGTTTAAAACTATGCAGACGTCTCTTTGTTTTATTGTATAATCCCAACTTGGTGACAGATTTAAGCTGTCACCAAATTTAAGCCAATTTGTCTCTACATGGAAGCTATATGAAATTATTTTTACAATATAAAAAATATTAGACCTTTTAAATGTAAACATTTAAAAAGAAAAATCCTAATTGTGCTTTTAAAATAGATCTAAAATTTTATTGCCATGCAATCTTGCCACATGTTCTGCACCAACTGTAGAATAAGACATTACATAGAATTGAGGTGAACTTTTAGGATGGACCAAATACCTGTCTGTAATGCCTGAATTCTGAATTCTTTTCTTTTTTGTTTACTTTCTGTCTCTCACAGTTGAAAAATATCTATGATTTGATTTGAAACACAGACCAAACTCAATATTTTGAAATTGAACAACTTGCAAGGTATGCAACTGACAAATGCTTTTTTTTTGGCATCACTGTGTCTTAAAATAAAACATGAAACAAGAACTCAGCTCCAAGTATTTATTCAGGTTTGGATAGTTTGAGGCATTAAAATAAATCAGAGTCACATGACAGCTGAGAATCAAACAGATTGAAGACACTTTTCAGCAGGTGGAGCAGGACGGTCTGAGGCCTGCATCTGGAAGGTTCCTCCACTTCTTCCTTTAGCTTTTGCTGCCCAGGGTGTGCTTGTCAAACAGGTACTCTGCCATCTTGTTGGTGTGAGCATCCATGCGGGTGAGGTTGGTGATGTGGTCCCCAATCTTCTTGATGGACTCCACCTGTTCGTTCAGGTAGTGGGTCTCCAGGAAGTCACACAGCTGAAAGCAAAATACAAATATTTCATGAAATACTACAGATTCAAGTTTAAAGTGGCGGAAGGAGCCAAATGTAACCTACATGAGGGTCTGTGCGGTCAGAGGCCAGCTTGTGCAGGTCCAGCAGAGCCTGGTTGACGTTCTTCTCCAGCTGCAGGGCGCACTGCATGGCTTCCAGCCCACTGCCCCACTCATTGCGATCAGGTTTCTGTTGGGACCGGATTACAAAACACTGCATTCATCTGGATGTAGGGTATTTTTTAAAGAACCCATTTATTTTTTCAGAGTCCGTGTTCAGACCTTGATGTCCTGCAGGAAGATGCGTCCTCCTCTCTTGTTCTGGAAGGACAGCAGTTTGTCCGCGTGCTCCTTCTCCTCGTGGCTGTTCTCCTTGAAGAAATGGGAGAAACCTGGAAGGGCCACATCGTCACGGTCGAAGTAGAAGGCCTGTGAGGAGGGAGAGACGGGACACAGCCAGACGTTAGGACCATTCAGTTATTGATTCCTGACAAAAACTCAGCTACGTAGTCACAAAGTAAAAACCAATAACTAGACTGCCTGTAACTATAGATGGAAAACATTTAAAGATGGCTTGAAGTCTTACCATAGAGGTGTAGGTGTAAGAAGCAAACAACTCCATGTTGACCATCCTGTTGATGGCGGCCTCACAGTCACGGTGGTAGTTCTGACGCACCTGGGACTCCATTTTAGCTGGTTGGTTTTCTCGCTTTTATTAACAAAAGGCGGTAGAAAAATAAACTTCCTTTAGGCAGCGTTCAAGTAGAGCAGGATTGAAGCGTTGGATAAGAAGTTCCGTTCAAACACTGTTGAAGCAAGAACTCCTTTCAGCTTTCTCCATGAGTGTGAAGGAGGAGGAGAGCTGCTCCCTGTATTTATACCCAGAGCTGATCTCGTGACCAACATGACATCACTTTCACCTTTTGGCCAATCACTGAAATACGACATTGAAAACAGCTTCAACCATGGTCACGGATGATGCACAGAACTTTTTCCACCAAGTGAGAATGACTCAGGGATTTGGCTTGAACTGCTGACTCTCTGCTGGAATGACAATGCACTTTTTGCTTTCAAGAAACAGCAGACTGAAATACAGCCTCATTCTGTTCAATAATTGATTGGTACCTTCACTGACACTGATGGTCTACAATCCAATTCCACATTTAGGACCAAAGCAGAAATAATGCTGACAGTGATCACGAGCAACATGCAGAATTCTGGAATTTGGATCAGTGTGGACTCTTCATCTGATCCGTTAAAACCTGTACAACTAAACTTGTAGATGTAAACATTTCAGTTTTTCAGCAGAAGACCCAAAAGAGGAAAACGTGGAGGCAGTTTTTTTCTTTTTCCAATAACTTGAATTAAAAATGTGTTCAATTGAAGACATTTTAAGGTTGATTTGTTCATTTTGACTCTCAGGTCACTTCATTCAAATCTAAACTAAATTAACTGGATGATGAAGGGTTGACCAGTGGAAGCTGCCTCAGGACTTAATTTTGAATTATTTTGATTTTTCAGTGGTTTAAATAGACAGACACACACAGATATTAACATACACACAACACATTTGAGCACGGATTAGATTGTTTCAATCACTACTTACATTTTTTTAACAAATGGGAATGACTGCAATTAAAGACCAAAGGGCCTCTAAGCTTTGAATGTGATGGAGGCCTTTGACCTAAAACACTCAGTAAAGAAGATGAAAATGAATGAATCATTTCTCCATTTTCTTCTGCTCATCAGGGGGCAGCAGTCTACGTAAATATGCCCAGACTCTCCTCTCCCCAGCCACTTCCTCCAGCTCCTCTGAGGAAACACTGAGGCGTTCCCAGGCCGGCCGAGACACGTCATTTCTACAGCATGTCCTGCGTCTTCTCTGGGGACCCCGCTTGATCAACCATGCCATCAGCACCTCCCCAGGAAGGCAGTGGGGAGGCATTTAAACCAGATCCCTGAGCCATCTCAGACGGCACCTCTTGATGTGGAGGAGCAGCAGTTCAATTCCAAGCTCCTTCCAGGTGATCGAGCTCCTCTCCATAACTCTCAGGAAGCCACCAGACACCCTGCAGAGGAAGCTCATTTAGGTGCTTTTGACCTTCTAGGAAGGTAGTATAGGGCTTTAAAACTACACGCCATTTACCATGAAGTAAAGAATATCAGGATTATTTGATAAAGGACAGAAAAGGTGTGTATTTGTAGAAACCCCTATTGTATTTGATGCTAAACTTTACTGATAGTAATTATGTTTCTTTACATTTCCTGTTGTACATGGCACAAAAAACAAGAGAGAAGGAGAGAGTGAATGTTAGAGATGGGGGATAAGGGAAGAGAAAGTGGAGAAGAAAGGGGGATAAAGAAGTTGGAAAATGAATAAAAAGTAGGAATGGGTAGAATAAAAAAGAGACAAGTTGCCGAAGACTTTGAAATCATCTTGAATACAGTTCCTGTGTAAAAAATAATACCCTGTATTGTGTCAAATGCAGAGCGGAGGTCCTAGAAAACATTACAGAAACAATTCCTCTGTCTGCAGCCATGAGCAGATGATTGAAGATGTTCAACATACCTTCAACTATCTGAATACAGTTAGATTTAATTCACTAGTTACTTTAAACATGGCTTCCAATTCAACAGGATTGTGTGGAAATAAAACAATCAAACAGGACAAGAATTCAGCTCTAAATATTTATTCAGGTATTAAGGGAATCAGAGTCACATGACAGCTGAGAATCAAACAGATTGAAGACACTTTTCAGCAGGTGGAGCAGGACGGTCTGAGGCTTGCATCTGGAAGGTTCCTCCACTTCTTCCTTTAGCTTTTGCTGCCCAGGGTGTGCTTGTCAAACAGGTACTCTGCCATCTTGTTGGTGTGAGCATCCATGCGGGTGAGGTTGGTGATGTGGTCCCCAATCTTCTTGATGGATTCCACCTGCTTGTCGAGGTAGTGGGACTCCAGGAAGTCACACAGCTGGAAACAGACACAGAATATTCAATGAAATGTTCAAAATTGAAGTGTTAGTGACCCCAAATGTAACCTACATGAGGGTCTTTGTGGTCAGAGGCCACCTTGTGCAGGTCCAGCAGAGCCTGGTTGACGTTCTTCTCCAGCTGCAGGGCACACTGCATGGCTTCCAGCCCACTGCCCCACTCATCACGCTCTGGTTTCTGTGGGAGCAGACATGATACCAAGATGAGTCATTCAGAACTCCAAATGAAGAAACATTGAGTTTGCAGCAGACCAGAGTCCGTGTTCAGACCTTGACGTCCTGCAGGAAGATGCGTCCTCCTCTCTTGTTCTGGAAGGAAAGCAGTTTGTCCGCGTGCTCCTTCTCCTCGTGGCTGTTCTCCTTGAAGAAATGGGAGAAACCTGGAAGGGCCACATCGTCACGGTCGAAGTAGAAGGCCTGTGAGGGAGAGACGGGACACAGCCAGACGTTAGGACCATTTAGTCATTGATTCCTGACAAAAACTCAGCTACGTAGTCACAAAGTAAAAACCAATAACTAGACTGCCTGTAACTATAGATGGGAAACATTTAAAGATGGCTGGAAGTCTTACCATAGAGGTGTAGGTGTAAGAAGCAAACAGCTCCATATTGACCATCCTGTTGATGGCGGCCTCACAGTCACGGTGGTAGTTCTGACGCACCTGGGACTCCATTTTAGCTGGTTGGTTTTTCTCGCTTTTATTAACAAAAGGCGGTAGAAAAATAAACTTCCTTTAGGGAGCGTTCTAGTAGAGCAGGATTGAAGCGTTGGATAAGAAGTTCCGTTCAAACACTGTTGAAGCAAGAACTCCTTTCAGCTTTCTCCATGAGTGTGAAGGAGGAGGAGAGCTGCTCCCTGTATTTATACCCAGAGCTGATCTCGTGACCAACATGACGTCACTTTCACCTTTTGGCCAATCACTGAAATACGACATTGAAAACAGCTTCAACCATGGTCACGGATGATGCACAGAACTTTTTCCACCAAGTGAGAATGACTCAGGGATTTGCTTTGAACTGCTGACTCTCTGCTGGAATGACAATGCACTTTTTGCTTTCCAAGAAAAAGCAGACTGAAATACAGCCTCATTCTCTTCAATAATTGATTGGTACCTCCACTGACACTGATGGTCTACAATCCAATTCCACATTTAGGACCAAAGCAGAAATAATGCTGACAGTGATCACGAGCAACATGCAGAATTCTGGAATTTGGATCAGTGTGGACTCTTCATCTGATCCGTTAAAACCTGTACAACTAAACTTGTAGATGTAAACATTTCAGTTTTACAGCAGAAGACCCAAAAGAGGAAAATGTGGAGGCAGTTTTTTTTCTTTTTCCAATAACTTGAGTCAAAAATGTGTTCAACTGAAGACATTTTAAGGTTGATTTGTTCATTTTGACTCTCAGGTCACTTCATTAAAATCTAAACTAAATTAACTGGATGATGAAGGGTTGACCAGTGGAAGCTGCCTCAGGACTTAATTTTGAAGTATTTTGATTTTTCAGTGGTTTAAATAGACAGACACACACAGACATCAACATACACACAACACATTTGAGCATGGATTACATTGTTTCAATCACTACTTACATTTTTTTTAACAAATGGGAATGACTGCAAATAAAGACCAAAGGGCCTCTAAGCTTTGACTGTGATGGAGGCCTATGACCTAAAATATTCAGTAAAGAAGATGAAAATGAATGAATCATTTCTCCATTTTCTTCTGCTCATCAGGGGGCAGCAGTCTACGTAAAGATGCCCAGACTCTCCTCTCCCCAGCCACTTCCTCCAGCTCCTCTGAGGAAACACTGAGGCGTTCCCAGGCCGGCCGAGACACGTCATTTCTACAGCATGTCCTGCGTCTTCTCTGGGGACCCCGCTTGATCAACCATGCCATCAGCACCTCCCCAGGAAGGCGGTGGGGAGGCATTTAAACCAGATCCCTGAGCCATCTCAGACGGCACCTCTTGATGTGGAGGAGCAGCAGTTCAATTCCAAGCTCCTTCCAGGTGATCGAGCTCCTCTCCATAACTCTCAGGAAGCCACCAGACACCCTGCAGAGGAAGCTCATTTAGGTGCTTTTGACCTTCTAAGAAGGTAGTATAGGGCTTTAAAAGTACACGCAATTTACCATGAAGTAAAGAACATCATGATTATTTGATAAAGGACAGAAAAGAATATTTATAAAATTTAGCAGGGGAGAAAACTGAAAACTGTTGAGGATGAAAATCACTGGAGTATCAGTTATTAGAGAGGGTTTCAAGTAGCAACTGCAGCAATGACAGAGAGCAGGAGAGAGATGGACAAAAAAAACACTGCAACATCTGTTGGAAACAATACTAGTTAACATCTGCAGCAAAGACACAGGCTTTCAAGGGAAAAAAGAAAGAAATGACAAAAAGTAAGGAACGTGGAGGAAAACACTCAATGCATCCTAATATGAAACCCGGCGGTCTAGGCCTGTTGCAGCATAACTAAAGTCATGCCTCAAGGCCACCCGTGCTATCCTTAACTACAAGCTAAACATGCATTTTAAAGAGAAAAGATGTCAGTTTAGTCCTAAGGAATGAGATTGTAATCTGAGTTGATTCTTCCAAAGAAAAGCCGGAGACCTGAAGGCTCCTCCCCCATTTCTTGTTTCAGAAATTCTAGGGTACAACTACTAATCCTGAGGACTGAGAATGGATTAATTTAGATCAAATACCATTTATTAAAATTCTGCATCAAAGATGACTCCAAGTTTTCTCACAATCGGACTAGAAACCAAGATTTTGTGACCAATAGTGATTTAATTCAAAACAAATGAATCCTAAAGTTGCTCAAATTCCAAGAACTACAATCTCTGCTTCATCTGAGACAAATAAGGGAAAACTATGATTCATTTCTGCATTTCAATGGTTAAAACAAGAGTGAAGTCGCATAAACCAGGTGACATTTTCTGCTTTGATAGTAAATTGTTGCTGGTTATCGTCAGCATACCTAAAGAAATGGCTGCTGCCTTGAATGTTATCTTAAGGGCGCTAGACCTGCTTTTGACCAAGCACAGAGCCCTGTGGTACACCATGAACGAGTCTGTTGTGTGATAAAAGCTCATCTTTTACAGAAACAACCTGAAATCTGTCATAAATAAAGTTTTTTTACCTGTCCTGTCCAGCAGCTGAGCAAACAGATCGGAGCTGAAGGCCTTTTGGGTTGCACACATTTTACTGTTACAATAGTGGTTTATGGATCTTCTGACACACAAGGTGTATTTGTAGAAACCCCTATTGTATTTGATGCTAAACTTTACTGATAGTAATTATGTTTCTTTACATTTCCTGTTGTACATGGCACAAAAAAAGAAGAGAGAAGGAGAGAGTGAATGTTAGAGATGGGGGATAAGGGAAGAGAAAGTGGAGAAGAAAGGGGGATAAAGAAGTTGGAAAATGAATAAAAAGTAGGAATGGGTAGAATCAAAAAGAGACAAGTTGCCGAAGACTTTTGAAATCATCTTGAATACAGTTCCTGTGTAAAAATAATACCCTGTATTGTGTCAAATGCAGAGCGGAGGTCCTAGAAAACATTAGACAACGTTAGACAAAACCAAGTAGCACCGTGGTTTAACGCTGAAACACGTTCTCTTAAACAAGAAACCCGTAAGTTGGAAAGAGAATGGCATCGCTCCGGCTCAGAGCAGTCTCTGAATACCTGGAAACATAGCCTCTTAAATTATAAAAAAGCCCTGCGTAGAGCTAGAAGCCAGTACTACTCATCCTTAATATCAGAGAATGGAAATAATCCCAGATTTCTTTTTAGCACTATTGCTAAATTAACTCACAGTCAGAGCTCAGTAGAACCACATGTTCCTGTGTCTCTCAGCTCTGATGATTTTCTTACATTTTTCGATAGTAAAATCTCAAATATTAGACATAAGTTGAATCAAGTTATTTCTACTATCAGTCCAGAGCAGACTGAAGCAGTAGAAGTGGAGGCATCCATAGAAACCTCTGTAACATTAGACTGCTTCACTACTGTGGATCAAGTGGAAATAACATCAATTATTACGTCCTCCAAATCCTCAACTTGTCTGTTAGACCCAATTCCCACTAGACTTTTTAAAGAAACTTTTCCCCTAATTAATGATTCCATATTAACAATAATAAATACCTCTCTGGAAACGGGTTACGTGCCACAGTCTTTTAAATATGCAGTTGTTAAACCTCTTCTGAAAAGCCCAGTTTGGATCCTAGCAACTTGGCCAACTATAGACCAATATCAAACCTCCCCTTTATTTCTAAAATTCTAGAAAGAGTTGAAGTTAGCAGCTTTACTGCCACCTACAGGACAACAGCCACTTAGAAGACTTTCAGTCGGGGTTTAGACCCCACCACAGTACGGAAACTGCACTAGTTAGAGTCTCTAATGACTTGTTATTGGCTTCAGAAAAGGGACTACTTTCTATTCTGGTCCTCTTAGACCTCAGTGCAGCCTTTGACACTATCGACCACAGTATTTTACTTCAAAGGTTAGAGCATGACATAGGGATCAGAGGATCTGCCCTCCGGTGGTTTAAATCCTATTTATCCGATAGATATCAGTTCGTTAATGTAAATGGACATTCCTCTCAGTTGCACTGGAGTTAACTATGGAGTCTCACAGGGCTCAGTCTTAGGACCCATCCTGTTTACGCTTTATATGCTACCCCTAGGGAACATAATCAGGAAACACAGCATTAATTTTCATTGTTATGCTGACGATACGCAGTTGTATTTATCCATGAAACCTGATCAGAATGACCAGATAGAGAAACTGAACGCCTGCATCAGAGACATCAAGACCTGGATGACAATGAATTACCTCCTCCTGAACCCAGAAAAAACTGAGGTCATTATACTAGGTCCTAAAAACCTCAGAGATGCTCTGTCTGATCAGATAGTCTCCCTGGATGGTGTAAGTATAGCCCCCAATTCCACAGTTAGAAACCTTGGGGTTTTATTTGACCAGGATTTATCATTTAAGGCTCACATATCTCAGGCTTGTAGAACTGCATTTTTTCACCTGCGGAATATAGCTAAGATCAGAAATATACTTTCTAAGAGTGATGCTGAAAAACTCATCCATGTGCTTGTTAAGTAAACAATTTCCGGTTTCCGGGTTACAGGCAGGGCGCGTGGAGTGGCTCTCTGCGGATACAACTATCTTAAATTACTTAAAAAGTTGATTTTCCCCAAAAAGAGAGCTGACCATGCCCCCCAAGAAATCCCAGGAATATGAAGAGCTCAAAAAAGCTATCGATAGCAGCATTCAAGAAACGCTTAAATCTTTTATGGATCAGGTGTCGGCTAAGCTAACGCCGCTAATGGAGATGTTGGAAGAGTTCCGAAGATTTCGGGCTCAAGACGAGCAACGAGAAAACCGGGTCGACATTCTGGAGAAAAGACTGGACGATGTGGAACAGCAAGTAAGGATGAACAATGTCATTCTCACTGGATTACCAATCAAGCCTGGAGCGAAGCTGAGCGCAGGAGCTAGCACTGATAATGCTAATGCTAGCGCTAGCGTAGCTAGCAGTGCTAATACGGAGCGTGGCGCAGGGTCTCTTGATCAGCAAATATATTCATTACTCACATCTAAAGGGATTTCCCTGGATCTCAATACCATCGAGACCTGTCACCTGCTTCCCAGGAGAAAGGAGACGGATAAACCAGCGATCCTCATCAGGTTTGTGAATCACAAACACAAGCTAGCTCTGATGAACCAAAGAAAGAACCTGAAAGGATCCAATGTTTATCTTAACGACCATCTGACCAGGAGGAATGCTGAAATCTCCAAACATGCACGGCTTCTCAGGAAGCAGAAGAAGATTGAGAACACTTGGGTTAAAGGCTGCAGGATTTACGTCAAACCACTCGGTCCACCGGACCGGTCCAAGGTTCTGGTTGTGAACACCATGAAAGACTTTGAGAAGTGCTTGTTTACAATTGTCTAAAACAACATGGAGTAATAAACCAAAGAGTCAAATCATTTCAAGAAATATGACACCTGTATTCATCACTTTCTCCATACGTCTGACGTCACCTGAATCAACAGCAGAGAGTTCTGACCTGCAGACAACTTGACCTCAACTTTCACCGAGCTGATATCAGCTGAAGAAGGATATATGGACCTGAATCTAATGTCTGCAGACATAACATGGAAGAGACTAGAAACTGTTTTGAACCCAGGAGAGCAGCTGTTTTTTCAGCAGAAGATATGCCAACCTTGGATAATTGACAGAATATGGACCCCTTTTATTTTTGTTTTTGTTTTTGTTTTGTTTTTGTTTTTGTTTGTTCTTTTCTCTCCCTTACAGCATTACCTTATTAAATATAAAAGAAAAAAAAAAAAAAAAAAAAAAAGAAAAAAATAAAGATTAATAATAATAATAATAAGTTAATGATATTACTTCACTTGCTCCAAAAATTGACAAATTGATTCAAAAATCTTTCCTAATGTAACATAATTTTGCACATGTTTTTAACTTTTGATACTTGATGAAAGTTTACTATGAAAATCTCTGAAACAGTGTTGTCTACTTTACTGATATAGTATTATGTTCTAATCATATGAATGACTTTTATGAGTAACATATATTTTAGATAACTGATCTGCATTTGCCATGTTGACTTCTAAAATAGTTATTTTTAACATAATAATTAAGTAATTCATCTTTGTCATGTGCCTTATCGATACCTTATGATTCTTAATTCTGTCTGATAAAAACTGGGAACCGGATATTGATAATTCATGTAATAAAATGGTTATAGTATAACGGGGTGGATTTATATAAGTTCGCTTCCTTCCACTCCCTTTCAAGCAATAATTATTAATATGCCTAATTATCCTAAGTTTGATTAGTTATTGTATGAATGTAAAATTGCGGATTGTATTGCTTTTGTGTATTGTTCCTACTTGATTGCTTGAAATAAACCATTTCAAATCAAACCATTTCAAATCAAAAGTCAAGGCTGGATTACTTTAACTCCTTGTTAGCAGCGTGTCCTAAGAGTTCCTTAAGAAGTCTCCAGCTTGTTCAAAATGCAGCAGGTAGATTGTTAGCGGGAACTAGCAGAAGAGATCACATCACTCCTGTGTTAGTTTAACTTCACTAGATCCCAGTTGTTTCTAGAATCAAACAGGACAAGAATTCAGCTCTAAATATTTATTCAGTTTTATTCAGTTTGAATCAGAGTCACATGACAGCTGAGAATCACAGATTTAAAAACATTTTTCAGCAGGTGGAGCAGGACGGTCTGAGGCCTGCAGCTGGAAGGTTCCTCCAGTTCTTCCTTTAGCTTTTGCTGCCCAGGGTGTGCTTGTCAAACAGGTACTCTGCCATCTTGTTGGTGTGAGCATCCATGCGGGTGAGGTTGGTGATGTGGTCCCCAATCTTCTTGATGGACTCCACCTGTTCGTTCAGGTAGTGGGTCTCCAGGAAGTCACACAGCTGGAAACAGACACAGAATATTCAATGACATTTTCAAAGGTGAAATGTTAGTGACCCCAAATGTAACCTACATGAGGGTCTGTGCGGTCAGAGGCCAGCTTGTGCAGGTCCAGCAGAGCCTGGTTGACGTTCTTCTCCAGCTGCAGGGCGCACTGCATGGCTTCCAGCCCACTGCCCCACTCATCACGCTCTGGTTTCTGTGGGAGCAGACATGATACCAAGATGAGTCATTCAGAACTCCAAAAGAAGAAACATTGAGTTTGCAGCAGACCAGAGTCCGTGTTCAGACCTTGACGTCCTGCAGGAAGATGCGTCCTCCTCTCTTGTTCTGGAAGGACAGCAGTTTGTCTGCGTGCTCCTTCTCCTCGTGGCTGTTCTCCTTGAAGAAATGGGAGAAACCTGGAAGGGCCACATCATCACGGTCGAAGTAGAAGGCCTGTGAGGAGGAAGAGACGGGACACAGCCAGACGTTAGGACCATTCAGTCATTGATTCCTGACAAAAACTCAGCTACGTAGTCACAAAGTAAAAACCAATAACTAGACTGCCTGTAACTATAGATAGGAAACATTTAAAGACGGCTGGAAGTCTTACCATAGAGGTGTAGGTGTAAGAAGCAAACAGCTCCATGTTGACCATCCTGTTGATGGCGGCCTCACAGTCACGGTGGTAGTTCTGACGCACCTGGGACTCCATTTTAGCTGGTTGGTTTTTCTCGCTTTTATTAACAAAAGGCGGTAGAAAAATAAACTTCCTTTAGGCAGCGTTTAAGTAGAGCAAGATGGAAGCGTTGGATAAGAAGTTCCGTTCAAACACTGTTGAAGCAAGAACTCCTTTTAGCTTTCTCCATGAGTGTGAAGGAGGAGGAGAGCTGCTCCCTGTATTTATACCCAGAGCTGATCTCGTGACCAACATGACGTCACTTTCACCTTTTGGCCAATCACTGAAATACGACATTGAAAACAGCTTCAACCATGGTCAAGGATGATGCACAGAACTTTTTCCACCAAGTGAGAATGACTCAGGGATTTGGCTTGAACTGCTGACTCTCTGCTGGAATGACAATGCACTTTTTGCTTTCCAAGAAACAGCAGACTGAAATACAGCCTCATTCTGTTCAATAATTGATTGGTACCTCCACTGACACTGATGGTCAAGATGTGTACTCAAAACTTAAATCAGATGTCATTAATTATTGCAAGAAGTTGTTTATAAAGAATTTTGGGAACAGCTGGCACCAACATTTTATAAAATGGTCACATTTATCAAGGAAAGTCAATCACTACCACCTAACATGAACTCAGCCAACATAATCCTTCTAAAACCAGACAAAGATCCCACTAGTCCGTCAAGATATCATCCCATTTCTTTAATCAATGCAGACATAAAAATTATTTGCAAAGCTCTAGTACAGAGAATAGAAAAAAACACTCCTCACATAATTCACCATGATCAAACAGGTTCCATCAAAGGCAGACACTTGGGCGACAATGTCTGCAGACTTGTTAATATAATTGACTTTGCCACTATTAAAAACCAGGAAATGACCATACTATTGCTGGATGCTGAAAAAGCTTTTGGCAGAGTAAATTGGAAGATCCTCATCGCTGCTCTCCATAAGTTTGAGTTTGAAGAATCATTTGTCAATTGGATTAAAATAACTAATAGACAGTCTTCCAACATGTTTTTTCTTGGAAGAGGAACCAGGCAGTGTTGCCCACTCTCCCCTTCTCTTTTTGCTATATTTATTGAGCCTCTAGCTGCAGCAATAAGACAGAATTAGAGCATTAAAGGAAATAAAAGCAAACACAGCCATCATAAAATCAGTCTCTATGCAGATGACATATTACTGTTTTTAAATAATTCACGGTCTGTAAATGAAACAGCAACAATTATTAATGAATTCTCCTCCATATAAGACTACTCAATTAATTGGAATAAATTAGTTTTATTATCACTGAACAGTAAAGATCAGCAAAGATTCTCAATACCAGTCAAATCAGGCAATATCAAATATCTTGGTATTTATTTTTCCCCCAAATTATCAGAACTGGTGCAGCTAAACCACACCCCATTACTGAAAAGCATACAGGACGATCTAACACGCTGAGTCAGCCTGCCTCTGTCTCTCATGGGCAAGGTAGCCACAGTAAAAATTACAATTTTACCCTAAATTAATTATCTCTTCTCAATGATCCCCACACAACAGCCACTAAAGTGGTTTAAAACATTAGACTCATCTATATCAAGCTTTTTATGGAACAATAAACCTGTAGGAATTAGTCTAAAAACTTTAAAATCTGCAAAAAGCTGTGGAGGCTTAGAATTACCTGACTTCCACAAGTATTTTTTTTTCTAATATATTACAATACATCTTAAAATGGTTAAAAAGTAATCCAGAAACCAACTCATGGTTAGACTTGGAACAGGCGTTATGTGGAAAGATCAACCCGTCAGATCTACCGTTTATTAGCCAAACAGTAAAAAAACAGGACTGTTTCCAAAGTATTAATATAAACGCCACTGTAACAGCCTGGTGGGAATTCCTCAAAATATCAAACTTGTCAATTCAACCTTGCAAAATGAGACCCATCTGGAACAACCCAGACATCCTTATAAACAAAACAAAAAAAGAAACACTTCCCAGCTTGGCAAGCAGGGTGCGTAACACTACTAGGGCACATAATTATTGACAGAAGATTCATAACACCCAGGGAACTTCAAGATAAACATGGAATAAATAACTTCTTGGAATATCAGCAACTTAAATCTATTATTACAAAAAAGTTTAAATACAGAGACAATGATTTAAAGCTACCAGAAGTAGTTACCTCTCTGATTATTTTTTCAATGAATAAAACTCTCTCCCAAATATACAAACTCTTATGCAACCTAGATTATGACATTTCACTTCCGATAACAAAATGGAATGCATATTTGAGCATCAACACAGATGAAAGCTTCTGGTCAGAAATGTGTCTAAACACCTTTAAACTGACAAAAGGATTAGTATCTATTATTTTCATAACTCTTTGTATTGCTAAAAAAAAAAAAAAAACATTTCAATAAACTGGAAAAACAAGAAAAATATTAAGTTAAGTCAATACAGAAATCTGCTGTTTGATCATATCAGCTTGGAAAAAATGTCAGCCCAAAGTTCAAGTAATTTTGAAAGAATTCAGTCTCTCTGGTCTCCCATAGCTAACTCCATGACTTAAGGGGTGGGGGGCCTGGTCGTCGTTGCTCCTCATCTGTCTGCCATGGTTTGGGGGTGGGAGTTGGGGCCTTCCGGTGCCTGATGTGGGGCGAAGGGTCCATTATCGGTACAGGACCTTGGAGGTTTGTTGGGCCGGGGTCTCCGCTGAGGCAATCACCCCGGCTGGTTGGCTGCCTCGGTCCCGTCGAGGCCTGACCGGAGCTCTGTCAGGGGCGGTGCCTGGGGGCAGGGGCCTTGTCTTGCTCTGGGTGGGGGGGTGGCGCTTTCTGGCTCCTCTCTCGCTGTGTGGTGTGGAACCTGGGGGTTCGGCGCTGCAGGGGATGGGACCCCTGGGCTGAGGAGACCTGAGCCCTATACTGGGAGGGCCGGGTGGGGGGCTGTTTGACCAAATGGGGAACAGTCTACCAGCTATCCCCGACTTACCCCTTTCTCATATAATCTCTTATTAGGGTGATGGGGGGGGGGGGGTTCACCCCGTGATGCACCTTAGGGGGACGAGCTACTTGGCAGTGTTCCCCCTCTCATGGTTGCCATATGGAATAGCCCCCACCCCCTCTCGGTTTTAATTGCACCTTAGACATGTAGGACCCCTGGTAGGGGGGGCGCTTGGACATCACTAGCCGCAGGTACATGCGCAAAATATTTTGATCAGATCAATGGTCGGATTTAAATTCAACCGTGTGCATGGGCCCAGAAGAGCTTTTTCCGATTAGAACAAACGTTCACATGGTCACTTTATGGTCGGGATAAATCATTTGGACATGCGCAAAAGTGTTGAAAATACCAGAAAAAGAAATGAGTCCCACTGTAAACAAAATGAGCTGCCACATACATTTATGCAGCAGCTCGGTTTCCTGGGCCCGGCAGTCCTCTCTCCCCGCAGGGAGGGGAATCCCTGAGCTTTCTGGCAGACCAGGAGCCGGGGATCACATCCTTCCTGAGCCAAGGGGGGTGTCCGTGTCCCTGTGGTGGGGGTTCTGGTCCTTGCCCATGAGCACTGGGCCTCGCCAAATTTCCAACTGTGGCTGAGCCTGGTGGGACCATGTTTACAACACCTCTTGTGGACCCCCTCTTCCCCTGGGTGTCCTCCTCCTGGGCGTGGGTGGCTGGCCCCTGCTCTCTCCTGGACCAACTGTGGGCCGGGTGGGTGGCTGCCTGGAGTGTTGGGTTGGGTCTCCCTTGGGGGGTCCTAGCTCGTACCTATGGTTGGGGTGGGGGGATGCCAAGACCTCCTGGGTGGTGATGAGGTGCTCGTCTGGGGCTGTGGGCACTCTTCTGGGGGGGGGGGTCCCACGTTGGGCCCTCCCTGCGCGGCAGCAGGACTTCTCTCCTGGTTGGACTGGAGCTTTGTTCTATGTCCTCCCCCCATGCATCCCAGCTCTCTGGCTTTGGGAGCCCCCGTGGGGGAACTAGCACAGAACTCACTCAAACCAATCATTTATCAGAAAGTGCTGCTATGCCCTACTCTGCCTCTGACGCTGACTTATGATGAGCTAAAAGAGAAATTAACTTTGGCAACTAGTTCCTTCTTTCTGAAATATTTGCCTTCCGAATGTCTCTTGCGTTTTAGAAGGGGAGGGGGTAACCTGTGGCCGGAATGAGTTTTGGCTGATGCTCCTCAAACGCACCACACCCCTGCCAGTAGCCTCCCGTTGAAGCAGAGGAAGAAAAAGTTGTCGCATGCTTTCTTAGAAGCTGAGCAGCACATTGTTTAGACCAGCAGGATTCTGGAACAGATAGATATCAGATAAGTTCAAAAGTTATGAGTAAACATTTTGTTTTTCATGGACATCCTGGCTGTTTTTTTCCCTTTTGGATCATCCACACAGACTGGATTCAGCCCAACTTTCTGCACATCTAGGATCCAAAGGTCATCTTTCCCCAAGAGAGCAGTTTGAATTTAGTTGTGATAGTTCCCTTTATTATTTTTATTTTACTTTATTCTGAAATCTCAGAGACCTGGATTTTATTCTGGTCAGGCCTGACACAAGACGAGGAAAAAAGAGAACTTTTACTGACTTTTAGAGAGACAATTTTTACGGAAACACATGTTGTCAAAATAAGTGTATGTATTGTTCTTTGAATGAGAGTTTGAGAGTTGGTGCTCTTATTAAAATTGAAGGGGTTTTTCTCCAACAAATCTAGACATTGAACCTAAAATATTGGACTCTGTTAATGTAAGATCTGTACAGATGTTGCCACCACTGCTTCTTGCAGGCTAAAAGGCTTACTTACACTGTTGCAACAAAAATGGCGAGCAATATTAAACCTATTCAGTCGTTCAGTTTTGAGCCGGATTGCAGCTCGGATAAGGAAAATAAAAACCTACGTGGATCGAGTTCCTGCAAGCAGATGCATCAGAATATGGTTGAGCAGGAAGTCTGTGGTCTGACAATTTTAGATTTTGTGTAATAAAGGAAATCTGTCATTAATACATTTTAAACAGTGTTAAATACAGTTCATGTTTTACCTAAAGCATGTCCCAGTACCTGCGTGTCAACATTCTAATTTAATTGTGTTACATGCTAAGAGAACAATTACAAAAACAAGTCCTCTGTCTGCAGCCATGGGTAGATGATTGAAGATATTCAACATACTTTCATCTGAATAACAACTTCAATGGTTACTTTAAGGGTTCCGGTTCAACAGGATTGTGTGGACTTAAAAAATGAAACAGGACAAGAATTCAGCTCTAAATATTTATTCAGTTTTACTCAGTTTGAATCAGAGTCACATGACAGCTGAGGATCAAACAGATTGAAGACATTTTTCAGCAGGTGGAGCAGGACGGTCTGAGGCCTGCAGCTGGAAGGTTCCTCCACTTCTTCCTTTAGCTTTTGCTGCCCAGGGTGTGCTTGTCAAACAGGTACTCTGCCATCTTGTTGGTGTGAGCATCCATGCGGGTGAGGTTGGTGATGTGGTCCCCAATCTTCTTGATGGACTCCACCTGTTCGTTCAGGTAGTGGGTCTCCAGGAAGTCACACAGCTGGAAACAGACACAGAATATTCAATGAACATGTCAAAACTGAAATGTTACTCACTCCAAATGTAACCTACATGAGGGTCTGTGCGGTCAGAGGCCAGCTTGTGCAGGTCCAGCAGAGCCTGGTTGACGTTCTTCTCCAGCTGCAGGGCGCACTGCATGGCTTCCAGCCCACTGCCCCACTCATTGCGATCAGGTTTCTGTTGGGACCAGATTACAAAACACTGCATTCATCTGGATGTAGGGTATTTTTTAAAGAACCCATTTATTTTTTCAGAGTCCGTGTTCAGACCTTGATGTCCTGCAGGAAGATGCGTCCTCCTCTCTTGTTCTGGAAGGACAGCAGTTTGTCCGCGTGCTCCTTCTCCTCGTGGCTGTTCTCCTTGAAGAAATGGGAGAAACCTGGAAGGGCCACATCGTCACGGTCGAAGTAGAAGGCCTGTGAGGAGGAAGAGACGGGACACAGCCAGACGTTAGGACCATTCAGTCATTGATTCCTGACAGTAGTCACAAAATAAAAACCAATGACTAGACTGCCTGTAACTATAGATGGGAAACATTTAAAGATGGCTGGAAGTCTTACCATAGAGGTGTAGGTGTAAGAAGCAAACAGCTCCATGTTGACCATCCTGTTGATGGCGGCCTCACAGTCACGGTGGTAGTTCTGACGCACCTGGGACTCCATTTTAGCTGGTTGGTTTTTCTCGCTTTTATTAACAAATCGCGGCAGAAAAATAAAACAAAGTTTGGAATGTAAAACACAAGGAGTGATCAAGAAAAGGAAGTTCTGTTCAATCACTGTTGAAGCAAGAACTCCTTTGAGCTTTCTCCCCGAGTGTGGAGGAGGAGGAGAGCCGCTCCCTGTATTTATACGCAGCTCCAATGGTGTGACTGACGTTACGGCTTCTCACCGTTTGACCAATAAGTGAGCTCAGATGCGAAGACGTTGAAACAGCAACCTCTGTGGCAGCAGCAGCCTCATCTCCAATTACCCTTTTCCCCCCAGGTTAGAATGACGCAGGGATTTTTTTAACACCTGCCTACTAATAATGACGATACACATTTGGTTTTTCCAAGAACTAGTTGACAGAGAGACAACATCTTACTGTTAAAAAAATGGTTCTGAGGTGAGTTCATGCAGTGTACGATCAGGTATGGTAGCTATATTATCAATCTTTTTTGACTTATTATACAAAATTATTTTTAATTCCATTTTTTTGCATAAATAAAAGTATATTTGATATTTGTTTTTATTAAAAAGGTCTTTCCCTTTTTGTGGTTTTTGACTTTTGCTGCAAATGTTTGTGTTTTCCTGATGATTTAGAGAAGACATGACGGAAAATGTACTACAAATAGCATGATAAAACGTGAGTTTTCTCTCCCCCTTATGCTGCTCTTATCAGTCATCTTTGCAACTTGAGGACGGACTGATTCAGGTGTTTTTGAGTACAACAAAAATGACCCGTGTAAATCCAAAATCAGCAGGTTTCACAAATGTGGGTGAGGAGATTTGTCCTGTCCAGAAAGAAACAGAACTCCAGAGAGCAGATTCTGAAGTATACTACTTAAAAAAAGACAAAACAGAAGCATGTACAGTTTACGTTAAAGACATTTTCTTAAAAAAAACTTTTTTTAAATAAAGAATACTTTAATATGAAAGTGACATTTACTGTCAGAAAAATAAAGTTTTTTGTTTTAATTTTTTTTACCTTGGAGTTCCAGTAAAGAATAGGTTTTAGTTTTGACCCAACATTTTCTAAAAGCCTTAACCTGATAAAATATTTTTTTGAATACTGTTAGTCCAATTAGACATTTTTTTCGTGATCTACATTGCGGCTGCTGAAGCCAAAAGTCCTGGGTAGAGATGCTCACAAAGAGGTTTGCGTTGCTTATAAATTATTCCTACTTTTTGGCAGAACGACAAAGAGAAGAGCGCTGGTGCAGTCCTTGTTCTTCCTGTCTCAGACATCCCTCTCAGGTTTCTCATTTATTATTTCGTGATAGAAGTTGTTCATTTCTTTAGTCGGATCCTCCAATCGGAATTTTCTCAAAATAAAAACTCAATCCAGTGTCACTGTTGTCCACAGATTATTTTAGGAACTTTTTTTCACCTCAAGAATGACAAAATCTTAAAGCTGAAGCAGCACTGTATGATGGGGGCCTGAAGGTGCTACCCGCCCTTGACCATCCACTTCTGCTTCAGGCATGGACTGGAGCCCCATCCACCATTTTGTCTGCAGCTATAGGTACTCCTGACAGGTGGCAGTTGTGGGGGACACCCTTGCCCCCCACAACTGCCACCATTTTTACCTGCTAAATAACCACAAAAGGACCTTCACTTTTTTCAAAATGGCAGCTTTTCTGTTAGTTTTGTCTCCATAGCAACCACTTTATGCTTTGATCGCCCGGGGGAGACGAACAGGTCTAAGTCATTTTTGGAAGAATCTGCAAAAGTAAACTTTTTATTTTCCTTGGCAACACAGTTTATATGTTATGCACGCCCACCATTCTACTATAGTAATATTGCATGTTATATGGTTTTGGTTCAACTTGAGCCAAGGATCCGCATTTAAAATTTTCACAATATTCCAGTAAAAAAAATATGCAAGCAACAGAGTAAAGCCACTTCTGCAAGCTCTGCACACAAACAGCGTTCAAGATCTACAACTTTAAATTCCAACATTTTTTTCCCAAGTAGGCCCGCCATATTTTTCTGGAGCAATGTTGCAGTTTTGCAGAGTTTGGCTCGGGGGATGATTTCTATGTGATTTTTTTTTTATAAACATAAAGAGGATCAAAGAGGTTATTTTCTTCTAATAACCATGAGAGGGCACTATAGATGTATGCATCAGGGTTTTTTTTTAACTGGTGCTGTCCAGCAGCTGAGCAAACGATGAGAGCTGAAGGCCTCTTGTGTGGGACAGGTTTTACTGTTACAACATGGGGTCATAAATGTTTTGGCACACAAGGTTTATATTTAAATAAACCCCTTGTGGACTTGAGGCTAAACTTTATTTATCTTAATTGTGTTTGGATATATTTTTTGATCGATCAAACAGAATAGGAGAAGAAAGAAGGAGAGAGTGGGATGTTAGAGATGGGGGATAAGGGTACAAAAAGGGGGAGGAATAAGGGGCTAAAGAGGTTGGAGAAATAATAGGAAGTAGGGGAGGGGGGTAGAACCACAGAGCTAGAAGTTGCTGGAGGTTTATCATCATTAATGTCACGTGTAGATGTTAGTTCGAATGGGCGGGGCCTGTCCACACACACATTCAAATGTTACAAACATACCTGTGGGCTCTAAATTTCTTCACGAACATGTACACAATAGAAATTTAGTTCACACACACACATAGTTGTGCATACAAACTAAAACTATTTAATTGAAACTACAACAGAGAACCCACAGACATGTAAGATCCATGTAAGAGCCTCACTGCTCATTTAAACAAGAAGCAGGTAGACTTATGTTGAGTTCATCAGAGGATAGAAACTCTACAAGAGCCGGCTGTGAGGACCAGAGCTTTGTGGTGATGTTTAGACCATTAATCAGACGGAATTTTTTTCAGCAGAATTCTGGAGGGGATTGTGGGAAGTCTGCAGATTTGGTTGTTGAAGTGTCCTTGGGCAAGACACTCAACCCGACATGGCTGTTGTGGTCATAGGTTGGTATTAGGGCTCTAACAATTTAACTTAAACAATAAATCCATTGGTATTCCTCCTGTCTGAGGCAAACTGATAATCAAATCGACCTTTACCATTGTAAAATCCTTTTACGGTGAAAAGAACCAAATATTATCAACATTGGAAAATACCATTGTCATTAAGGTTCAGTAGGTTTAGTTTACTGTATGACCCAATGCCATCACAGCGGACAACACAAGTGATGGAAGCAAAAAATTATGTCTGTCTGGGTCAACATTACTATGGCGACCACTCGGGCCAATCAGGATTGAGTTTGTTGAAAGTCCACACCCCTACCACTTAAAAGCAGGCGACTCAAAATCTGTCAAACATCTGACCAGCAGGCATTGCATGCTTTTGATTGGTCAAAAAAAGAGGATTGTCAAGAAGATGAAAGCCAGCAGGTACTTCCTGTTTGGAACTCCTGAGGGAGGGGCCACCCTGTCCAGTTCTCATCTACAGTCAATGGTTGTCACACTGCTTCTCATCCATCCGCTCTCTTACACAGATTGAGGGAACAGCTGTACTTCAGCTAACCCACCAAAACAAACAAAGGGTTCAGGGTCTCACCCAAGGACACTTGACGGATTTCACAAATCCAAAAGTCAAACCACTCGGATCTCAGCTCAGAGATGACTATATGAACCTGGTGCTGCTGGCTCTTTCCATCCCAGAGGTGTTAGGCTGGTGTTTCCTGAATTCAACAAGGTTGTTTTGTGCATCAGGTTGCTGGTTTTACAAAAATTCCATTAGATTTTTCCGTGTAGGCAACAGCAGCATTTTCATTTGATAAATTCAGCTGCCAAGTTTTTTTTTTTTTTTTTTTTTATTTCCTAGCTGCCCCGGTGAGGGAAAAAGATTTTAGATCAAGTTCAGTTTTTATTTTACAGCTCATTTTATCCTCAAAACCATGACTCAGATTGAGCCAGTTCAAAATTCTTCTAGTATTTCTCAACTACATCCTCCTAAAGGCAGAGCTCCGTCTCAACTAGAAAGGGAACTTTTCTTCAGTTCCTCATTTGCCCGCCACAACAGGATGATTCAAGTAGAATTTGAGCTAGGACCTGAAGCATTTCAACTCTGGTTTCAGTTAACAGTCCACTCAGAAAATAGTCAATTAGACCAACCGGTTTAATTAGTGAAAGTGCTTATAACATTCAAGCTATAAGAAGAACAATGACAAGAATCCAGCTCAAAATGTTTATTCAGGTTTAAAGACACTTAGAACAAACCATCAAGATGAATCAGAGTCACATGACAGAAGCCAACGGATTAAAGACATTTTTCAGCAGGTGGAGCAGGACGGTCTGAGGCCTGCATCTGGAAGGTTCCTCCACTTCTTCCTTTAGTTTTTGCTGCCCAGGGTGTGCTTGTCAAACAGGTACTCTGCCATCTTGTTGGTGTGAGCATCCATGCGGGTGAGGTTGGTGATGTGGTCCCCAATCTTCTTGATGGACTCCACCTGTTCGTTCAGGTAGTGGGACTCCAGGAAGTCACACAGCTGAAAGCAAAATACAAATATTTAATAAAATATTACAGATTTATGTTTAAAGTGGCGGAAGGAGCCAAATGTAACCTACATGAGGGTCTTTGTGGTCAGAGGCCACCTTGTGCAGGTCCAGCAGAGCCTGGTTGACGTTCTTCTCCAGCTGCAGGGCGCACTGCATGGCTTCCAGCCCACTGCCCCACTCATCACGCTCTGGTTTCTGTGGGAGCAGACATGATACCAAGATGAGTCTTTCAGAACTCCAAATGAAGAAACATTGAGTTTGTAGCAGACCAGAGTCCGTGTTCAGACCTTGACGTCCTGCAGGAAGATGCGTCCTCCTCTCTTGTTCTGGAAGGACAGCAGTTTGTCCGCGTGCTCCTTCTCCTCGTGGCTGTTCTCCTTGAAGAAATGGGAGAAACCTGGAAGGGCCACATCGTCACGGTCGAAGTAGAAGGCCTGTGAGGAGGGAGAGACGGGACACAGCCAGACGTCAGAATAAACCATCCAACCTTTTTTTTAACTTTACATTAACAGGACGTCAAATAAACTATTGAAAAGAGCATTGATTTATGAACATGTAAACAAGTAAAGCTAGCTAGCATAGCATAACCAAGCGCTTTGAGCGCGCGGGGCCTAACACAACTTGAAGTGCAGTAAACCGACAAACGACCGCAAAACACAAAGACTTATATAAAATTGTTTAATATCCTTTAAGTCTTACCATAGAGGTGTAGGTGTAAGAAGCAAACAGCTCCATGTTGACCATCCTGTTGATGGCGGCCTCACAGTCACGGTGGTAGTTCTGACGCACCTGGGACTCCATTTTAGCTGGTTGGTTTTTCTCGCTTTTATTAACAAAAGGCGGTAGAAAAATAAACTTCCTTTAGGCAGCGTTCAAGTAGAGCAGGATTTAAGCAGCTGGAAGGCAAAATGTTCGAGAAAAACGACGCGGAAGAAGTTCCGTTCAAACACTGTTGAAGCAAGAACTTCTGTGAGATTCTCCCCGAGTGTGAAGGAGGAGGAGAGCTGCTCCCTGTATTTATACCCAGAGCTGATCTCGTGACCAACATGACGTCATGTTTAAATCTTGACCAATCAATGAGCTCCAGAGAGAAACGACAAAGAAAACAACAGCTTTGACGCAAATAACTTTTTTTTCCTTATGACTCAGCGATGTTTAAACTGTTGATACCACGTTACAATGACAAAGCATTTTTACTAAAACTATTTTGCGTTAGGTAACATTACAATATAGTGATTTAAAGCTAAAACATCTTTTAGTTTCTTTGTCTTTTCAATTTAAACCGGCTTTACAGTTTTCAACAAAAAAACCTAAATATTTAGTCAGTCATATCTGTCAACTATGAACACTTTTCATCATTTTACTTTTTTGAATTACACTGCAAAATCTTAAGAAAATATAAAACTCTTGGTCCAAGAAAAAACGTCTTATTATGATGATTATGTCTTATTATTGCAAGAAAAATAATCCTATCAAGAAAGCTTTTCAAAAGGAAAATAATAGTAGTGTGATTACTTAGTTTCTTGAATTTTTTCCTTAAAAACAGAATTCTGGCTAAGGCCATTCTTCTTACTACACTGGCTAAATAATCTTTTTTTTTTGTCTTATTTCTAGGGGCCTCTTTTTTTTTGCAGTGTAGGTATTTAGATGCATTTAATTTTAAGACACATTTATCAATTTTTAGATTATAATTTAAAATCTTCTGGCCTAAAATCCTGCTTTAATTCTGTGCTTTTTTATGAAAACAAACTTACTTTTCTTGTGTCATCAAGCCAAAAAGATCTAAAATACCTCCAAATGTTAAAATATGGCAGCTTAAACCCTAAAAAAAAGATTAAATGGCCTTTTTTGTGCTGCATTGTGAAAAAGTTACCAGTAAAAGTTTAGTAACTTCCCAATAACCTTTTAGAAACCTTATTTTCTGTAAAAGGCATTGTTCTTTTGTACTTTTAAATGTCCTTCCACAGCGTGAAAGTTGTTGGGGTACACATACTGGGGCTAACAAAACCACAATTTTCCCCGTCATACCCCAGAAAGCGGATCTTTTGTTCTTAGGAACCTGATGTGTGATCAGCATTCTTTATGTGATTGCGTGGCAAACATCCTCACATGCTTTTATGATGAAAGACTCGAATGGAAAAAGCCGCTCCTTCTGCTGGTGTAAGGTGAAAACATGGTGTCTGTTAGAGGAAGTGATCCCTGAGGAGACACGCAGCTCATGTCTCAATCATTTATGCACCTGATTCCTTCCCCATGCAGGTCCAATTCCATGTAGTGATGCTTCTCCATCTAATCACTTCCAGGTATCGTCTCGCTAGGGAGAGTTCACTGCAATCCTCATCAAAACAAACCCAGCTCAGCTTGAAAAACAGGCCCCGCTGTTAAAAAAAGTTATGCGAAGCATCTCATTTCTCTGTGTCTGCTTCACTTCCTGTCCTGCTCCTTTTGCACACTCCTCCTTCAAAGAGGCTGATCACAGAAGAGCAAAACAACAAACTGGAGCATAAGAAGATTTTTCATTTGCTTTGATCCCCACATTCGTTTCTTTTTTGCTACCAGGTTTCCTGGGTCCCAGCATGACTCAGCGTTTCTCACATGATTCTGCAGGGAGGAGGCGTGTGACCGCAGTCATGTTTATCTCAGCAAAGTGCTGGCTGGAACCGGTTTGGACACACAAAAAAAGGAAACACAAATGAACCACTGAGTCTTTTGTAACGAGTAACCATTTATTACATTTACAGACATTTTATGTCCTGCTGAATGGAGTAAATGATTCCCACAGTGACGTAGCTTTGTCTGGTAAGGCTCTGGTTCCTGTAAAGTTTGATCGCATGTTCTCTTGGATAGCAGCTGCATCCCTGTATTTCCTAGAGTTAAACGGTGTTTATCTTTCAGGTGTGTTGACGTTTGTCTGAGCGGCGCTTCCAGCCACACCTAACAGTTTTCTACAGCTTGACCTTTTGTTTTCTTCTTGATCTCAAAGTCACAGGTGTAGAACTGGCAGCACGGTTGGAGGGTACAGTGGTAAATCAACTGATGTACGCTGATGACTTGGTCTTTAGCCCCAGATCAGCTGGACTCCAACAACTACCCAATGTTTATTCAGAGCATGGTGTACAACATGACGTAAAATACAATGCATCAAAACGTGTTTAATAATTATCGGCCATAAAAAAAGGACAAAAATATAACATTTTCATACTTTAAACTGTCTGGTAATACCTCAAGTGTCGGTCATAACAGGAAATATCTGGGTGATGTGATCACCGACTGTTTCTCAGATGACATTTATCGTCAGTGCCTAATGTTATACGTCCATGCTAATACACGCTTAAGGAAATTTGGTTCTTGTTCTGTTGAAGTGAGACACCTCGAGCACACTGCACATCTTTGGCGAAACTCTAAAAAAGTTAGCCTTCAGGGACTAAAAGTGGCTCACGATGAGGTTTTTAGACTTTTGTTAAGAACGCCTGGAGGGACCAGTGCTAGTGATCCGTTCGTGTCGTCCCGAGTCAGAACACTGCAGGCTGTTTTAAGAAATGCGATGTATAAATCTATAAGTCGCCTGAAAGCTACTGTACATATATTTTATTACTTGCCAACATTGCATATAGTGCCACACAATATACATGACAGCTGTAGAAATATGACAGTTTACTGAAAGGATAACAACCGGTCTGTTCCTTATGGGTGTATGTGCGTCTTATTTATAGGTTTTTGTATCATGGACTACAAGTTTATCTATCTATCTATCCATCCATCCATCCATCCATCCATCCATCACAGCTTTGATTGCAGCATCTCTAAGATGGAGTAGTTCTATTAGAATTAAAGAGCCGCATGTCAGAATTCAAGATGGTTGTAATCAGATTACATTAAGCTATCTACAGTGTATTTTTAATAGCAGCTTAATAAACAACCTCACAAAATCTTTGGTTTCCTCTTCTGCCCCCAAAAATGCAACTGAAGGAACAGAATGAGAACATTTCAGGCAAAACATGTACTGGTTTTTATGCCACTTTGAGCGAAACAAGAAACTCCAGTAAACTAAACGAAGCTTTGAAAACCAGTGATGATATAAACTCTGAGAATTTAAAAAATGTGGTCCTTCATGAAGTAGTTTTATTTAGGCCCTTGTGATGGAGAAGTGCACAGAATCCGGAACCTGCTTCCGGTTTACCGTTTGCAAGTCATGGTAAGTCATCAGCAAAATAATGAGACATATTTCTGTGCTACAGATGTCAGAGTTTCAGCTGAGTTTATGCAGACCTTTTTTGTGGTCATTCACACAGTTCTACTGGACTTGTGTATCTATGCACAACGGATCAAAGAAAAGAACACTGATAATCCAGATATTCATGACACATGGATAAGTATTTTAAATTAAAAATGGATCAAAACAACTCCGTTCTGAGTGAACTGAACAGAAAATCTTAACACTGGAAGATTCAATGCATCAAGAAGAGACAAAAGGTAAACAAAAGGAATGAATACTGAAAGAAAACCTAAAAATGGAAGCTTTCCATTCGCAGTAAGAGGACTGAAGCCGTTTAAACTGAATCTGTAAAAAGGTCAAAATCATTTTGGTTTACAACTTTTTGTGTGGACAGAGAAGGAATCCCTGCTTTGTTTGTCTGAAAAACAAAAAGTTCCTTTTCTATATATAGGGATATAAAAATCACTTATTTTTCTTTCCTAAATGGTGTCATGCCTCTTCGTCTACAGTTGCCGTCTTGTGGCTTCTTGACCTTTGACCTCTTTCCGTCTGTCACATTATGCGGTGGGGATCCACACGCTCTTCCACTGGACGGCGTTCCTCCACAGGTCCTCCAAGAACGATGGACTGGGCCGAGTCCAGTCCACACCTTCATCCTGGTCTTCCTGGCTCACCAGCCTCAGGGTTTTCAGCGGGCGGGTGCACGTGTACTGAAGGTACCGGCATCCCTGTGGCAGGAACGCAGACAGGAGTGACAATTAGAAATGAGAGGACGCTCTGGATTCGTCGAGAAGAGAACTCGACCCAACGCCGCATCCAGGAAGCTTTTCCCAGCTCGCTTTAATTATGCAGCAGGTGTCCTGTTCTCACCTCAGCGCTCCCCCAGTACCAGATGGACCTGATGACGCTGTGATTAGCAAGAGCCACCGTCAGCTGGTCTCGCCTTCCTGTCACGACGTTAACAAGCCCTGCTGGTAGGTCAGAGGACTGCAGCACCTGAGGGGATGAGCAGAGATGTGCGTTTTTGATCAAAACTAACCTAACTAGAAGGAGCTGCGTTTCCAGAAGAAAATGCAGGGTTGCTAAAAGAAAATAAAACTTAAAGGGTAATAATTGAAAATAAAGAAACGAAAGTAAGAAGTGAAAGTAGCACAATAACAAAAAAGATATGTTTGTGAAAAATGCCAGCGCCGGGTATCGAACCAGCGAGCTTCTGCACCAAGGATTCCCCATGTATTTCAATGAAGACAAAATCCTGGAAATCCTGGAATATCTTGAAAAGTTCAGGGATTAGAAGGACCAAAGTCATAGCTGGAAAAAAATGAAAGAACTGAACATTTGAATAGTTGAACAGTTAAAATAGCTGAAATATTGTAAGAATTAAGCGCAAAAGATGCTATAATAAACAAAAGGAAACAGGAAAACAATAGTTAAATGCTGTATATCATTCAACCAATAATCACTAAGTCACAGAGTTTTAGAGCAAAGATCCTTTAACGATTTCTCAAAAAGCTGATATTTCTGAATATGTTCTTACATGCATTACATGTTTTATGATTCTTACACTTCTTAAAGATCCACTCTGATGAAAATAAGAGTTTTTAACATGTTCCTGTGGCATTTTTCTGATGAAGGAAAATAACAATTAAAACTGCTTTTCTGAGCATTTCTTTATTAAAATCGTAAGAAAAGCAGAAGAAAAAGTGGCGCTTGAGAGAAAAAGGAAAAAAAAGCACATTTGTAATGTAGTAAAAGCTCCCTGCTCCGCTCCATTCTGATCCACAGAACCTCCAGAACCTGGATCTCCCACAGTCCATCTGCAGCTTTCGTCAGCGCCAGCTAACCACAGGGCTGTGAGCTCCTGCTCTACACTAACATTATTTCTAAGTATTCGGGCGCCAGTATTTATTGCTGGGGGGGGGTCACAATAGAGGGACGAGGTATAGCAGCTCTTGGGAGAACAACCTGCTCCTGCACTCCACAAATACAAAGACTCTAATCACGGACCACAGGAGGATAAAAATAGACATTTTCCATCAACAGGGACTGATGACAGAAACCAGAAGATTGCAGGTTCTTGGCAAGTGTCATATTTATTACTTTACTCAGGCCCTGTCTCATATTATAACAAAAGACGAGAAAGCCAAAGTTTGCTCTTTTTTTTCCATGGTTGTGAAGTTCAGAAATATTGATATTATTTTGTTCTGACGTCTCCAATCCTAGTGCTGACATAACACAAATATAGTACTTTTTGTTTCAAAGTTCCAATAATATTTCAACTTTGGCCTATTTTTCTTGTGCAATATTATTATGAAAGCACTTTTTTGAGTTAATGGCATAATCTGTTTAATAAAGACCTGCTGTTTGTGAATTAAATACAATTTTAGATATATTGGAAATACCCTACTGTACCCTACTGTACCCCACTCTAGCCCACTCTAGCCCACTCTAGCCCACTGTACCCCACTCTAGCCCACTCTACCCTACCCTGGATAACAGTTGGCCGTTTACCTGAATGAAAGCTATGGTGGGCAGTGGATGCTTCTGGCTGGGAACCATGACGACAGCGTTTCCCGAGGCAATCGCAGCTCCAAGAAGCGTCACCATGGAGAGGAGGGGGCTTTGATCGGGCAGGACAACCCCAACAACCCCCAGGGCTTCTGGGAAGGAGAGGGCGGAGCCTGACTTTGGCATGGGCTGAAAAAGAGGAGGGCGATGGAAGGAGAAGGACCACTGAGATCGTTTTATGGTCCCACCTGACAGTCAGGTGTGAACACCTTCACAAGGCCTCACCAGAGATCCTCCCTGCACGCTGTCACAGTAAGCCGCCCACAGAGCGAGCCTAGTGATGCTAAGCTCCACCTCCTTTTCAGCCTCGTCCATGGACACACCAGTCTGGGTGCGTAGTGATGTTGCGAGATCTTGCCTCTTTGCCTCCATGCCTTTCGCCAGAGCGTGCAGCGACAGAGCACGTGCAGACGGAGTCTTCTTCTGCCAGCTGGAAGGAGAGTGGGAGGTTCAGAGAAATGTTTTCCCTCCAGGCGTGAGGAATCCACCTGGTTTTTGTTCAGGTTATGAAAGAACAGATGAGTCAAAACCGACGCTCCACCCTCAGCTGAAGTGATGAGCAAACGTGGCGGTCTGACCCACAGCGATGTCTCACTGCGTGCAACCACCGCCTGGCCGACCAGCTGTCAGAGGTCACCGTTACCAAACAGGAGAAATGCAGGACCATCCAAAAACCATCTCTGTGGATACAGATCTTTCAAATTGTGGGGAATTTGAATGGATGTTTAAAGCGTGTGGAACTCGAGTTCCACATGGCAAACAGTGTCAATTGGTAATTTCACACCTGACCTAACATAAATTACATTTGGAGTTCCCCAAGGCTCACTCCTAGGGCTACTTCAATTTAACATCTACACGCTAAGAACAACAACATTAGTTACCATAGCTACGCAGATTTTCTCGGTAAACGCATCGGAGACATTAATGACTGGATGTGCCACAAACTACTTCAGTTAAGCAAAAACAAAAGAGAAGGTTGGAGGTCGCGACAGAACTTCAATCTATTCATCTAAAAATCTCCAACCAGGCCAGAAACGTGGAAACACGGACTTAAATTGTGATAAACACATTAATGCAGCCACCAAATCAGCCTACCATCATGTTAAACATAGTTCAAGATCTGATGTCCAAGCAGGTCCTGGAAAGACTAGTTCATGTCTTCTTTTGGTTGATTTGATTTCTGTAACAGTGTTTTTACGGGAAAATAAAAATTCAGAACTCTGACGCTTGGGTTCTGAGGTCTTCACACGGTCTGCATGTCTGCCAGAGGATAGACATTCAAGTTATGTTGCTGGTTTATAAACCTTTGAATGGTTTAGCACCAAAATACCAGACTGACCACCTGAACCAGTCTGTACCGGCCAGACGTCTGTGCTCATCTGGATCCGGTCTGTGGTCAGTTCCTAGAGTCAAAGCAAACATAGAGAAGCTGCGTTCAGCTTCTATGCTCTACAGATCTGGAACAGTTGATTTAAATCCAGGTTAAAGAACCACCTTGTTCTCCAGCTGCATTTGATTCAAAACAGTTCTTTTAACTTTATTTTCATCTTCATCGTCACTCCTTCAATATTTCTTTCAAATGTTTCTCGTTTGGTGTAAAGACCTTTAAATTGTCTTTGTACACAAATAAAACACATAAAGCTGCTTTGCTACATGAGTTATCGTCCCAGGAACAGAACTTTATCAGGTCATATCAATAATTAACTGCGTAGCTGAGAAGGAACGCCGGATATGCCTCCCATCTGAACAGGACTTTGACACAAGATCTAAGGAAAGAAAACATAAAAAAATAATAGATATTTATTTTCTAAGAAACTCCAAAGCCTAGAAAAAGCTAAAACTGTCACTTTTGAGTTAATTTATTTAGAAATGAGTGAAGTTTATAGTTTTAAACCTGTTAACCATCAGACTGTTCTGCTGGACCTTTTTTTAAAGATCTGACAAGGAGACGTTTCCATGGAAACCTCACGTTGCTTCAGGTGTCTTGAAACTTGCTCTAATTAAGGTTCCTTTTGATGTTTTTTGTTTTATTTCAAGAAGATTTTGGCTCACTAGCGTGATAAACACCAACCCAGTCGGGGGTAAACTTCACCAAACTCCACTCATCTATAGTGATATGGTTGGCCTGTTCAGGGTCAAAGGTTAGGCTGGTGTTTGCTGAGCTCAGAGCTCACCTGCCTGAACACACCTGGTTCAGCTGATCCACAGCTCTGACACCAACGCTCAGAGAACAGTTAACAGGCAGCATGGAGGACCCAGTCTAAGAAACAGACCAGCAAAACTTCACCACTTCTACAAAAAAATCTGACATCTGAAAGTGCAAATTCAGCTAAAGACAAACAGGGGCGTGGCTTTGAGGGAAAACTGCTGACAGAAGAAAAGGCCTTTATTTCGGCAACTTCTGTAGGACTTTTCTGGAAGACTGATGTCAGGACTTTTCATGTTAGCCTTTGAGGACATCAACCAGAAACGCAGAACTACTCCGACCTTTAATGAAGGACAAAGAGTCCCTTTGGATCACCTGAAATAACTCAACCTGATGTTTTTATGTCAGTTTAGCTAAGTTAAGCTAAGAATGACAGGGTAGACAGCCTATCATCAATGCTAACCATTACGTTTTCAAAATTTTATAATTCTAGACATGTTATTTGTGTTTCAATCAGCAGAAAAATGAACAAAACCTGGAAAAATAGATGAAGCTGCAGACAAAAATTCAGGCATTTTTTTTATCTTTAGCACTGAAACTTTTAGACAACAGTTTAAATTCATGTATTATTTGGATAATATTTAAGTTTAAATGCAGATAATTTTTAGAGAATAATAAATGAAGCAGCCCTTTCCTCAGAGCTGGATCGTCCTGCTGGGAGGTTTGTCTCACCCAGCCTGGACTTTGAGGGCGGCCTCCACGGCGTTACGGACATCCTTCCGGCCTCCCTCCGGACAGAGCCCCAGCACGCCGCCGCCCCCTGGTGACTGCACAGCAACACTGCAGCCAGACACTGATGTACAGGCTTTGCCCCCAACAAACTGCACGTAGGACGGAGGGGAGCTAGGACAAACACAAAGCAGAGTCATTTCAACCTGTAGTTCATCTTTGGATTGCTGTGGGGTGAACAAACGGATTAGTAAGAAGAAATGACCTGGCCGGGTCAGGAATGAGTGCTGGTGACACTTCTGTCCCAAACTTTGAGTAATCCAAGGCGACCGCAGATGAACGAATAGGAGGAGAGGAGACGGACGGACGCAGGAACTGGTACAGACCCTGACGGAAAAAACATGATGTGGATACAGAACAGGGTCCAGCAGGAAGATGACGCCCGTGTTTTCTACAGAGATTTTACTGTTCAAGTAAAGAGAGTTTAAGTAAATTGTAAAAAAAATAAATCAGTTATGTTTGCATCTATGTTTGGATAAGTTAAAGAAGCTCAAGCATCAATTATCTTTAATATCAAAGACTCACTCCAATGAAAATTGTGTTTTTGACATGTTCTTGTGGCATTTTTTGATAATGGAGAACACACACAAAGAAAATTAAGCTTAAAATTATATTTCTGAGTAGGCCTGCACAATAAATCGCAAATGTAGCGTTATCATGATGTCAAGATGTGCAATATGCATATCACAGAGGTAAGTGAACATTGCAATAAATGGTCATCCTAAATGTGCTAAAACAGTCTTATGGCAGCTTGAAATATTTAACGAATCCAATAAATCCATTTACCGTATTTTCCGGAATAAAGAGCGTACCTGTATAGAAGCTGCATCTGCTCTATTTAAAAATAAATAAATAAAAGAAAAGAAAAAATGATTCACAAGCCGCACTGGGTTATAAGCCGCCAATATCTATGTAAAACATTAGATATTTATTGAATGTACAGAAAGATTTTGTACTGTAAATGTACATGTGTGTACCTGAACGGTGACTTTTAACACGGAAGGAACTTTGCTGGTTAAAACGGAACAGAACCAAGAGAAAATAACCAGTATTTATTTTCCTTCATTTCTCCTGTGGTTGAAACCACGAGTCGCTTTAATCATCTTCCCTGAAATCCATGAAGTCATTTGTAATTAGTTCGATCTGCTAAAGAAAAAGTAGCGTAGTCTATCCTTCACTTGCATTGATCTTGTTTTTTATTTCCATTCCGGTTAGAGCTCCGCTAGCACTGGAAGAAAAACTCACAGAATAGCGGCACCTTTGGATAAGCTGCATAGTTCAAAACCAAGGAACAAAATAGTCCAGAAAATATGTGTGGCAGGCAGAGGGCCACTTGATTGAGATCACCTGGCACACCAGCTGCTTCATCAGCAGAGGGCTGATAAAAGCCTCTGTCGGTAGAGCTTCAGACACAGACCTGCTGCTTCCAGGTGGGACGGCGCAGCCTTTGGCTGTGCGTGGGGCCCTAACCATAGCCGGATCGCAGGTAGTGTTTGGCCACTCATGCGACTCCTGTGGAGAGTCCTCTTAAGCTGCGGGAGCAGGTGCCGCCGTTTCTTTTGTTTTCCATTGTTTGTTCGCATCCCTGCTCTGCCCAACCCGGTGATCCCTTGGTGCACCGTTGCTCAAGAGCGGTGCCACAGCTGAGATGACTGGGGATCGTGTGTGCTCTGTACACAGTTTCAGTGACGGCCATCCATCCATCCACGCACTGGGGAGTGGCGCGACGGCACTGGATCAAGAGCTATCGGAGCGGTTTTCCCCTTCCGGCCTTCTATCGCCCCGGGCACAAACAGAGCCCAGTGTCGCACCACCTTGGACTGGCATTGGTTACTGCCACTGGATGCAAGGGGCGTGGCATTGAGCCTGCAACAGAGAGTGCACAGCTGGGTGCAGCTGACTGGTGGGCTGGGCATGATCGCCCTTGTGGTACATAAATACCGGTTATTTTCTCTTGGTTCTGTTCCGTTTTAACCAGCAAAGATGCTTCCGTGTTAAAAAGCACTGTTCAGGTACACACATGTACATTTTCTTTTCGGGTGTCTTTTAGAATAGGAATTTTAATACTATTTGCAATAAAGCTTGTCTATTTTCTTAAAAGCACAGTCTCGGTTTCCTGTGTCGGAGAGTCCTGAGCTTTTGATTTTTAGTTTTCTGCTGGCAGCATCCAAGGGGAAACCATAATGCCACATATGGTATGTATCTGACCAATCAGAGGAAGCCCTTTTATGCGAGAGTAAAATGTAAAATGAAAATGTTTTTGGTTATCCAACCATTTGTTCATATACCGCAAGTTATATCGTCATTGTATTATTAATCACTAATATTGTAAATCGCGTGTTTTCCTCATATCGTGCAGCCCTATTTCTGAGTATTTATTTGTAAATTTTGGAAATCAACAGCAGACCAAAAAAATAAAAAAGCAGTTAGAAAAACACGCTGGGTGGTCCTTGGCTCCCCGCTCCTCTCTTTTCTAATTCCTCCACTGTCACACAAACAGATCCATGAACGTCTGTATTTTCCCCGCCTGAGCTGGAATCCGGATCAGAACTGAGCGGCTGGATTGATCTGATGTTGCTCGCCGTTTTTGTGTTAGCTTAGGGTTGTGCGGGTATGTTCGAGAGAGAGAGCATGTAAACAAAGGGCTCTCAGCAACAGGAAGAGGAAGAGGAAGGGGGTCAACAGTCCCGCCCACAACTCAGAGAGGAGTTTCTAACCAACGTGAGCTGTGCAGAAACTATGTCCTGGAAAACGACATAAGTTTTTGGATTTTGGCTATAAAACGGCAAAACCACTGGGAAAGCTTTTAGAAGAGCTCAAAAGACGATGGGAGTGGGTTAATGCTCGTGCACGTCGTGTACATAAAGACATTCTCAATGGATCGCCGATTTCTGGAGTCACCATGGAAACGCGTGGGGGGAAAAAAAGCGCGACACTTGAGACGGAAGTGAGACGGAGTCTGAGATTTTAATGACGGCGTATGAAGATTATACGTCCATCAAAAAAGTAACATGGCTGCATCATCAAAAAAAAGACTTTCTGCTTGGAGAAAAATAACAAAGTAAACGCCGGTGAATATGCTAATTTTTATAACAATAAAACGGACGGTAAAAAATGCACAGTGCGCAAAAATTAAGGAATTTCCCATCATTGTACTTGCAGATGGAGAGTGTAGGGGTGCTATAAAAACTCATCATCCTCTCCTTCACTCTCACTTGTGGTGCTGAGACTTAAACATAGTAGGACAAAATAACTCGGCAAAAGACGGCAAAACACAGTAAAACAGCTAAACAACTAAACATATTTAGTCAAAAAGCCACACTTCAACCCAAATCCGTCCAGACAGGCAAAGGGAATGATATCCCAGAATCCCTTGCGGTGCCGATCTAACAGCAGCACCAAAGTTACACCTACTTATTGAATTTATTTGAATGAAAGGAAAATAATTGTCTGAAAACTGTGTTATTTTTAAGGTGACTTAACAAAAAAAGTGATTTCTCTTAACTGAAGCAAATAATTAAGTTAGATCAAAGTAAACAAGTTTCTCTTTAAACATCCATATATGGTCTTATCAGCCTCTCACTGTGGAAAAAGTATCATCTGAGCTTCTTCATCCACTAAATCATCTTCAAATGGACACGCCATGCTGCTGCACCTCTCTGAAAACAAACTAAGCTTCAACTAAACCTGCTCCAGACCAGGTTATGTTCAGAGCATGAGTTGCTATGGCAACTTGACCTACCCTGAAACATACCTCCATTTCTGGAACCGAAAGCTGAGGTTATCAACTTCCTTAGCCTCAAACTTACCGTGGGAGCTAGCATAACCTGCTTTCTGGAACACCCCCCAGTTCAACTCTGAATGTGGGCTTAGCTCACGTCACGCGCCTCACCTCCTGTCCTCCGTCTGTGCAGCTGCCGCCGTCTTTGTGAGCGCAGACGGGCAGACACGGATCCACCACGGAGTGGGAATTCACCCACACCGAGCCCACTGACAGACTGAGGAGGACAGCAAAGCTGTGAAGAGCGTGGCAGCAAACACACACACACACACACACACACACACACACACACACTTCCCAGCTCGAGCTCCTGGCAGAGCTGAATTATGGGTGCTGAGAACCTTTCAAACAACATTCATGTAAAAACTACAGCGAGAAACAGAAAAGGAAAGTTTTCAAATTAATAGCAATTACTCCCAAATGAAGCAGAAAAAGGGACAGTTGGACACAAAATGAAGAAAAGAGGGAAAGAAATGAGGGTTTTGTGTTTACTTCTTGGCGGTCTCCAGAGCCAGAGTCAGGTCTTCAGTCCAGATGGAAGCTGCCAGGCCGTGAGGACTGTGGTTCCCTAAACACCACAGAGGTCCACAGGTAAACCCACAGCCTGTTCTGCTTTCTCAATTCAAGCCAAACAGAAGTCAGGCTGCACGACTTTGGATCGTCGCCGTTAAAGCTCAGTGTAAAACTGCACTTGTAAAGAGCCGATATCGTGCTAAATGAATTGTAGAGTGTTGTCATGTTCCTACCCCGACCCCAAAGTGGTATTTTCATCCATTCTTAGAGCACCAGCCCCTCCCAATCCACAAAAACATGTGGGTCCTCACATTGTGATGTCATAAAGTGAGAGTTCCCGCCCCTTCCAGGAAGAGTCTGCGCAGCTAGCCCCGCCCCCAGGCCAACACACACACCCACTTTCTCCGTGGAGCTAGCAGTGAAAGGCTAAACGCTTTCCTTTTTATGCACAATATCCACGTCCATCTTTGCAACAGTTTGGATGATGCTGCCGAGGTCGACTCTAGGATGACGTCATGAAATGGGCGGCACCCATAAGACGAGAAAGGCGGAGCCTCAGAGATCAAGTCGCCTTAAATCCGTGTAGAAAAATGAGCTGTGAAAATAACTCATTAAAAAAAAAATCTGTTCTTTAGTGCAGTGAAAAGCTTCAAAGTAGAGGGCTGCATTGGGATCGGGTCCCGCCGGGTCCCGCGGGACCCAACCCAAATCTCGCGGGATTGGGCGGTTTGGATTATGCTGCGGGCGGGAGCGGGCGGCAAAAAATAAACCCCGCGGGATCAGTGCTGGCATGAATATCGGATGAATATATAATAGCGGACTACGTTAGGCTGTGCGGCTGTTGGAGTCTTACGTACTGAAGCTCCGTGAAGCACCAGGTAGAGATGCCCAATGGCCTCTGTCATCAAACCTGTTGTTGGGGGGTGTGCAACGCCCCGCCCCGCCTCTTAATAAGAGCGCGCTTCAGGCCGTCTGTCTGCGCGCGCACACACGCACACTTTTAACCGAACAGGATTTGTGAAAATAGATTTAATATTTAAGTTGCACATTACACAAGAGAAGAATGCATCAAAAGATGAGGCTGGAGGAGGACATGAATCTCTTTAATAATATCAATACAAATACGTGTTTTTTTCCTGCGGGACGGGGGACGATACAAAATCAATGCATCTCTATTACTGTGCGGGACTAAATTCTCTGAGTTTTGCGGGTGCGGACGGGATTGGTCAGAAATTCAGCGGGCGCGGGCGGGAGCGGGATGAAGAAAATAGTCCCGCACAGGGCTCTACTTCAAAGCCTGATATAGGCCCTTTAAAAAATGAATGACTCCAGGACATATACTGCCCCCTACAGGTCAATCATGAAATCGTCACATTAGCTCAGTGTTTTAACTGTTTTTAAACAGTTTTTGAGCACAAGTATATTTTTAACTTGATTTAAAAAAAAAGAACACAAACAAAAAATGTACAAAAAAAACCTCTTTAGTTTGTATTAATTACTCAGAGTAAAACCTGGTTCAGGTTTGATAAACTCTGAGCTGATTTCCAAGCAAAGACCATCTCTCACTGATTAAAAACCACTGCACTGGCTGGATGTGTCCCGCCCTTTTGTTTGAGGTTCTTTCCCTTTTTTTGGTTTCAATGTGTGTTAAAGGGGGGGGGGGGGGGGGGGGGGGGTGAATGCATACATTGTTCCATATCACTTAATATTCAATATTGCAGTACTAAAATCCAATAAAAACAATTTTGAAAAAAAAAAAAAAAAAAAAAAAAAAAAACAAGGCACTGGCTAAGAGGTTCAGATTTTGTGAACCACAAAGTAATAGATTTTATAGGAAGCATTTACTAACAAATTCAAAAATGTAAGTATGTATATAGTAAAACTTTACAGGTTGGACCCCAATAACTTTACACAAAAAGATAAAGGAGAAATCTACATGGAAAAAAGTCAAACAAACTGAAGAGAAATGCACTTACATTGAAAAAAATGCTGTATAATAACTTTGAAATATACTACATATATGAAGAACTAAATACTATCATTGAAATTTGGGGTAATTAACATGTTTAACATATTTTTACAGCATTTATTATTAGATTCAAAGTGGCTACAATGATTTCTGAATCTGTCAAAATCGGCACATTTCTGGGAAGCTGTAGTTCTGTTTTATGTAACGTCTGGACCAAAGTCCAGTACGGAGCAGCGGTGGGGGGCGGCGGTGGTGGGCGGGGGGGGTCCTTACCCACAACTACTGCCTCTTTGTGACATCTGAAGGTCATGAGCGGCAGCAGAGGTCCAGGGGCCGGGCTGACTACACAGGGCGAGGCGGGGGCCGCCCCGCACAGCACCGTGGGAGGGTACAGAGGCCCCGACGGGGGGGCGGAACACGACTGGATTAACTACAAAGAAACAACAAAAGAACTGAATACAATCATTCAACGTTATTGATCTGTACAGAGTTTAAAGCAATAGGGGGGGGGGGGGTCCAAAGACAGTCAGATCTGGGAGGGTGAATGTTTCAGAGCCTGGTTTTCAACTGCAGATCTGTCAGTTTCATTAACTGAACATATAAACCCTTGGGGGAAATGGAGAACTGTAACGATTTTTTACTTTTTTCTACTTAACATGAATGTTATTCTTCCAAATTGACCGGTGATCTGCAGATCCAGCCGCCCCAGGGATTATTAACCCCCCAAATCCAACCTCTTCATGCCGAGTGTCAAGCAGGGAGGCATTGGGTCCCATTTTTGGGGTCTTTTTAGAGTCGTGGATTTGAACTCACGACCTTCCAGTCACAGGGCGGACACCCTAACACAAGGCCACTGAGCTGGTATAACTACAGTAAACGATTACAGGTCCGGGGTGGATTTAAATGAATCATTGATTAGCCCCATGTGGGCATATAGACTACACTGGACTGAGGGGCCCCTCCTCCTGTTTGGCGTTCCCAACAGGAAGTCATCTGCTGGTTCCAAGAAGCCAGAACCCCATAGACTTCTATAGAGAAATAAACAGCAATTACTCATTTGTTCCATTGGTCAGAATAACTACTTTTATTTGAATATTTAAAAAAAAAAATACAGTAACACAAGGTATTCAAACTATAAACCGGCCAATCAGATGCAGTTTGATTCGTTTGATTGTCAGATTCTCCCGAGCTTTCATTAGTAGGGTTGTGGACTTCCAACGAGCTCCCTCCCGATTGGTGAGAATGGTTGCCATAGAAACGGTGACACAGACCAATTGAGATCAATTACTGATGATGTCTGGCTCCAACACGGCGGCATCAGTATCATGAAAAATGCAGACTGAACTGAGCTGGAAGGAAATAATTTTCTAAGGATAACGCCACACTCACTCCAGTTCTTTTATACAGTCCATGCTTGAGTCCAAATTCCGTCTCACTACATAGTGCACTATAGAGCGCGTTCGCCATTCTGCAGTGCTGTCCGAATCTACAATTCCAAAATTGAGTGCCCTGGAAATTTTCCCAGAAGTCTCATGCTCACTAGATCGGTGAATATAGACCACAATGCATTGCGTCGGGACAATTTTTGCCAAAAAAATGTATTTAAATGTATTTTTTGAAATAAGACGTTTCAAGTTTTTATCTTCAGAACACAGTGGACTCATAAATACTCATCATAAACGCTCATATCAATTAAATTTTAACTACATGAAATTGATGACGTCATATCCACCGTTAAAAAAGTATTGATCATGGTAGGCCTGGGCGATAAATCGATCAAATGAATTAATTCGAATTTTTTGTTACGGGCGATTTCAAAAATAACTAAATCGAGTTTTTATGTGGCGCATTTTTGGCTCCCCAGAGCTTCCGTAACTTTATTATCACACGGCGACACGCGACAATCGACACACGAAGCAGCTAGCGACAGCATGGCTACCGGTGACAGTGGGCAGTTTGTTCCCAAGAAAGGACTAAAATCTGTTGTTTGGAACTGTTATGGGTTTGCTGCCACAGACGTGGAGGAAGAGAGAGACCCCACGCTGCCTAAAGCCCATCGAAGTCAAAGGCTCTCACGCGCCCAGTCCTCTTACACATTCACGCGCCCTGACACACACACATATACTCATTCTACAACGCCTGTATTGTTAGTTCATTAGTTAGTTAGTTAGTTGTTACTGTTATTTGTTAATAAAGAATACTGCGTTGTAATTATTACCTGTGTATTCATTTGCGACGCGGCTGCCGTAGGATTTTGTTTTTGTAGGAGGCGGCCGCGGGGGGGGGGGGGGGGGGGGCGTTGACCATGACTCCTGATGCTTCATCATCTTCTCCGTGGAGAAGACGGGGTTTATTAATTGAATTAAAACCTTAGACCCCAGATATGAGCTGTATTGTTAACTTTTTAGAAAATGCTGCAACTCTAAGGTGAATGTTTGTCTCATTTTAGTCTAGACTACAAAGTGTGACTGAAAACACAGCTGGAACTTTAAGGAAGTAACCTTTTTATTTTGGACAAGTGAAAACAAGTGTAGAATAACAAAATAAGACAAAAACAAGACAAAAATTATATACAACAAGACAAAATTATATAAACACGAGTCCAAAAAGGAGTGAGAAGAAGAAAAATCATATACTTAACTTTGATTCCAAGAGTGTGTTCATTTATTTATAATTCATCCAGAAATGGGGGTTAGATTTGTCTTGTGTTTGATTAAATAAAAGCAACATTTGCTTTAAGTTGTCTGCCGTTTGTACTTATTGCTTTCTCTAAGTAGGGGGAAAAAAAAAAAATCGGGAAAAAATCGTAAATCGAATTAAAAAAAATAAAATCGGAGATTTTATTTTTAGGCCATATCGCCCAGCCCTAGATCATGGTGTCCACAACGCTTTTCAGAATTCAGGGCACTGCATAGTCCCACACTTTATAGTTCTTTAGTGGTTAGGGGTTAGGGTGGGAATTCGGACAGAGCCAAAGTTTGGGCCGCACCTTGGACGCGTCTAAAGGTTCCTGACTCACCGTCGCCCCCTGCTGTTGGGCTTCCTGCACTGCGGTGTCCACCAGGCTGCGGTCGGCCTCACTCTGAAGGGAAATGCACTTCAACCCGGCCAAGCGCAGCTTCAGACGATCCACAACGTTGTCGCACACGCTCTCCTGCACGCACAACACCCAGTGCACCTGAGGGAAGACCGCAGAGAGGACTCTGGAGCAGACTGCAGCTGGACACAGGCGGACATCCCATCCTTTGCTGCATCACCTCACTCTTCTTCCTGAAGGCTGCCTCTATCACTTCCTCCACAGCGCTGTTAATGTCCGCCGACTCAAAGATGATGAAGGGACACGTGGCCCCAACGCAGGGGGACACAGAGACGGGAACCCCCATCCCTGCTGAAGCCTGAACCAGCGCCAGCCCGTCCTGGAGCACAGAAACACCCGTTAGACTGTAAAGTCAGCTTCATTACCCCCCACTGGCTCTGAAACGTCACACACCGCCTTGTTGCCGCTGTAAGTGACGTAGCAGATGCTGGGATTCTGGGCCACTTTGACGCCGAGTGTGATGTCACTTCCTGTTAAAACGTTAAGAACCCCAGCAGGAAGTCCCGCCGCAGAGAAAAGCTGCGCCAAGAGGAGAGCTGGAGGGGCACTGCTCCGCCCAGGAACAACAATCACAGAGTTACCTAGACAAAATGAGAGGGCCGGAGTCTGTAACGCTGGAGGCGAAGGGGGCGGGGCATGCAGGTGCGTGTGACTTACCCATGGCGAGCGCTGGTAGGACTTTCAGCATCAGAGAGTAGACAGAAGAGTCATCAGAGGTGACAACGGCCACCACACCTGGAAAAGACCACAGCGAAGGTGCCTCAGAGCGCCATAAACCACGGTAAAAAACCCTGCAAAGACTCACCGACAGGCGTCCAGCCGGAGAGGAGCGTGTCCCGGAGCTGAGCCCAGCTGCTGTAGAACTGCAGGAGCCTGATCAGGGACGGAGGCGAGCACGCCGTCACACAGAGCTGGGCCAGCTCCGACAAGCACTGGCCGTGCAGCCCCAGGACGCCCACCAGCCTGAAAGCAGAGGACAGGAAGGTCGTGAGGCAGGCGCTCCACACGGAGCAGCTCCGTGGAACGGCTTTGGACAGACCTGAGCAGCACTCTGGCTCTCTGGTAGCAGCTCAGGAGGCTCCAGGACTTGTATCCGCCGGCGGCAGAGGCGGCGCACTGGGAAACGTCGGCCTCTTCGGCACACAGCACGCTGCACACCTGACCGCCTGGTGGGTTTCAAGAAGAGGAGTGTCCTATGGCCGCCAAAAAAACGACAAACAGGTTTCTGTTCAACGGTCAGCGCTCACCTTTAGAGTCGAGAACAGAGAGGCTCCTTCTTTCTGCCGAATGAACAAACTTCCCATCAATGAAGAAGCCCAGAGAGCGGGAATGATGATCCAGCCAGGCCTGATCAGGAAGTACAGCAGACAAAAGCTCATTCTGATCGCTCCCACCGTCTCATTCATCCAAAACGTGACCTCAGAGGAGCTGTAGTCTGTCCTCATATCTGTCCTAATCTGGGATTACGTTTCTCTGTAATTTAGTAGTGAAATCACAAAAGAATGACTCCATACGTCATTCTAACATTTAAATACAAGTAAACACATTTTTCAAATACAACCAACAGGTATGGTTTGCTACCATAAAAATATTACACAAATAAACAAATAAGAAAAAACACTTAAAAGACCCACATTGATTTTTTAGTAATCGTCTCATGATGGAGGACATATTTGAAGAAAAATGAACTTAAATCGGCATTTCTGACTATTTCTTTACTCAAATCCTTGTGAATCAGGAGCAGATGAAAAAATGCCGGCTGAAAAATCTTTCTTCTGTGACACAGCAAGTGAGCTGGACGGACCCAAGTCTTCCCGCTCTGCTCCATTCTGATGCTTCCACTGTCAGACAAACAGATCCGCGTACGTCTTTCCCCGCCTGAGCTGGAATCTGGATCCACACTGTACAGCAGGATATCGTAGGGTCGTGAGCAGATCGTGGTCAGCAGTGGGGAGGGGAAAGGGGGCGGGGTTGCTCCACACCAATTTCTAATGAACTACTGCCACTCTGCAGAAACTATGTCCTAGAAAGCGACACTAAAAAGATGATCAGAGTGGGCCTTTAATCAAAAGTTTGATGAAAACAACGCAAATGTAGCGAATCAAACAGAATTTTTTTTTTATTTTTCACTTAAATGGGACCATTTTGTTCACCACTGAAATGTTGACATAAAGGGTTTTCTAAAAGAGGCTCAACAGTCAACTGGTACTTAAAGATGTTAAACATGTTTCTTTTAGCGATTAAGTAATCATTTAAAAATAGTATAGTTGGTTTTAAAGTCAGTTAATTTAATATTCATGTTTGAGGTTTTATAGATTTATTTATTTGAATTAGTTTGGTCATAATACAGTATGTGATCGGTTTATATTTCTGCTAATTCTTTAGAATGAAAGTGGGTTAATTTTGTTATTTCTTCCACATTTCGTATTAGATTAGTTCTTCCAGTTGCATTCGAGTCAGCTGAATTAAATCATGTTGATGTTTAAAATACAAGGCTATTATTGTGAAGGAATGGAACTATTATTAGATATTCTAGCAGGTGCAAACAAGACAGTTTTTTTTTTCTTTTAAAGGAGCAGTTTTTGGATCAAATTGTGTAACATAAAGCAGATGAACACGCTGATAAGACTGTAGAAAGGAGACAAAAATCAAGCCAAAATTCTTTGCTGGGCTGGACGCTGCCCCCTGCATTGGTGCTTTTTGGTGGAATCTGTTAAAAATTTACAAGCAAGAAGAGCAAAGTGCAGAACTCAACATTTCCAGTGAAAAACTACAAGTAAAAAAGACACACCTGCCAATTAGTTGTATTTATAAACCTTAGACGATTGATAAGATTTTATATGCTGGTTGTAATACAAACCACAGACTCGTGGTCACAGTTATATTTTGTAGAAAAGTAATTTATAAATGGATATTTTTACAGATACATCTGTCAAAAGTATCAGCACTGTCTCTCAGAAGGATTTTCCAGGACTCTATTTAAAGGGTATTCCTCATATTGTACAAATTTACATTTTATCCTTTATTACTTACATGTGTGTACCCATAATGCATCATTCCATCCCAATTTCAGGTATGGTTTCACTCCAAACCAATAAATACAATGACTTTATTTTATTATGTTGTAAAAACATAAAATAAAAGGACAATAAAAGGGTTCAAAGTTAAAAACTCAATAAAATGTTATAGAAAAACATGAAGTAACATTACAAACAGTGGATGAATTGAACTTTTTTTCTGTGCAGTTAAGTTGAACCACATGCTCCACTCGTGGGTGACTGTCAGCCAGTCATTTACAAACGTGGTCAGGCGGGTCTAACGTAAGACTCCCGGGAGGAAAACGGACTTTAGCGGGTTGTTTGACACTTTACCTGCGCGGTGGCTGCGGAGGAACTAGGGGCGGCGGGTCCGCTCTCCATGCTTCGGAAAATGTTGAATACTGTCTCGGTGCTTGAACCGGCCATACTACAGAGGACTCCGAGAGAAGCACGAGGCAACTCGCCGGTTTGAGCTGGTACTCAGATCTTTAAAAATGTCAAAAATAAATAAAAATGTTGTCACGTTTGATATTTCCTAGCAGGAGGCGCACTCCTGAGATGTCACATGAACTACGAGATGCTAGCTTCCCTGCGCCAGTTTCTAAGCTCCTCCCACCTATTTCCGGTCCATCTCACACGTGCGTCACATGGCGCTTTTCTCGATCCTCACAGCTGTTGGGTTAACACCCTTTTAATGTACTTTTTATTTATGATTATTATTGAATGACGTTTTCAAATTAGCGACTGAACACCGCCAGAAAGTTTATAAAGTCGATAATTTAAACAGTAACACTTATTTATGTTAGAACACACGTTATAAATCATTTTGACCACAGTGTGAAACATTTCAGCTATTATTTTTGCTGAATAAACTAACTAGCTAGCGACCTACTAATAATAGTATTATTGTTGTTGTTGTAGAGCTATATGCTAAAGCAGATTTTAAATAATCATTCATTTAAAATCATATAGAAAATATGCATTTTAGTTGGAATTACTTTTCCAATGTGCATAATTGCAATCCTTTTAACCATACTACTAATGTATGTGCAAGCTTTTTTTGATGGAGTCATGCTGGATCTATGAAAAAAAATGTCTTCTGGGATGAGGTTGTTCTCTTTTAGCACACAAAGTTTTTATTTTTTATCACTGATATTTTTTATTTGACTTGAGTTTTGGCCAGATCATGTTCTAATTGGAACATCGATTATATTTTACAGGTTAATTCTTTAAATGTAATTTTTTAGCAGTAATTTATTTTGGTTCATTTTAAAGACTATGAGTTGAACTGTATGACGGTCAGTTGTCACAGTTCATAACATGAATTCTCTGAGTGTGTTGTATGAACAGGGGGGTCTTCATCTGCTGTTCTGCTCTGTTTAGTTATGCTCAATCTTCCTTAGTTGCACCCACATTTTGTTTTACTTTATTTGTTTTGCCTTTTTGTAATCTAATTTTGGAAAACATCACCCATAAGTGTTCAAATGTATCCATCCTCCTCCCCCTATTTGGGACCAGGCGGCGCGGGCAGCAGTTCAAGCAAAGATGCTCAGACTTCCCTCTCCCCGACCACTTCCTCCATCCCAATAAAATTGGGACCAGAAGGCTGGAGAGAAACCCAAGATCCCCAAGCCCATGAAAGTCAGCACCCTCCATGTTGGTGGAAAACACTAAAATAGTGTTAGTAAAAACCTTCAACATTGGAGGTATGCAAATTTTACCCGCAGGTCCTGGTGTCTAAGGGTTTGAACTCTGAGGAAGGATCAGAAAAAACTCATGTTAAAAAAAATGGCTAAAACTAGATTGAAGTTCACCTTATAGTTCATTAAACTCAATGAGCCAATGGTGAGATTAAATGTTCAATGATCCTATAAACTGCAGAACAGAAATATTCTTGTTTTTTTTTTAAATCTGTTTCTTTAATTCGTGTTACAAAAAATGTATTATTCCTTTTTCCCACTGTTCTTTACAAAGTTAATGGATTAATTCTATTAGTAAGACTTCAAGAAAATTCAACAAGCTCAATGGTATTAAGAACTGGTGGAACACCTATTTTCTCAAACCTTCCTGTGAAGAAAGCCTATTTCTTCCACCTAAGGTCAGCAGTTTGTCATGTCAGGGTTGCATTTTGTCACCTGCACTGTTTAACCTTTAATAAAAGGTTTAAATTCAGGTGTATTTTCTTTTTAAATTCTAGTATTAAATGATGGCTTTGTGATCATATCTCCCTCTCGTGCCGCCCCTCAAGAACTGCCGAAGATATCTTTAAGCCAATGAATTCCATCATGTGGTTGTTTTTATTCAAACAAAGAAAGATTAAAGATAAAAGTCTTGAATTTCTTTAAATTGTTTATTATTTGTTTGTTTGATCAGGGCTTCAACACTGTTCACAAGCCTAAGAACATTGTAAGAGATGTGACGGTGAAACTCAGAGCCAATGTTTTAAACTACATTTAATGCATATTATTGTATCATGTTACATACAATATGTAGTTTTCTACACACATACAGCATTTAATATGTACAGAAATACACAAAGCGGATGCAAAAACAACTCTACTGGCTTCCGTTAAAGCCATGTTTGTCACTCTTGTTGTACCTATGCTTTACTGACTCCTGCCTTATTTACATTCTCCGAAATTTTCATTTAATGATGTTGGGAATTCTACATGTATAAAGTTGGATTATTTCCATGTTTTGGAATTTTTTTCCCGTCTAAGCTATTTTGTAATCTTCCCACTACTTTTATTTAATTGAATTGTTTTTCGTAACTTATTTTATGGGAATATTAAGTCTTAATTATTACAGTTTTTTTTATTTATTTATTTATTTTTATTTAGCCCGGACACATTTTATGTTTTCTAAATTGAAGGGTGGGGAATGAATTAATGGACGGACACGTGCACACGGAGCTATTTTGACGGCGTACCATCAAGAGGCAGCGGAGATCGCGCCGTAAGCACAGGGAAGTGCGGGGACATTTATGCTTTTCATTGACCGGCGGAAAACCTCTCCAGCCGCGGGCCCCTGCTCGTTACTGACATACATGGAACCGTAAACGAAACGTCCTCCGAGATCTGGATAAGAAGCTGCCTTTAACAGAGACGCCACATCGGTGAAAATGCCGCGGAGAAAGGTGGGACAGCAGCAGCATCACGTCATAGCTAATGTTAGCCGCGCAGAGGTAAAAAACGCACGCCTGTCGTGTTTAAAGGCTGGGGGAGACTCTAGCGTTGTGTATTTTTAATTTGCAGATGTTTTAATCATACCTGTGATGCTGGGATTGTAAAATACTGAACGCTAGCTGGTGTGTTCTTTTTTAGCTTTTTCGGGTATTTTTTTCTTGTGAGGAACTCAATTTGATGCTGTTTGAATGCATCGCTTTTTTTAAGGTTTGACTGAAAAAAGGAGAATAAGGGGGGAAAGGCTGGCAACCGTTGGGAAGCTGCGATAACGGTTGCTTGTCTAAAACAAGGGAACAGGCTGTTTGGTCCAAAACAACGCTGTGATTGGTCAAAGGCGAACTCTGCTGTGCGCCTATTGGCTGGTTCGTGAGATCCCGCCTCTTCTCGAGTTTAATTGGCGGTATGCAAATGAGGCGCATCAGCTCATGTTTTGAGGCTGTCAGATGTGCACCTGAAGCGCTGCAGCGAGTCCATGTAACAAGAAAGCACGCAAATTAAGACATTTAAAACCTTTTAATTATGCTGTTTTTGCGGGGGAGAAACTACAAAAAAGAAAAAAAAAATTTAGAGCAACTTTTTTCTTTTTTAAAATTTACACTTCATTCTTCTTGTGTTTATTAATTGTTTACCAGAGGTTGAATTTTTTTCTCAATTGTCAATTTTATTAAAAAAAAAATAGAAGCTGGGCTCTACTGCATAGTAGACATTTTTATGTCTCACCATTTCCCATTTTAATAAAAATAACTTTTTTTTAAAAAAAAATATAGCAAGTCATATTACTGTTCAATAGAATGATGAGTTTAAAGTGGCGGGACTTTAATTATGGATGGAGGGGGGCCTTTTCTGTAAGTTACAAGAGAGATGTCATCGTAATTATAAGCTGAAGATCACTTTATTACATGTATATATTGATGTAAATGTAATTTTAAAATTTTGTGAATGTGGATGTGAAAAAGTACTTTTGATAGTATTTTCCACTCAAAAAAAATATTTCTACAGTAAAACTGCTCATGTTTATTCGTTGCCTCAAGTCAACACTGTGCGTTTTAGAGTCAATGGTTTTTTTCACTGTACAATCTACTCACCATCACAGGAAACTGACCTGAAATCCTTTTATGGAAGGAGACCATAAGTTAGAGAGATCCGCTCAGAAAGGGATGACAGCGAAGTTTCATTGAACAGGGAGGAAGTGGAGGTTCATGAATCAGGTTAGAGGGACAGTCATGAGCTCATGGTTCAAGCAGGGATCAGTTGGAACAGTAAACAAGTGTGTGTGCATGCATACTGATCTGATAGCAATTATTTCTCTCAAATACATTTTCCTTTTGAGCAGAAAAAAAGCCATTTACACCTCTGTTTTACACGCCGATTTCAACTGTTTCCTGAAATTTCACACCGCGTTATGGTGATGAACCCTTGAGGAATTTCATAAATACAGGTTTTTGGATATATTTATATTTATTATATATATTTCTTTTGATGTTCCATGAAATCTTAACATAATTTATTTGCTGTGTGTTTAATGTTTTCAGTTGATGATTGTCTGGTTGAAGCAACAAACCAAAATCTGGTTGGGGGGGGTGATCAGTTTTAGGACTGATTATATATTAGGGACCCCAAAGCTGCCTAAAAATAGGGTGAAATACATTTCCTGAATGAGACAGTCGTGCTTTAGAGGGACATGCAGGGACTGATTTGAATGCATCGCACCGTACACTGCTTTATTTATGAACAAATGAACAAATTCTCACATAGGATGGGTCCATGGGGGCTTTTCTTTGGGGGGGGGTTAGTGATTGGGTTTGGTTTTATAGATCACAGGGTTGTGACACGTTGCTGCTGAACTGAAAGTGGAAAAAAAAGAGTTAAAGTCACAGAAAACAGCTGTGAAGGGGAAAAAAAATTTCCATTAATCATGATGAGTCGCTTGTAACTTTTAAAAAGCCATTATTAATCTGTTAGAGTTGTGTTTTTGAGCCAATAGGAAGGCATTTCAGTTTTACGTTTGTGCGGGAAGTTATCATATCATCATCAACACTGTTCTGTTTTTGTTAAAGCAGGTTTTTCTTAACGGAAGTATTTTGAATTTGGGATGGAAAACAAAAATGGGATATTGAAATCAGGTCTAATCCTGTACTTGTGATTGTTGGCTCAATTGATTTGGTTATTCTTTTGTCTGCCGCGGTTTTGTTCACACCTGAAAGCAGCCGCGTCAAATGAAAGCTTCTCCCCTGCCCCCAGAGAACGGCCGGCAGCAGCTCAGACGGGACCGAGGATTCCGATTTTTCCGCCGACCTTGAGCACGCCGATGCTCCTGATAACGGCCGGAGGCGGAGCAGCGCTCGCCTGACCCGCTCCTCCCTGCGCCTCAGCCACAGCTCACAAGGTAGGTGTGCACTAATGCTCACCGTGAGATTCGCTCATTCCAACTTTAGCACCGCTACAAAAAGAATTTAGGAGCACAAAATCAGGTAGTTGTTACATTTTAGGTGCAGAATAAAAAAATCCCCTTTTTGAGCTTTTAAGTGTTTTATCATGTTAATTCCACCCCAAAGGGATATTTCTGATCAGTTCATACATTTCAGAGTATTGCTTTAAAAACCTACTTTCTCCCAATCCATAAAAACAAGTGAGTTCTCACATTGTGACATCACAAAGTGAGGAACAGCCCCGCCCCCAGGCTAACACACACTTTCTCCGTGGAGCTAGCGGTGATCGGCTAAACTCTTTCCTTTTATATGCACATCCATCTTTGCTAAAGTTCGGATGTTGTTTGTTTTCGTGACACGCTGCCGAGGCCGACTCTAGGATGACGTCATGAAATGGGCGGCACCCACAGGGGGAGAAAGGCGGAGCCTCAGAGATCGAGTCGTCTTACTTCTGGGTAGCAAAACGAACTGTGAAAATCTGCTCTTTAGTGTGCCAAAGGTAACATATTATCATATATATGGATATAGTTTATTCTGAAAAGCTTAAGAAAAGCTGGATACAGGCGCTTTTTTTTCCTCCCAAGAGACAAATAAAAACTGAGTCAAAAAAACATTTCTCTTATGGACTAATTATAATTAAAAACCACTGGGAAAGGAGATCAAAATATGGCCAGAGTGGAACTTTAACATGATAAGAAGACACTTTAACCTTCTTTCTTATTCAGCCAATAAATGTCTTAAAGATCGGATCATCTTTTGATTCAGCGGCAGGAGTTGAGTGTTGCCTTGAAGCAATCCTGCTCCCGCGTCTCATCATTCCTCCGTTTACACTCTCTCCAGCTAGCTTACAGCCCCTCACACCCCCAACTTAACATTAGCGGTGCAATAACAATGGCAGCAGTATCGTAGCCGTCCAGTTCTGATCCAGATTCCAGCTCATTCCAGTGGTTCTTTAAGCACAACTTGCTAGTTTATCGTTTAGAAATTTGTTTTTAGCTTTTTATGTCAATTTGAGCAAGTTTGCTTCCTTTTTGCTTAAGTGGTATAATTCATCAACCCATCTATTTCATTCACCCAACATTTAAAATACTATTTCTGAAATAAAATAGAGTTTTTCTTTACCTCCATGTCTTGTTATTTTAATCTCTTCTTCACGTGCTTGTCTGGAAACTACAGAAAGTTTCCAGACCCCCTCACTTTAGCCAGTCTTTTGTATATGGGCAGCCATAAAGCATGAATGGACTGAGACAGCCAAACCTCCCCCCACGCCACACACACACACACACAGAAAGACACCACCACCCCCGGTTTGACCCCCTTCTGCTGCCAGACAGGGATTTGCCGCTGAGGCAGGGAGGCAGCAACGCTTCATTTTGCTTTTTGTTCCTGAGAGAAGTTTGCTGCGCGGTCAGACTTTAGTCCAGAGTTTAGTCTTATGCAAACAAAGCTGATTGCAGGTTCTGGTTTCCTGCTGGGACCGGGTCGGTTCTTGGTAAGTCCTGCAGCCCTTTGCAACAAGTAGGTCTCGTTTCTTCATCGGCATCCTGCTCAATTCTGGTGTTTGGTTTCAAAACAGGTTTAAAAAAGCAACGTTTAAAGTAAAAGTACTTTTTTTTTTGCAAGTGATCATGCTTCTTCTGGAAAACTGTAATGGCTTCAACCTTTAAGCAAAAGGTTTATGCCAAAATGTTTTTTATTTTTAATTCTTCAGATAGTAGATTTTGGTGGAACACGCGCAGATATATTCCTGATTCTGTTTTCTAGAAAACTGTAGACCAGCTCGCCGCCTGTCCTCTGCTGCTGCGGCTCGAGACGACGGCCCAGACGTCTCTGCAGACTCAGCCGCACCGGCCTCCGTCTTCTCCTCCGGCCGCAGGATCACGCGCAGCCAGCAGGGGGCGAGCAGCACCACGGCTAAAAAGTACCCGCTGCGACAAAGCCGCTCATCGGGCTCGGACACTGAAGCTAACGGTGAGTCTGAAGCCCTCTGCGTATGTGAGTGACAGGGATGATCCGGGCATTGTAACGCGCTGCTGTGGTGCAGCGGCTGTCATGTGTTCCTGAATGTAGCTGTAAATGACGCCATCAGAGGGAAGAAAGAGGCAGAAGAAAAGCTGGGACTAGAAGAGTGAGAAATAAATCTGCAGCATCACAGAAGATGCAGGAAAATCTTTGAAGAAAGTGGAAATGAGAGGCTGATGTCATGGAGTCTGTCTGTATCACAGAGTGTTCCTGTTCATTCAGACCTCACAAGCATCAGGTGGGATGCTGCTCCTGTGTTCTGTCACAGGAGTTGAGGAGAAACTTTCAGACTTTTTTTTCCTCTCCTCAAATGACAGTGAGTTTAAAAATGGCCAGTTTCAGGTCCATTAAGATGTTTTCTGTGTGAGTTACTACAGCAATAGGAGTATGTTTTTTTTTTTTTTACAGTATGGAGCAGTATGGATCTCAACATTCCAGTTCAACCGTGGCTTCTGTTAGTCTTTTTATGTAGGAGAAAAACAGCTTTTATGTCCTGCAGATCAACAGGCTCTGGGGAAAAGTTAGAAAAAAAGCGATTTTCTGGAAATTTTTTTACTCATTTTGTCTCTCATGGTTGAGGTTTACCTTTGATTAAAAAAAAGATACAGGCCTCTCTCATCTTTTTAAGTGGGAGAACTTGCACAACTTGCGGCTCACTGTATACTTTTTCGCCCCAATACTGTATATTGTTGTTGCTAACAGCACCGCAATCCCTATGGTTCACGTCAAGTGAGCTCCGTGTCTCCCTTATGTCCTATTTGTTCCACATGCCCCACACATCCTTTACGTTCCATATGTCTCGTATGTCTTATTTGTTCAGAATGTTTGATATATTTTGTATGTTTTGTATGTCCTATATGTTCAATAAGTAGGATATGTCAGCATGCTTAGTACGTCCAATGTGTTCCAGATGTTCCGAGTGTCTCTGTTGTTTCATATGTCCTGTATATCCCCTATGTTTTACATGTCCTTCATGTTCTCTATATATCTCCTATACCTTAATTGATCCGACTGTTTGGTAGATTCCGTATGTTCCTTATATCCGTAATGTCCCATATGTTGCGGGTGTCTGTAGTGTTCGATGTGTCCTGAATGATCCGTATGTTCCGTCCTTCATCCTTATGTTCAGCTTGTCTTGTTTGTTCCGTATGTTCCTTGTTTCTTAATTGTTCCCAATGTTTGACGAGTTACCCCAAATGTTCCGTAGTCCCTGTGTTCCGTATATCCTGTATGTTCCTTATGTGCCAGATGAGTGAATTGTATTTAAATCTTACTCAGTTTTTTCCCCCTTCATATCCCAAGAAGGATTTAAAAAAGGTGTCTACCTGAAGAACAAAAGTGAAGAAAGATTTTAAGTTTTTTATTGGTCAATTTGTTAAGAACAGAATTTCTTTGTTTTGCTTTCTGTTTCATTAACGGCCCAGCATTAAAAGCCAGAAACAGCAGCTTCGCATTTTCATGTCTTCTAAGCGGAATAAACCAGTTTGAAGGTCAAAGAGCCGGGATAAAATCCAACCTTTGGTTTGTCGCTTTTCCGCTTCACCGCCATTTTTCACTTGTGGATTGATCTGCTTCATCCGTTACCGTGACAAGATAAAAGTCAATGACAATCCATCAAAGGCTGGATTTTATGTTTACTCTTATCCTTTGCCTTGTTTGACCATACAGACGGGAAGCACGGGGCGGACCGGGACGAGACTCCTCCCCGGACCCCGACAGGCAACGCCCCCTCTTCAGAGTCGGACCTCGAGGTCTCCAGCTCAAACAACGAGACGGTGACGTCCAACGACATCATCGTCTCTCAAGAGGAGGACGAGAGGCTGGCCAAAGAGCTGTCGCTGAAGGAGGCGGCTGCCCACGACCTCTCCCACCGCCCCAAACGGCGGCGATTCCACGAAAGCTACAACTTCAACATGAAGTGTCCCACACCCGGATGCAACTCGCTGGGTGAGCGGCCGAACACGGATCAGCTGGTCTGAGGCCGACTGTGTACAAACATTTGTTTTTGTCTCAGGACATCTGACAGGAAGACATGAGAGACACTTCTCCATCTCTGGATGCCCGCTCTACCACAACCTCTCTGCAGACGAATGCAAGGTACAACACAACAACACTGCAGTGCATAGAATGTTAGGGAAACAACAACAGACATCTTCATTGATTAATCGCTAAGCAGAATGTGATCCTATTGGCCTAAAATAGCAAACAGCTAAATATAAAATGATACATTTTGTCCTCTGGTCTGTAGTGGACATGTTTCTCCATGATGTCCCTCGCCATATTTGGAGATAAAAGCAGAGACTTTCTAAACCAACTGTTGGGCATTTCATTTAACTTTATTCACCTTTATTTAACCAGAATCATTGGAATGAGCGATCTCTTTTACAAGGGAGTCCTGGCCCAGACAGCGATACAAATCATTAGAAATCAACAGCACATTTCAAAAACAATTGAAAGCATCTATAAGTTACGGCTCTCATGTTCCAAGCCTTTGAGTAAAAGTTTAAACATGTTTATTCCAGCCAGAATTTTTAATTTCCAGTCTCGGTTGTGGGGCAGAGAAATTTTGTGTGAACTCTTGGTCAATAGCAGTGATTCTGGAGAATGTAGAGTACTGTCCAGCCCCTCAGGTGGTTTTGGCAGTCGACCCTTCAGTAAACCTGATAAATACTATGGGGGGGGGGTTACACTCATTGACTGTAGACACTATGGACAAAGTGAGGCGTGACGTCACCCGTAGACAATGCCTCACCTCCAGCTCTCGTGAAATCAGGCCAAATCAGTGGCCGTTGTTTTCAACGGTTCCATTTTGGAACCATTTTGAAAAAAGTCATGTGTGAGCTCTTTGGAAGACCACACCCCCTTCAGCCAAAATCGGGTTTAGGAGAAGCTGTCAATCAAACGCTCGCGGTGGGACCAGCGGGCACCAAATGCTTTTACTGAGGCATCTGAATAACTTGCGATAAAGAAAAAATAGCTGTCCAATAGCTGTCCATTGTGTCAGTCAGTGGTCATACTACAATCCCCAAAGGGCAGACGCCCTGGTTCTGTCCAGACCGTTGACTGTATAAGAGAACTGGACCGAGCGAGCCTGACGTCACCCGTAGAAATATGACTCACTTCCAGCTCCAACCAAATGAAGTCAACTCCATTGCCATTTTTTTTTTGCGATGTTGCCATGTTGGAGCCAGACATTGTCAGTAAGCAGTGATTGGTCCGACTGGGTTTGAGTCTTTGTTTCTATGGCAACCACTCGCCAATCAGGAGTGTTCTTGTTGGAAGTCCACACCTCTACCACCAGAAAGCAGGTTTGGGAGAATCTGTCAATCAAACCGTTCACTATGAAACCCCTTACTCATATTGTGGCATCTGATTGGTGAGTTTATAACTTGAATAACTTGAACTTCAAAGAAAAATATTTAAAAACTGAGGATTATCAAGAACACGTTAAAAAAAAGGTATCGGATCCAGAACGGTTCTTCTGACCAACAGAATGACTGAGTAACGGCTGGTTATTTCTCTTTACAAGTCTACGGGATTTAGGCTTTTTGGAGCCGGCGGGTACTTCCTGTTTGAGGGGTCACTCCGTCCAGTCCTCATATATAGTCAATGGTTCAAACTGTGGTCAATGGTCCCTGCCCCTGGGACACACCCCGATCCAGAAACTGAGGGGCAAACAGGGGGTAGTTCCTTCGTGTTCTCCTAATCTGGCACAGATAATCCTAAATTTAAGAGCAGAAAAGTGACGGTGAGGGATGAAGGCGGAGACTCCTGTCAGACCGATCCTGTCGAACGCCTGCAAACCTTCACAACAACCAAACACTGAAGAGAAGGATTTGATTGTTATTTCTGCCAGTATGACATGTTGTTAAAGACCGCGTGTTGTTGTGTCTGGAGTTGTTTCCCTAAACTGAAGTTCTGCTTATGACAACAACACTTTCTGTGTTTCATTTAAACTAATTATCATTGATACCAAATCAAGCTTTTATTCATTCAATCCATGAATTAAATGTAACTTTTATGTATTTTTTCGGGCAGACATACAGCTTCCAGTACGTTTTTAATGTTAGAATTCATAAATGTCAACCTTTGTTGAGTTTAAACCACAATTTCTATGAACCATGTTCTGTTATTCAAACAAAATGGATTTGAAAAGAAACGTAAAGAATACATTTTTAAGGAATCAAAAAGATTGTGCTTTTTTAGCAGTAATTGTTAAATGAGTGTAAAAAGGAAGGAAGCTGCCTGCAGTCGCTGTTGGTTCAGCCTTCTCTTCAGTCATTGTGCGAATGTGAAGCAAATGGATTCTGTCAGGGTGCTAAGAGACGGAGGTGTTTGCAGCCAGCGGCGGCTGCAGGGCTGGCTGGGAGTTGTTGACTGCAGACAGTGCTGATGTTTTGTCAGGGCAAAGCATCAACGCGCGACAAGCTGGCTGAGGAGAGGACGCTGTCGCACCGGCACGACGAGAACAGACACTCCACCAGAAACCAGGTGACGGCTGACGGGGAGAAGCCACGCGCCCTGCCGGACGCACACGCCGCCCGTCTGATTCCGTCTGTCAGCTGAAGAGAGCGGGTGAAGCCGGGGGAAGCGGCCACCCTCCCGCAGCTTCACCTGCTCTCTTCAGAGTTCACTCTGAAGCAGCAGTTTATGAGTCTGGAGTTCAGTTAGAGACGGTCAGAAATCCACGATTCTGGAGATTTGAGACGGCTCTGCTGGGATCCTTCCTGTGTGCAGCCCAGAGCATCAATTTAACCCAGAAGAGGAGACTTCACCTCCTGCAGCTCAAGTCTCAGGGTTTAGTTGTTATCGGTCACTTCGGGTTTCTCAAAATGACACACATTTTATTTTAGCGCTTCCAACTGCTTCAGGGTGATATGATTAGAATCATGGGAAATGGTGCAAAAATGTCACTATTTCCTGTTTTTTTTTTTGTATTGATGACCAATGAGATAACATGATGAAGGAAAGACAGCAAAGGATGGAAGTTTGTATCCCTTTTCTCCTTTTCATGAGTTTTTTTTTCTCTTTATTTTCTACACTGAAAAACAGTGGTGGCCTGAAACTAGGAACAGAAAAGTAGTCTTATGTAGAGAAACCAAAATCACTAGAAATTAGTCAAATAATCCGTTTGTTCAGAAAGTAGTTGTCACTTCACAAGAAATCAGATAGGATATTAAAAAACTAAAGCATTCAAAAAGAGGAAAAACAGCTAAAAAATAAACTGTTAGATAGAATTTCCTCAAATTGAATGTTATACAGCCCAATGATAGGTTGTTTTTTTTGCTAGTTCTAAGCAAATGGTTTCTATTTTTGAACTTTTATGAACCAAACTGTCATTCATTTTGATTACAGTGACAAAAAACTAGTGTGATAAGGGGAACTGACTCATTATAGAACAAAACAGAATTTGATAAATCCTCGTAAAACTGGAGTGCGGAGAAGTTGACAGAGGTGCTGGACAAAGAGTGCGGGCCGTTTTTATATTTTGGTGGTCCATTTCATAAAATAAAATATAATGGAATCAGGACCAAAGCATGTTTTTATTTTAAAGATCAATTTAAATATCTTTAAACTGAGTTTTTATTTTTCATAACTACGTTCTCATTTTAAATGAGAGGAATGCTGCATTCATGTGCTTTTGGAACGGTTCAAACAGTTACTGTCTGACGCCTTTTCTGCACCTAAAGAGCTTTGCAGTAAACCATCCATGGAGACGCACCAGAAAATAAAAACATTGTTGAGGTTTATCAATATAATTCAGTCCAGTTTGGCCGCCTGTGGCCCCCCAGTCCACAGTCTGCCCACCCTGTCATAAAATTAAAAACTAGCCCCAATTCTTAAAACTTAAATGTAAAACTTTTTTTCCACCATGTTGTTCAACTTGTCAACATTTAGTGAACTTTTAAAAGACGTCCAAAAAGCTTCTTTAGAATATAAATAAAATGTCCCCATTTCAAAATGTCAATAATTCTCATAGACTAATCTCATAATCCTTTCCTAAACCCAAGTTTTTCTGCTGTGAAGAGTTTGGAGCAAAAGGATTTTGACTCTAATAAGAACGTCTTTCTAGATTTCTAGATCCCAGCTGTTATTGAGACAAAAACATTCTCTGTGTTGATTTAGAGAAAAGCTTGGAAAGGTGTAGAGCAAAGAGAGATTAAAACGGCTTCAAACCCGGTAAAATCTCTTGAATGTCTAAAATCAAGGTCTGAAATCTGAGCGAGATTTAAATTGACGGGTTCCAGTTTGTACTAAATGACTGAAGCAAAAATCTGTCAGGCGCCCAGCGATCGTCAGCTGCGCTACAAGGAGAAGGTGACGGACCTGAGGAGGAAGAGGAACTCCGGCCTGAATAAAGAGCAGAAGGACAAGTACATGGTGGGAAAAAGGACCGCCCAGACCATGTGGATGTGAGCGACATGTTTCACTGGTGACGTTTGTCCCTCAGGAGCACCGGCAAAGCCACGGGACGAGCCGGGAGCCGCTGTTGGAAAACATCACCAGCGACTACGACCTGGAGCTGTTCAGGAAAGCGCAGGCACGTGCCTCGGACGACCTTGTAAGAGAGAAAATTCATCCTCATCTCCACCGCTTTCCCCTTTTCCCCGTATCTTTCTGTGTTATCCCCCCCTTGTGCCTCTTTTTCTCTGTTTCAGTCTGCGTACGCTCCTCCACAGCCACAGGAGGCGTCTCAGACTCTGATTTTTGGCACTTCTGACTCCCTCTGTGAACCAGAGCGAACTTGCTCACAAACCTTGATTTGCATATTTTCATATCTGCCAAGCGCAGTCCTCTTTTATTTATTTATTTATTTTTATTCTTACCAGATATTTATTTCTGCAGAAATTACAAGGTCAGATCACTTGTGCCATTTTTTTCACCCACAGCTAAAATACTTAAACTCAACAAAACCACCAGAACAGCAAACACTTTCACAGGTTTTTCCAAATGTGGCGAAGCAGCTGCTGTTTTGAATCAAAGAGTTATGCTTTACATTGATTATTGATTTGTTAGAATATAATCTTATCAGCTTAAAGACCGTCTATCAATCCATCAAACTTCACTCATTTCATGTCCGTTTTTCTTTTCTCGGTTTTTCTTTCTGTTCTGCAGCTGGTTTTCCTCAGATCTTCAGAAATGTCTTTTCTGATTGGTTGTTGTGCTCTCCCCCTCCCTCCCCTCCCCGCTCGCCTCCTTCCCCGGCCTCCCCCCCCCTCCTGGTCATGCAGGAGAAGCTCCGTCTGGCGGGTCAGGTGTCGGAGGGCAGCAACATGATCAAAACCATCGTGTTCGGCCGCTACGAGCTGGACACCTGGTACCACTCCCCGTACCCGGAGGAGTACGCCCGCCTGGGGAGGCTGTACATGTGCGAGTTCTGCCTCAAGTACATGAAGAGTCAGACCATCCTGCGCAGACACATGGTGCGTTTCAAGCTTCCTCTGACACGTCTGCACCGGGAAAATGATTTAGAAGCATCCTGCCAATGGGTTCCTTCAGAGCTCACACATCCTCTCATCGAGGAAAACGACTTTATTTAGAAAATGGAGAAGAAGAATACCAGATTATGACTTCAGTGTAACACGCATGCATTAATAAATAGACTTTAAAAGGACAAAAAAACAGCTTCTGTATGGAGGAACACGGGAAACTAGGAATTGGATTCATGGCTCTTTGCTGGGAGCCGAATCTTTTGGATCAGTTCATTTCAAAGAGCCGTCCAAAAGACTGGCTCTTTTGTTATATCGATTCATTTTTTAGGAAGGCAGCTTGGAGTTTAATTATGGAATCCTGGAAATAATCACAGGGAGGATTGATGGGAGGAATATTTGAAATTCAGATTTTCCACCAATAATTGAGTTCAAATTATTTTTGAAATATCAATTTTAGCTTCATTTGACATGTGTGGACAAGATGTTAAAGTCTGTTCTGGATTCATCATAAATACTATGTACGTGTATTTTGATTTATGTTATCAGTGCAACAGCTAAACCAGAGTTCTGCAACCTCTAAAATAACTTTGGGTCCAGTTTTTACTGACAAAACTGAGTTAGAGAAGCAACATCTCACTACAAAAATACACTTTTTACATGTTTATTTATAACATGAAGCTTTACATGTTTACAATATTTCAACTATAGCAGTGTTCTATTTTTCAATGGGCTTTATAACAATTTTGATTTATTTTAATCTGACAGCACCACATTCACGTTCCTGTCAGAATAAAATTGCAGAAGATTCTCCTAAAGCAGTACATTGACTTGCATTTCTTATTATGCAGTTCTCTCTTTCAAGAACTCTGTTTCTGAACAGAAACCAGGCTCTGCTGTGCGGCAGAAGATAAGGTCGTGTTTTTCAAACCTAATCTAATAATAAACACTTCTGACAATAGATGGAATCATCGTTATTTATCTGACGTCAGCATTTTGGAGGGTCGATAAAACACACAAGGCCTCCTTATTTGGTGTCATGTCAGGAGTGGTTAAAAACTAGGTTTTTTTTCGCTCTTATGAGATCACTTCATTGAAAAAACAAAGCCTAGATGACAAAATGGAACTAATAAACCCATAATTGATACACAATGAGAAACAAATCAGGCTACTTTGAAGCTCCGTGCAAAAAAGCGTCTTTAACACATGAACATTTTTAAAAAACAGAACAACTTCTCCTCATGGTGAGAAGTCCTCCCCTGAATCGGGAGTTCACAAGTTTCTGAAGTTAGAAGATGAGCCTGTTGAATGTAGAAAACGGAGGAAAGAAGAACGAAATAAAGAACGGTTCCCAGCCGACTGCGAGTCGATTCCCATCATGTAAATGAGCCGTTCAAAAGATTCACTTCACTGCGTGAAACACACATTGACTGTATATGAAAACTGGACTGAGTGACTCCTCCCCCTCCACCAATCTACCTTGGAAAAACCCCATGAACCTCTATAGAGAAATAAACAGCTGTTAGTCGTTCTATTGGTCTGAAGAACCGTTCCAACTCTGATTCTTCTTTAACATCTTCTTGATAATCCTCATTTGTTCATATTTTATATAAGTTGTAAAGTTATAAACTCACCAATCAGGCGCCTCAATATAAGTCAGTGGTTTCATAGTAAACGTTTGAAATGTTTGATTGATAGATTTCGTGAAGCCTGCTTTCAGTGGTAGGGGTGTGGCCTTCCAACAAGCTCATTCCTGGTTGCCATAGAAGCGATTACTTAAACCGGCTCAGACCGGTCACTGCGTACTGACGATGTCCAGCCCAGCATGGCGGCGTCCGTATCGCGAAAAAATGGCGACTGAGTGGACTTCCTCTGGTTGGAGCCTAAAGTAATGTTCCTTTTCCATGAGCGACGGCACATTCAGTCAGTCCAGTTCTCATATACAGTCTATGGGAACACGTCATTCATTTTCCAAACCTAATGAAAACAGAAAACTATTTTTTTTTCCTTTGCAATTTTTGGGTATTTTCAGAAATTAAAAGTTTTTAAAGCAATCAAACAAAAACTCCATTTATTTATAATATTTGTGGCAGCAACTTGGATTTCACTGATGGTCAAAACAAACTGGGGTTTCCCAATTTTGAATTTTTGCTCATATCCAAAATCTTCAAGCACATGTTGACTCAATATTTGACCTCCGTATTTAATCGTTTAAATAAATAATAAGTAAATATTGTGTTTTGTCAGAAATATACACATTGATTTAAACCTCCACATTCGTGCATAGATTGGACCAATAATCTCTGATGTTTCCTGTTCATCAACATGTCAATCAGATGTCACAGTTGTAAAGTTGAAGCCCTGTTGGTTCAACCACCTGCCAATCAAAAACTCACACCCCCGAGTATCCCAAAATGTGATTTCAAATAAAACCAAAACAGCTGTTTTTTTTTAAACCTTAACAATTCTTCATAAACCAAACTATACGTGGTTTTTTTATGTAAAATCTGATCCACGGGTTATTGCTCCCCTCTGCACCCTGCCTCTAGTGGTCTCTGGAGGAACTGCAACATGTGTTTCTTTCTTGTTTGTAACAGAAAGGGCTGCCGTATGAGCAAACATCTGTTTTATTGTTAGTTTTAATTACATTCTACCACCCTGACATGACGCTGTCATCAAGGTAAAATAAAAGAAAAAGAAAAACAGTTGAAATATTTTTTCTAGCAGATAAAGTGAAAGTCCCATCAGTTGTTCTCCACATTTGACCCCTCCCATGGGGGAGCAGTGGACAATCTGGTGGTTTAAACCCCTCAACCTCGTAGCGCTGAGTGTCAAGCAGGGAGGAATTGGGCCCTATTTTTAGAGTTTTTGGTATAACCCAAACAAAGAAACTAAATGGATGGATACTGAACTACTCCTACTATTACCATTCTGACAAAAAGTTACTTGAGTAAATGTAATCTGTTACACTGATGTTGCATCACCTCTGATTGGCGTCTCTTCAAAACTTACGGCAGAATTTTCAGCATCTTTGAAAAAAAGTGAGATGTCACTCATCTGCAGAGATAATGAGCGTTTTCACAGAGGTTAAGGCTCCTCCAATCGCCATAGAAACACAGATTTATGTAAAAAAGAATGCATAGGTTCATAAAACCTTCAGTCTACAGCAAAGACCTTCTCTGATCTCCTTTTTGATCAAAGTGTTCCCAGTGGTCTTTTAATTACGATTAGGCCGTTTTTAGCCAAAATCAAAAAAACTGTTGATTTTTAGGACATAGTTTCTGCGGAGCGGCCCGCTCTGACAAAAAGGCGGAGCGATATTTGATGTTTGATATTCGTTCCAGCCGTCAAAGACGTTCATGGATCCATTTAAATAAGTAAGTAAGTAAATTTTATTTGTATAGCACCTTTCACAGGCAAAAGGCACAAGGTGCCTCACAGGTTAAAATATGTATACATACACATATAAAAACATAAAAGATAAAAGATAAAACGCATGAACCACGTAAAACAATCATCTCAAGCCCAATAAAAGCAGTTTCAGTTCAAATGCTTTGCAAAAATAAAAAGTTTTTAGTTGACTTTTAAAAGAATTCACAGAGTCCAGGGAACGTAGCGACAATGGAAGTTCATTCCAGAGTTTGGGAGCAACAGCCTGGAAGGATCTGTCTCCTCTAGTTCGGAACCGTGTGCGAGGGACCATCAACAGGTTCTGATCCGCAGACCTCAGTGCACGAGATGGTCTGTAGGGGGCGATCAGATCACAAACTCATGGAGGAGCTTGAGAATGAAGGGCCCGAAAAGTCAAAACTAGAATTTTGTATTGATAGCGGTAAGCAACCGCGAGCCAATGAAGAGCTTTGAGGATCGGGGAGATGTGATCTATTCTCTTGGTGCGGGTCAAGATCCTCGCAGCAGAGTTCTGGATCAGCTGCAGGCGAGACGGCTCCTTCTTATTCAGACAGGAAAACAGACTGTTACAGTAGTCTAGCCGTGTAGAAACAAAGGCATGAATAAAAAGTTCTAGATCTTCATCAGACACCATCTTCCGTAGCTTAGAAATGTTCGTCACCTGGAGGAAACAGTTCCTGATCAACTGTTTGGAGTGCTGCTCCAGCGACAGATCTTTGTCAAAAATGACACCCACATTTCTAAGGCTGGGTTTGACAGCCTGGTCAAGAGAACTCGAGTGCTGCTTAATCCCTGGTAGAGCATCATCAGGGGCAACAACCAAGGTTTCTGTTTTCTCTGAGTTTAGTTGCAGAGAGTTTTTGCAGAGCCATTGTTTTATCTGCATCACTGCAGCAGTTCATCAGAGAATCCAGCTTGTGTGTCTCGGAGGGCTTAAAAGAGCAATATAGCTGGATATCATCAGCAAAGAAGTGGTAGGAAACGTCACTGAAATCCTGAACGATCTTTCCAAGAGGGATCATGTATAGGAGAAACAGAACAGGGCCCAGAACAGAGCCCTGGGGAACCCCACAGTGGATGCGTCAGAATGGGGCGGAGCAGGAAGACTGTGGCCCCGCCCAGCCTGTTTTCTACATCACAAACAAGATCTGGCATTTTTTTCATCTGCTCCTGATTCACAACGATTTGAAAACAATAAATTCTATTTTGAGGCTAATTATCTTTATGAACGTCCTCCATCAGGAGAACATGTTAAAAGATGTCATCAGAGTGGCTCTTTAACGATGAAGGTGATTCACTGTGCATGTGTGTTTTTCAAAACACCAGGAAACAGAACTAAACCCCTTGATTTGCAATCAAACGTGCCACTGTCCCTGCAAGCTTTTGTGATTGCATAAATATTAATCGCATAATCTGTAGCATGAGTCAGCAAATCATCAAACCGGTTACATGATGGCTGAAGGATCTTCAGCACATTGAGTTTTGTCTGCAGGATCCGTTTCGTTGCAGGTGGTCTTTCATTTAATGTCAATTTCTGCTCCTTTGATTTAAGTTTTGACTGTCGACTAGAAACGAGGCTTTGATTCTCCCTCTTGTTTGTGCTGGAAGGCCAAATGTGTGTGGAAGCATCCGCCAGGAGACGAGATCTACAGGAAGACGAACATCTCTGTCTTCGAAGTGGATGGAAAGAAGAACAAGGCGAGTCCACCGCGCGTCGCTTTCCTCGCTTCTGACCAGAATAAGTCGGATAGGTGGACATCTCTCTAAAATCCCTCAGCTGTTGATTCGGGGGTGGATGTCAAAAAACACAACCTCCTTCACATCCGGGGGATGGATTCCTTTTTGTCCCCATTTTGGCAGTTCAGCTAAGCACAACACGCCCAGTAGGGCCACCCTGTCAGTCATGGGGCCACGCCCACATTTGAGTGCAGTTTCAGTCTCGAATATAAAAAACGAATTTGGTAATTTGTGACGCGCCACCTTGTGGTTTTCTGTGGAACTGACTCCAGTTTTCTTTTGTTTATCCCTTGTGCTGTCTTGTGGGGTCCAGATGACCCCACTCCCAACGTGAACGTGCCTCCGAGGCACGTTCACGTTGGGAGTGGGGTCATCTGGACCCCACAAGACGGCACAAGGGTTATGACAGTGGAAGTGGAAGTGCTCCATGTCTTGATATTTTGGAGGGAAGAGCCCAGTCAGAAAACATGACTGGAGTCTTTTGTCCAACGTTTGTGCTTAAATCTAAACGTTTCTCAACGTCTGACCTTACGACCTCTTTCAGATCTACTGTCAGAATCTGTGCCTGCTGGCCAAACTCTTCCTGGACCACAAGACTCTGTACTACGACGTGGAGCCCTTCCTGTTCTACGTCATGACCGAAGCCGACAACACGGGCTGTCACTTGGTTGGCTACTTCTCTAAGGTAAAGTGTTGGCGGTGAAACCTTGGGCGGGGTTTGATGCGTCTTTGAACGCAGCTTTTCTCTCTGCGCAGGAGAAGAACTCCTTCCTGAACTACAACGTGTCCTGCATCCTCACCATGCCTCAGTACATGCGGCAGGGCTACGGCAAGATGCTCATCGACTTCAGTGAGTGCACGCGCCCGCACGCCGCGCTCCTCCCCCTTTCGCCGCCACGCAGAAAGAGAGCAAACCCGACATTTGTCCCACCAGGTTACCTGTTATCCAAGGTGGAGGAGAAAGTGGGCTCTCCAGAGCGCCCCCTGTCGGACCTGGGCCTGATCAGCTACAGGAGTTACTGGAAAGACGTTCTGCTGCGCTACATGAACAACTTTCAGGGCAAGGAGATCTCCATTAAAGGTCTGACTCGACAGATGGCGGTGATGACGGAAGTCTGTAATGTGAGAAAGTCCACGATCGACTAGAATTTATTGTTCCAGGAAAGGAAAACTTAAATAACTTAAAATAACAGCTGCTGTTATTTTTATTTTTTTTCCTTTTTGAGTTTTGGTGCAGTTTCAGTTCTAGATTTTCATTTTCAGAGTTCCTCCTAATTTTACAACAGGTGTGGGGCTTTGAGCCCATTGGCTACCAGAACACGATTGACATCAGCTGACAGGTTACCGTGGCGTCAGAACGGCGTCTTGTTGGCGCTGCATCGCTCTTCTGATGATGATGATGTTTTCCCAAAGTTTGGTAGAAATAAACATTTGTTTCCGTTTGGTAACAGTTAAACCAGTTTTTACTCAAATTTTCTTCCAAATTTTAATTTATTTTTAAAAATTAAAAAGTTTACTATGTGTACTTTAGGTTTAAAGCTTTTTTTTTCTTTTTTTTTTAATTCACAATATGTTTTTTTATCACATAGAATTTGCTCACATCCCGCTCCACACAGATTCCTAAATACTAGACATTATCCTGAATTTTTCTCTTCTTCTTCTAGCACTTTTTAACGCTAAACTTTTAGAATAAAAATGAAAGTCTGTCAATAAAAACCTCCAAATATTGTGTAGAGGATCCAGATTCCAGATAAATGTGCTTTTTATTCGCTCCTCTGCGTTTCAAACGTTTGTTCCACTAAAAAAGACTCAACAAAGGCATCAAACCCGGATCAAACTGAATGAAAGAGTCTCTGTCTTTTTCCCTCCTGTGTTTCCTGACATGTCGGAGTTTTCCTTTGTGACGATGGTTTTAGCCGGAGGAAAAAGGGAAAATGTCTCGTTCTGCTCTCTGTGTGCCGCTGGAACTGGACCACATTGTGTTTTCTCCTTTTCACATAGAGATGACGATGTCACGGACTGCTTTGCAAACAAAGAAGCTGCTTTTTAAAAGTCTTTGTGGACTTTCGTCAGTGTTTGCTGAGGCGATGGTTCATCGCGTTTCTGCTGAGACGTCATTTCTGTCTTTCATCCTGAACCTCTTGTTGTTTCCAGAGATGTTCAGGTTCAGGTTCAGTCGATCCGCCTGTTAAAATGTCGTCTTTTGTTTCCACTTTTTTTAGACCCCAGATGAATTTTTGAGATTCGTGTCGACTAAAATTGCTGCTTTTTTAACTCATTGCAGTAACGTTTTTCTTGTTTTGGAGCTTTTTGTTGAATCTGCTGGAATATTGATGCCACCTCTCCAAAAAGGGAGCAGCTTTCTCTTCCATTGGGTAGAACCTGAAACACATTTGGGAGATTGGCATGTGAAATCTAATCATCCATGCATCAATGCACAAAGTTAAAGACCCCCATTGATGAAAATTCAGTTTCCTGTGTTTTTATCGTGTTCTTGAGACATTTTCTTTTATAAAGGAGGACATATATATGAAGAAGATTTCGCCTAAAATGGAATTTCTGAGTATTTCTTTATTGAATATGGATCAGACGAAACAATGTCATTTGAAAAAGAAGAAATTTGTGACATAGAAATTATGCTGGGCGGGGCCACAAGCTCCCAGCTCTGCTCCATGCTGATGATCCACCTGCAGACAAACTGATCCATGAACGTCTTTGTTTTGCTCGTCTGAACTGGAATCTGGATCAGAACTCTGGATAGCTCTGATACCGCTTGTTGCCCCGGTAATGTTAGGTTGGGGGGTGTGAGGGCTGTAAGTTACAGGACAGAGAGTAAACACATGGATGATGGAAAGTCCAACAGTCCCGCCTAGGGATGGGCCGACACAATATCACCGATAACTGATATTTCCCCTGCAACTCTGGCCGATATTTAAGTGTCTACAGTGACACAAAGTTGAGATTTCTCTTTTTTGTCTCTTTATCAGAAATGCACAACTTTTCTTTTACTAAACAATCAGATGGACCTTTTTAACATCCAGTAAAGGATTTCAAAGGAACAAGTATCATTTTACAACTTTCATAAAAATATATCCGAATGCCTTCAGACCATTTATTGAACATTGGACATAACTGTAAACCATCAGCTCCCCATTGCCAGAGATCTATTAGGAACAACATGTATCCCAATCAAAAATAACATTTACTGACAGTGACTGGAAACATAAGCTTCCTAATTTATTAGGAACAAGTATACATTTAAAAATGAAAGTGTCTCTGAAAACCGTAAGAAGAACATCAGTAGATTTTTAAATTTCGGACCGATAACGATAATCTGAAATTGTGCAAATATCAGCCGATAGCGATGCTGGCACCGATATGTCACCCTTCCCTCGTCCCGTGGAATCTTATTTTCCTGGAACAATGGCTGAAATGCAGAAAAAGTCTACAGCAGTGCAGCGATCCCGCACCATAATGCTTCTCATCCATGCACAACGTTATGCTTTGATGGAGTCTGACTTTACTCCGTGTTCAGCGCTCCGTCTCCTGCAGAGCCGCAGGAAAAAGAAGCCACAACTGGGATTCAAAATGTGTTTCATTATCGCCAGCGGCGGCTCCTTAGCAGGATGGGGGGGTGGAACGTCTCACGTTCTCAGTTTAGTGGGGTGTGATGAGTTTCTGCTCACCTTCAGCTCTGGCTCCTCCTGCAGAGATCAGCCAGGAGACGGCGGTGAACCCGGTGGACATCGTCAGCACGCTGCAGGCGCTCCAGATGCTCAAATACTGGAAGGGGAAGCACCTGGTCCTAAAACGACAGGTGGGACAAAGGAAAAAACACATTAGTTTTTACGCCCATCAGCTGTTAACTGCAACCCCCCCCCCCCCTTTTTTTTTCTTCCTGAAGGATCTAATCGATGACTGGAAGGCAAAGGAGACCAAACGGGGTAACAGCAAGACCATAGACCCCACGGCCTTAAAATGGACCCCCCCTAAAGGGACATAAAAGCCCTCTGTCTTTCACTGGCATGCTCATTTCCCCCGAGCTTCAATCTTTGCAGCTGCAGCACTTAAAACTACTGAGGTCTGGGTTTCTGATGGTTCAAACAGGCGCTAGGCTTTTTTCAGCACTACCCCCCCACCCCCCCCTTGAGAGATTTATGGATGTAGGACATTTAAAAAGCTAAATATTTATGTAGCAGAGGAAACTTTATTGTTTGACATGTCAGAGGCCTCTGACCTTTTAGCCACGCCCCCTGTACAAAGACACTTTGTCCCTAAACTGTATTTAGGAAAGTTAGATTTATTTATATAAAAATACTGTAAGTTTTCCTTTTAAAATAGAACTCTACTATTTATCCTGAGGTTGAGGGAGGGGCCACACCTGCGGCTGATGTTTCCCCATCGATCTCTCCAGTAGAGTGAAACTGCGTTAGTAACGGGCGCCAGGCGCCCACTCATCCTGCCCCCGCATCGAACCGGCGCGGAGGCGTTGGACGGAGCGCAGCCCGCCGGCGTGCTCCTCTCAGCTGTCATGCTGACAAAAGCCAGCGCAGCTCCAGCAGGAAAAATAAATAAATAAAAACCAACTCCCCTGTCCTCACCGCTCCTGTCAGACGCCACAGCGGCCTCGGCGCACTTTGTGGAGGGGTCAGGTCCGATTGTAAAACTGGGATGCAGGGAAACATCTGTTTGAACCCCTGGAAACCTGCAGCCATCGATGAGTGAGGCAGACAAACTATAGCCGCCCCTGGGAGGGGGTGACCTGCATTTATGCCTCATATTTGAGCTTCTTCTGTGTGTTTGGGCTGTCTCTTCTCATCTTCTAGATTGTGGGAAAATGCGTCACTTTGGTTTTGCTCCAGTTCCGTTTGATGCTCTTCTACCTCTGAGGTTTTACCACTGATATAACACAAAGCTGGAGCCGCCTGTGTGAAGCTTCTCCTTTTCCTCTCTGTGTTTAGTTGCTCTTCGTCTTCGAGTGGTTCCTTTGCTGTTGTTTTTTAAACATTTTTAAAGCCTACTATTTATATTCTTTAAAATGTGTTGAGCATGTAAAGGTCTTCCTTTGGACATGTATTTATCTTAAACAGGGTTTGTGGATGTCAATGTGTCAAAGCTGTAAAAAAGGTACAGGAAGCTGAAATGTGCAAAAGCGTCGTCTGTTTCTGCACATTTAGAGCCGCTTTTCTTTGTTAAAGTCGTTTGGCTTAAAGTTGTGACGAGTCACTAGAAACGCACTCGGATAAAAATAATGTTTTTGACATTCTGATGCTGGAGGAACTACATCTATAAAGGAAATGAAGAGTAAAATGGCATTTCTGAGTATTTCTTTATTCAAATGGTGGTGAGTCTGGAGCAGACGGACCTATAACAGACGAGCTTCCCGCTCCGCTCCATTCTGATGAATGCTGACGAACAGATCTGTGTTTTCCTCGTCTAAAATGCACGGCTGGACGGCTCCAATATCGCCCTCCTTCTTTGCTGCACCGGTGGTGTTAGGTTGGGGGTGTGAGGGAAGAGCATGTAAGCATATCGATGACGGGAAGTGGGAGCGGGGTTGCTCTGCATCATGGGTGCCCCTCAAAACTCAAAAGTGAATTTAAGATGAACTCCTGCTGAGAGCAAGCATTCAAGAAACATAAGAAGACGACCAGAGGGGGGGCTAAAGATGTTGGGAAAGATGCCTCCAAGTATCTGTGATACAATGTGTATGTTTTGTAAAACAAAGAGCTCTTTATTCAAACTGAAATGATTCTTAAAGAGGACTTTTGAATCATGGAGAACTTGCACATGAGGACAGTTTGGTTTAGCGGATTTACGATAAAGTGAACTGAAACGCCAGGATTCACACCTGGAGAAGATGCTCATTAAAGTCCCGCTCCCATCATCTTTTCTCAAAATTCGTTCCCGGTTTTAAACATGATGATACCTTTATTTTAGCCAAAATAAAAAAAAAACCTGGTGTTATTTTCCAGGACATAGTTTCTGCAGAGCAGCATCTGAAATTCACCTCTGAGTTGTGGGCGGGGCTGATGATGGCGAAACAACCCCGCCCCCTCCTGACATTACTGGCGCAAGAAAAAGTTTTGATCCAGATTCCAGCTTAGACGCACATGGATCTATTTGTCTTCAAGTGAATGCATCAGAATGGGGCGGAGCAGGGAACTTGTGGCCCCGCCCACCGTATTTTGTACATAATAAACATAATCTTTTTTTTTGTCTGCTCCTGATGTACATTGATTTGAATAAAGAAATACCCAGAAATTCTACGTAAGCTTCATCTTCTTTATCTAGGTCCTCCATAATCAGGAAATGCATCACAAAAACATGTAAAAAAATACCTTTTAACTTTTTTTTTGGAGGCGTTCGGGTTGATCTTTTTTTGCAATCTTCCCAAAAGGTTCAATCCAGAAACTTGTAAACCTCCTGGTTAAATAAAGCGCAGCTTCAACAGGCTAACATCTCGTCTGGAGCACAGTCCCGCCTTTTTCCAGAGCCGCCGGTGAAACCTGACCGATGGACTCTGATCAATCAAAGCAGCAGAAACACTTTTTCACATTTATTGGTAGAAGTTCTGTGTGAAAATCCAATCAATCAATCAAAGGGAGCGATGCTTTTGTTTTGTTTTTGATTTCCTCTATAATTGACATTTCCCCCCCTCCAGACTTATTTTTTTCCTTTTGTGCCATGTGTTGCAGCCTTTTGCAGTATGTCGGGGTTGAAGTTGCTTTTTCCCGGGGGGGGGGGGGTTGTTGTTGCTATGATTCCTCCCAGCTTTCCCTCTGCGTCGTACTGTGGAGCTGTTCATGGGGCTCAATGGAGTTTTGTTTATTGCCAAATTTCACATCGACGGGAAAGTGCACTTAGTTTTTGGAAGAACCCTTAAAGAGGCAAAGATCCATCCCAACGCGCACTCCTGGCTTTGATTTTATTTTTTAGATTTAAAACAGCCTTTTTTTTTTCTTTTTATTTGAGTTTTTTCATGCCAGTATGTCATCTGCCACTCCAGTCTGAAGATGAGTACATCTTCATCTTTCTTTTTAGTTTTTAACAATGTTTAGAAGCCCTCTAGACTGCAGTGCATCATAAGTAGATTGTTATGTCCCTCAAGTTAAAATAGTCCGGTATTTAATGTTCTTATTTGTTAAAATGCTCATTCAAACCAGAAATAACTAACTCTATGTTGGAAAGCATTCATCATCTCTTTTTTTTGGTTGAAGCATCCACTTGATGAATACATCATACCTTATCTTTTGTGTTTTCTGTCGTTGTGGTTCTCCGTTGCGTCTTTCCTTCTTATCTGTGCCAATGGCAGCTATAGACCGACACTACCAGAGCAGCTGCTGGTTCCTCGCCCTCCTCCGTTGGATGACTTACTAAGCTTTGCCTTCCTTTAGCCACCTGCTGTGCTGCTGCCTTGCTCAAGCAGAGACGCACAACCGCGGCGTGGCGCCCACATGTAGCTCCACCGAGTGTTTGCTTCTTCTCCTGCCCTCCTCTATAATAAATACTGAGTGACATGGGAGTTTGTCTGCTGTGGTTTTTGAGATGAACAGATACACCAAACGTGGTAAACGATTAATACACGACAAAATATTTAGACCAACTTCTTATATTTTGTCTGTGCGTTTGCATGCATGTGTGTATCTAGATGTGTTTTTGCATGCATGAGTTCTTATGCGTGTCTTTACGCTTTTCATCTGTGTTTGAATAAAACCATTTCCATCTGTGTTTTAGCTTGCATGTGTCTAAATCTGTGTCTGTAGTCATGTTTTTTTATGTGTGTGCATCATTGACTGCTAATGAGAACTGGACTGAGTGATCTTAGCGTTCCAAACAGGAAGTACCTGCAGAATTCCACAGACGTCTACAGAGAAATAAACAGCTGTTACTCAGTCATTCTATGGGTAGAAAAACTCTTCTGGCTCTGTTACCTTTTTCTAACATCTCCTTGACAATCTTCATTTTGTTTTTATATTTTTTTTGCAAATTATTGAAGTTATAAACTGGCCAATCAGAAGTCTCAATGAAAGTAGGCGGAGCTTGCTGACCCCAAACATCCAACATTCAAAATGATTGACAGATTCTTCAAAGCGTGCTTTCAGGTGGTAGGGGTGTGGCCTTCCAACATGCTTACTCCTGACTGACCAGAGTAGTTGCCATAGAAACGTCGACTCAGACCAATCGCTGCTTATTAACGTTGTCTGGTTCCGATATGGTGGCATCCGTATCGGCGTCTGAAGTGACTTCATTTGGTTGGAGCTGAAAGTGAACCATTTTCTGTGTGATGTCACACTCACTCAGTCCAGTTCTCTATACAGTCAATGGTCTGTTTGTATCCATTAATGCCTGTTTATTTTATTATGTTTATTCATATAAACCCCCTTCTGTAATTAACTATATTTTTATGTGCATTTCTATGTATTTATATAGTCTAAGAAAGTTTAAAAAAAAAAAGAAGTGGGTAAATAAGTTGGAGAAGGATTAAAGAAACACAAAGGGGGGGGGGTCGGATCACAAACAAGAAGGCAAGAAGTTGCTAGAGGTTTATCCAAATCTTCACCTATGTATGCATATATGCATCCAAGCAAACACATGTTCAGCATAAGATATTTCTGCACACATGTAAATGTCCTGTCTGCACAAGGGTGAGATGGTACCTGTGCTCAGGTGAGTGTCTGTTCTGATGTGGACCACCTGTCTTTTCTGTACTTTGAATCTTTACATGTTTTTAAAACCTGGTTGAAGTTGTAGAAATCCATCCTCAAGAATGTCTTATTTTGAAAATGCCAACTTTCTGTTATTTAGGTTGTCAATGCCATTTTTCTGTCTGAATTCTAAAAAGTTTGTGGGGTTCTATTGTTTTATCACTTGTGCTGTCCTAGGCACTTTAACGTTGGGAGTGGGGTCATCTAGACCCACTAGACAGTGAGCTGAACCTTTTTTTTTCAATGATTTGTGATCTTCACTGGTTCAATGGATTACATGAAATCCTCTCCACCTTTATCCACCTTTGTCATGGTAGGGAGAACACGTCAAAGTAAGGGGTGGGGTCATCTAAGACAGCACAAGGGTTAATCACATTTTGTGATTACTTTGGTTAGCGCCTGCATAAATAAATTAGTGTTAGCATGTTCATATGAATGATTGAATCGATAACTAAAGCTTTCAAGCTTTTTATTTCACATTCAAAAATGGAAAATAAAGTTTCTTTTTCTTCAAAAAAATATATATAAATGTGTTAACACAGAACAAATAAGTGATTTATTTGGTTTTCAAGCTTTTCTTGTGACCAAAACTAATGTTTCCCAATGGGGACTTGAACATGATGGGTCACTGAACTGCATTTTGGGTAAATTTGGGGGAATCAAACCTTATCTGTTTTTTTTAACTAATTTAGCTCTCAGGGCTCAACAGACAGCTCTTCATGTGTGTGACATTTCACATACGTGTGACCAAAAGAACATTTTATTCATGAACAGCATCACATCATCACTGCGTGTTATGACCAGACTGGAGCTTTGAAAAAAGCCGATTCTCCAGAAGCAACCAAACGTGTCTCACAATGACAACTCCCACAGCCTAAAATTCAAAATTCTAGCAAACACACAGTTTCAATGTGAGCAAATGACAGTAACAACATGCAGAGGTTCAGGATTTACAGTGATTCAGTTCATGTCAAACATCTCTGCCGGCCTCCATCCTGATGAACAACGCTGGACCAAATGGAAGGATTTTTCTGACGTGGAGCTTTGAAGAGGGTTGTTGAGGCGTTTGTTCGGTTTATCTTCAGTAGGAGTCAGAGTTCCACTCATCCTCCACGCCTGAGTAAGAAAAAGCGCGGCGTTAATTCATTTAAGGAGGCGCTAACCATTTTATGAATATCAATGACGCATTACCTCCTCCTGGACTCCTTCTGCCCATCAGTCCAACAAACATTTCCCCTTTGTTGTTATTGTTATTATTTCCTGATAAAGCAAAGAATAAAACAAATGTGGGTTTTTAAGATAACAAGAAGGTACGGATAAAAAAATACCAATAAAGAATGTCTCACTTTTCCTGCCCAGTCTCACCGGCAGACGAGCACCTGAGGCAGAGATAACAGAATAAAATCTGCAGAGTATCGACTTCCTTGAATGTTTTTGTAACTGTGAAGAACAGTTTAAATACAGAACTGTGAGCTCTACAGAAAGAACAGGTTCACTTTGTTGGTGGATTTACCTGAACTTCGTCCCATCAGCCCGTGGAACTGCTGAGATTTGGAGCGCTTGATCAGATCTGCCAGCCGGACGGTCACTGCTCTTTCTATGGGGTAACCCTACACACACAGCAGACGCACACACACACACACAGCAGACGCACACACACACACACAGAGCAGAGACACACAAACACGGTAGACATGTAAACAGGCATTGCTCGTTGCTGCTGTGCTGTCCGTGGTGCTGAAATGAAAGGCTTTGCTCTTAAAAACAAACATTAAAACATGTGGAGCAGATTCCAGCCCATCCCATCATTCCTCAGCCTTTCATCACTACTCTGGGCATCTGGAACTATCCGTATTTATGTTACTTCTTTCTGTTTTCAGTGCTGTTCAGCTGTCTAATTAAGTCAATTCATCAAGCAGATTTGCCTTCCTGCTGCAGCCTCTATGCAGACCCCTTTGCCTTTATAGGAGGGGGGGGGGATGGTGTTGTACTTGAAACACATCTCTAAACATGAAGCACTACAGGCACATAACGGGTTTATTAGAGCAGGAAGCAGAAGAGAAAGAAGCTGAAGATGTGAACATTAAGGAGATCAGAGCCTGATGTCTTCATCACCAACAGAAAAACACACTTTGGTGAGAATTGAGTTTAATTGTGAAGCTGTTTGAGGATAAAAGGCTTTTTTTTATTAAGTGGTTCTTATATCTGCACATGATGCACCACACTATCACTTAAAGAGTGTAAGTAGATCATTTATGCATAAACACAAACAAAATCAACGTTACAAACGGACTATGACCTTTCGGAATTGATGGCAAAGATAAACTGACAGGTGAACCTTTCAAAGTAAAAGGTTTGGGGTTTTTTTGCGCTACAATATAGGAAAAGAGTAAAAACAATCTGAAAAAGGTAGATTTAACAAAATCAAATAAAAAAAACTATTCGTTTGCTGCTCGTGGATTAATACCTTTTTCATGCTCATGTGTTTTAGGTTTTTTGTCTGATTTTTTTATTTTTGCAGTCTTAAAGTTTTGTTGCGCAGAGAGTGCAGCAAACTGCTGTTTTGTTTTGTTTTTGTGATAAAAAAAAAAAAAATAAAGATTTCTGGAGCTCTGCGTCGCTCGCAAACTAACTCCCCTCACCTTTTCGAAGAAATCCGAAATCAGCTTCATTCTGTAGTTTGGTCTGAATTTCTTTTACTTTGAGTTGTCCTTTCTGTCTGCACTGACTGTTTTACGTTTACAAAAGCAGCTGCAGATGATAAAAGAACAGATTCGTGTTGCATGTTTCATCTAAAGTCCTGTTTACCTGCCAGGTGGGCTCCGTCCTCAGGTCCCCGTCGTCCTCGCTGGAAAACGGAGAGCCGAGCGCGCAGACGATGTGCGCAAACGCAAACAGCAGCAGCAGCAGCAGCGCAAACTTGACGGGCTCCATGATCAGATCAGCAGTGAAAGGCTGCACGCAGGGTCAGCTGAAAAGAAAAGGAAAAGACGAAACTTGGGACTTTTATTGACTTTGCTCCTGCAGTGAGGCTCCCTCCTGGCGCTTATAAACTCCTCCTGCAGCTCCTCCTCTTCTCCCTTCAGCCCTCCATGAATCTCCTGATGAGACCAGGTTTTGTCTTTCTCTCTCTCTTTCTCTTTTTCTGACTCATGACAGAAAGTAAATCTGTCAAACTATGAAGGAGAGGTGGGTTTTTCTGACATGTTGGAGGCGACTCTACTTCACCATCTCTGCACTGGTGCTGCTTGATTTTCAAGCTTCGCCTCCAAACTTTGCGGCAGAAGATGTTGTGGTCATGTCACCTCCTGCTTCTGCTCCAATCCCATTAGCCGGCTGTGATTTAACCGGCCCCGGTGTGTTTGTGAGCCTGCAGGTGGTGCCACGGCAACCTGAATCATTTACACCCTTAATAATCCCAAGATGACAAGGTGTTTCCATCAGTCTGCTTCACACATTACATTAAGCATGTTGGAGGTTGGGTCCGGAGCGTCCTGATCCGGTTGGATCTGCCTGGTGTGTTTGATGACAGGGCAAATCCATCTGGCTCTATTTAGGAGTCCTTGATTTGAAGACGCATCCTGAACACCTGATGTCCTCCACAGGAAAATCTCCAGCGTCCTGAAACTGATTCATGTTTGAAACATTTGGCTTTGCTGCCTTCAGCTTCATTTAAAGAACTTTCATAATGAAAATGTTTGTTTCTAGAGCCAACGAGCTGCATTCAGGACACGAATCCTGCAGTTTAGTTCACTTCTCACAGTTTTCTGAGATGTTTTAGAAGGTTCTGTTTAGGTCAAGAATGAGTGAATCTGGGAGCATTTTGTACTTTGCCTTCAATTACTTTTTAGAAAAAAGTTACTGTATTTTCCACCAAAAAGTCTTACGCTTTCTCAAAAAACAACAATGATGCACCTTATAATCTGCAGTACGTAGATTAATTCTGATGTTGAAGCGATTTTGAGAGGCACTCTATCAAAATGTCGGTCTGTTTTTGTTTTTTTATGAGTTCCAAACAAGGTTGGGGGTTGTAGGAATTGTGAATACGCTAAAATGGCTAACGCTCCTAATGGGGCTAACATATATAGCATGTTTTAAACAAGTTCTAGAGCAGGGCTGCTCAGTCCTGGTCCTCGACATCAACCTGACTGTTTTCCAGGTCTCCAAGCCCTGCTAGCTGCTGATTAGCTCAATCAGATGTCTCCACATTCTGATTGAATGAACACACCTGGTCCAGGTAATCAGCAGCAAGCAGTGCAGGGAGAGCTGGAAAACAGGCAGGGTGGTGGATGGAGGACCAGGAATGAGCAGCCCTGCTCTAGAGTTACTCTAAACGCAGTTAAAAAAGCTTGATGGACAGACTAATGTCAGACTCTTTTGTCTTCTTTAATGCCCCTCATGGTTCGGTGTGTCTTATAGATGACATAAGTTCAAAAATAGACCATTCATTGATGGTGCGCATTGTAAATGGATCCACTGTATAGAGCAGAGAAATTGATGCATTCAGTTGGCTGGTGATGTCAGACATGGGATTTTTTTTTCTAAATGATGTCTTCACCCAAAAGTAGCCAAGTTTGGCTCCCATGACCCCGAAAGGCATAAAGTGGGTTAAGAAAATGGATGGAAGGATGGACAGATGGATGGATGGATGTTCATATTCATCCGTTCAGGAACCGTTTTCATTGGCAAAGATTTAGGAATGAGGTCCATAAAGGGAAAAGATTAACCTGGAGTCAAAAGGACGCACACGAACGCTCAATTTATCCTGTTGGAATGTTGAGTCAATGACAAGAACTGGCGGATCAACACCAAAAATGCAGACCTAAACACAATAAATAAACGTAAACATGAAACAAAAAGGACCTGACATTGAAGAACTGAAAACTAAATCATTGACTACACTGGAGGTAACTAACTCTAAGCAAAACACACAAAAAACATACCTCAAAAATACAACTTAACTAACCCTTTTGCTGTCTTGTGGGGTCATCTGGATCCCACAAGAGGAAGAACAGTTGGGGGAAAATTGTATTTTTGGCTGATTAAAACTAAGACCTGCAGCAGCTTTTTGGTTCATTACAGGAATCTGGCCGTTAGGAGCTGATGGTGAAGTTCTGCTGTGTGGAAGGGCTGGCAGGAAAGATCAAGACTCCAGTCTCCGAGAGTGAAGACGTTTTCTCTCATCTGAGCAGGGATGTGTGATGACACAGTTGTGTCTTCTGGGGAAAAAGCAGAAAGAGCTGTGCGCCTTTGGAATAGAAATAGTAGGATAAAAAAGGAAAGTGAAGCTCAGAGATATGGTAACGAGCTGAGAAGAGAAGATGGCCAAGAACAAAGCCTAGTGGGACCCCAAAGGAGATACGGTGTCATATACATTATTCACAATAAGTTATGGATGTTATTGATATAAGCACTTTTTCCATTTGGACTGATTTCTAATGAAATACATCCAATTTCCTTTGATATCATTAATAATGAATGAGAAGAAACACAATTTTCATTACTTTGACATTAGTACCCCAAAAGTTAAGACAATAATAAAAATAGACCCAAAAAATAAAAATTGACCATGTCAATAGCAGGTATTCCCTCCATTTGCTGCAATGACAGCTTGACAGCGGCGTCTCCTGCTCCTCACTGGCCTCATGATGTTCTGAGGCGGTCCACTCTTCCACAAGCGGTTCTGTCAGGTCACTTGGGAGTCCGATCACCCAATCTCAGACGTGTTCTATGGGGCTCAGGTCAGGGGTCAATGCTGACCAAACCAGATGAGCCACTCCCACTTCCTGAAGTCCAGCTGTGACAATTCCGACGCCATGTGCTGAATCATCCCAGTGTGTGAATTACTGGATCCCAGAGATGTACACTGCTCAGAACTGGTAACACAACAGTATTTATCTAAAAAAGCAAAAAGTACCTTGAGACTCTGTGGTGATAACTCTTTGTTCCACCAGGGAGTGTCAGGATGTGAAAACAGAGAACAGGGTTAATTCCAGGAGATGGAGGATCAGTGTCAGTGTGTCACTCTCTCACATCTCTGCGAGTCCATGAACGCACCTGAAAACTTTCAGAGGAGGTGAGAGGGAGACACACACAGCTGGGGAATCCAAGAAAACTATTAGTTCAGCTTCAGAAACAGAAAAAAAAATAACATGAAGCTCTTGGGATCCACGTCCACTTAAATGCTGTCTCACCAGAGGGGCCACAAAGACAGCAAATGCAGCAAGGTCTGGGCAGGCAAGAACAGGGATTCCCACTTTGGCTCTAGAGGCAGCAGAGCAGCAGCAGCTAAATAGGCTGAAACACAAGTGAGATGAATCAGTTCAGTTACCTGGAAAGGCTGCCTACTGCCGGGGTAAGGGGCGTGTCGTGACATTATTATCCATGAACAGAAAGTTGGGGATGTGGAGGTGGAACTGGGGGATGCTGATGGTTCTATGATGCCTCAGAGGTTAGAATCTGCAGTGACTGGACCATCTACAATAACCAGATGGGTTGTGCCTCCTCCACCAAAGAGACTCCTGGGGACCATCTTGATTCCCGCCTTCTCCACCAACGCTGACGACCATCGTTTCTGCACTGTGACCCGACACTCATCAGTGAACAGGACGGTAGGCCGTTGCTGCATCATCCAGGTCAGGTGGTCTTCACTGCAAGCATTCACAGCGGTGTCTTGGTGTGGGTGGAGGCACCCGCAGCGGTCGTCTGTCATTCCAGTCAAAGCGGTGGAGTCCAATGGTTCGTCTGGAAACCCTGGTACCCCTCACATCTGGTAAACGGGCCTGCAGCTGTAGAGCGTTTGCTAAACCAGGTCATTGGTTCTGGTCATGGTTGTGGTCTGTCCCTGGGGGGTGGGGCTCCTCTCCTGGGTCGGTCACAAACTCTGTTGGTAGTTCAGAGTCTTGATGCAAGTCTGCTGATGACACTTGGAGATAAGTTCACCTACAACACCTGACTGTCTACTACTAACCTGATGGCGCTGTGGTCGGGTGGTGTCGCTCATCCGTTCAGCGACCTCCAGTGTTCATGGCTGTTAGAAGGAGGAACGTGGAATGACTAACTGACTAAATCGGCTTTTTAGACCCACCGAATGTTGACATTTGGTTTTGGTTCCAATAAGTGAGACACACTGAACACAGTGAGACCGTCATGTGGAAAACATTCAATGAGGTGTGTGTATCACCCCAATACAATCACCTGACAGTCTATGAAAATCCTTGAGGTGAAACAAATACTATGTTTACAACATCCACTGAGTTTTTCTCTATATCTGTAGCTCATTGTGAGTAGTATGTGAGCCCTTGTAAACAGGAAATGCGCCAAAGCAGAAACACAGAAAAAGAATAACTATTGGTGTTGAATGCTCCAGAAAAACTAAGATTAGGAAAGTTATCCATCAGACTTTCATATAAATGTTGCCTGAATTAATGTAAATGGACAGGAACACTGAATCAAGCCACAGAATACAAACCCCACTAGAAATCTTGGTTTTACCGTCTGTTTGCAAACATTATCTTAGGCTTTAGTTGGTTAAATATGATGCAATTCTCATCACTGTTGTTTTTTTCATGTGAACTCGTTTATCTGGTTTCAAACTCTGAGGATTAAGAGAGCTCAGATTGCCCTCGACCTTTAGGATGACAGGCCTCTCTGAAGGACGCCGAGGTTCCGGTTGGACTCCAGGTGGACCGGCTTACTGTCAGAACTCAAGCCTGGGGAAGGATGGAAGAGAGTGCTCGAGCTCTTTAAAATGCAGAAATGAAGACAAGATAATTCACTCCGGGGGATCAGACGGAGAAAGATTGTTCACTAATTCCTCATTACACAAACTAAGACGCTTTGCACGCATATGTCAGGCAGATAATACCACGAAAGGTGTCTGATCATCTGCGTGGAGTTAATGTGGTCAAGCATGGATTAGTGTAGAAAATGAAGGAGGAAAAAGACAAGACTCCTTCAGAACATCTCTGAAGTCAGCCGCAGGTTTTAAAGTATTTTTCAACTTCAAGCCAGGAAAGTACGTTTTATATCTCTGCGAGTCTTTCTGCTTAAAGATCCACTCCCATGAAAATGGTGTTTTTGGTGTTTTTAATCATGCTTTCGTTTCCTGATGACGGAGTATAAAGAAAATTAAAATTAAAACTGTATTTCTGCTGGAAAAACATTGTACAGTAATGGGGAGAAGACGGGGGGGGGGGGGGGGGGGGGTGCTTGTATTGTTATGTACAAACTACAACCAGCACCCCCAAGTCTTCCTGATGCATCCACTTGCAGACAAAACTTGTACGTCCATGTTTTTCCTCATCTGAGGAGTCTGGATAAGAATCTGGAATCGGATCAGAATCTGGAAACGGTGTCCTGGAGGATTCTGGCTAAAAACGGCATCACGAGAATAAAAAGGTCACGTTTGAACGAGACGATCGGAGCATCAAGCTTTGCAGAAAACATTTGTGTTCTGCACTTCTGTGCAGAAATGTCCAGACACAGAAAACATCTGTCTACTTTTTTTTAAATACATCTCCAAATCTTTTTCATATATATTTTGCCAAAATAAAATAACAAAAAACATTCAGTGAAATAAAGAGTAAAAACTTTACGTGAAGATTCTTGATGTTCTATCTATTTTATACCGTATTCCAGTTCAGGGGAGGCAGGAGCTTAACCGGCTTCAGTCAGGTACATCCTGCATTTTCTTACCAGCCCCACTAACAATGACAACTGACAATTTTAGAATTAGTTAACCTGTGAGTCATGTTTTTAGCCCACTCATACATGAGGGGAACACTCCAAAAGGTCCCAGCTGGGTTTTGAACCGGCGCCTTCTGTGTGACTAAAGCGCTTTGGGCCTTTGAGGAAGGTAGAGAAGCGCTTTACCAGTAAATGCCATTTACTTTTTCTTGTTGTGAGGTGAGAGTGCTAACCACTACACCACCCTGCACCCTATTCAGGAACCTGGCTTTCAGCTAATTTTTTACTACCTTTGTTTATTTTTATTTATTTATTTATGTATCCTTTTCATCTTGTTTTATGAATTTACACTAGATTTTTAATGTGTTATTTTAATTTACCTTTTTTCAAGGTTTTATTGTTTATTTCTTTTATCAATAGGTTTACTTTTTCATCCTCATTTTTATTTCCGGTGCTTCCTCAGTTGGGACCCCTCCCTCTAGATCGGCTGCTGTTCAGCCACTGTGGCTCTGGATGGGGACCTGCATCACTGTTTAGCTGTGGTGGAGCGGTCCACCCGCCTGTGATGCTGAATTTGGCTGGTCATGCAGCCGTTCACAGAGAGGGAGGTTCCAAATATCGGCGTTTCCAACATCTTGTTTTTGTGCTCAGCCTGTTTCTCATTGTCTTTCCCCGTCAGTTAGGGGGGTTGGAGGTGTGAAAGAAGTGGGGGGTTGTGTATGTACGGGAAGGGGGCTCTATTTTTAAATTTTGTGCTTTCGCAGTAGTAGGTTTAGGGGCTGTCATCTGGACCAGATGATCCAGATGACAGCCCCTAAACCTACTACTATGCTGGAATCCACCTGGATGAATGAGAGTCTTCATAGACATATTTTTGTGCTTGTTTATTTTAATTTTCATGCTTGTTTTTATATTATTTGTTTTGTTTTGTTTTAATGTAAAACACTTTGTGTTATACTTTTATATGAAAAGTGCTTTAGAAATAAAGTTTGATTTGATTTGTTGCTCTGTGGTGGTGAAAACAAACCGGTTCTTTGATTCATGCAGTCAAGACTTTGACTAAAAAGAATATTGTAAAAAAATAAACCTTTGGGGGGGGACAAACTTTTCAAGGTTTCTTTTTACAGAATCCAGCTCAATTCTTACCTTTTTCAATTTGTCTTTTTTTGCAACCTTGGCTTTTTTTTTTAAATATTCAAGTGATGTGAGCTTCTTTTACCACCAGATGCCCTGAATAGCTGCACACATTCTCTGAATAAATTTGGACTCTACATTTCTAATAAAGTTATGTTTAACACATGTTTTACATACAACTGGTTAATCATTTTTTTTAGCTTTTTGTCTCTGAAAAGGTCGTGCCTTTTGCCAGGCCACAGTTGAAAAGAAGAATGTCTTTTCTTAATCTGTCTGGCCTGGATAAATAAAGGTTAAATAAGAAAAATTAACGTGCCTCCACACTGCAGATTCTGTTTTTTTCCTATTTCTTTTGAGCTTTTTATCTTTTGTTGAAACTCTCCCATTTGGGGTCAGCACCTGACCCTCAATCAAACTCCAGTTAATCATGGGAAACCTCCAGGTTCTGACGTTAATCTCTGCCTCCTTCACTGTTTTGTTTGAAGCTTCGGTAAAATTATCAGGTGCAACGAGCCTCTTTTCAATTAATCAAGGTCCATTGAAGACCAGAGCAGTATCCTCGGCACCACAAGTCTGTCGTTCATCAACAACGCAAATGAAACGCACAAAAAGGAATCCACAGCCGTCCTCAGAGTCCCAAGTTTAAACATTTAGCAACAAACATGAACAAAAAGTGAGAAGTTTATCTGATGGAAACTAAAGAGATCAGTTAGAGACTCTGAGGAAACCTCCATATGAAGAACTCATTTCCATCAACAGTGGACTCCTGTGTCTGGATCGGTGTGGACACGATATGATTCAAAGATTTTTCAGTCAGACAAATCTCTTGTAGTAGAATACATTTATTTTCACATTCTTAATTTACATCTTAGTTGGCATTCACAAACTTTGATTGGCATAAGGCTCCGTACAATTCCATGAGATAACTTCCATAAACTTTAGGGTAAAAACCCCGAACGGAGCCCACAGGTGGAAGCCGGGGAGGAGGGTGGGGCGACGAATGCGGCGCTGCGGTAAGAAAGAGAATGAACGGCTGCACACCTGGACTTAAATAGGACGCTGAACAGGTGAGTTAATTACCTACCGCCCTAGGGGGAAAGAGACTGCCGAGTTTTGGTGCCTGAAATGCGAATATCATTCGCTATTTTATTGTCAGTGTATTTCTACATCGAAATTCCGTTGGCACTCAGTCAAAAAGGAGTAAACATTAGGAATAAATAAAGAAAAATATAAGAATATAAACAAGTAAAAAAACGTTAGGAAGCTTTAAATAAAGATGTCATGATAAATTAAACAGTTTTATTGCACATATAGTTGTGTGTTGTATTGAGGGGTGTCTCTGATGGATAAGATTAAGTCAGTGGGAGACGGAAAGTGGGGGGGTGATGGAGACTACAGCTCTGGGGAAGAAGCTGCGTCTCAGTCTGTTTGTCCTTGTTTTTAAAAGCCGGTACCTTTTGCACAAACAGCGAATGTCCAGGGTGGCTACTGTCCATGCTGATGGCAGACGCTCTTTATAGATAATGTCCAGGTCTGGGAGCTTGGCTCCCACAATCCTCTGCGCTGTCTTCACCACCCGGGACAGGTCTCTCCTCTCCTCTGCTGTACCACAGTGTACAGCCCTGGCAGAGGATGCTCTCCACGGTGCTCCTGTAGAACTTCCTGGGAAGTCCCGGAGCCAGACCCGCCTTCCTCAGCTTCCTCAGGAAGAACAGCCTCTGATGGGCCCTTTTCACCAGTTTGGAGGTGTTCAGTGTCCATGTCAGGTTCTTGGAGATGTGGATGCCAAGAAACAGAGTCGGTCTGTTCCACTTCCTCACCTCTGATGTGGAGTGGGGGTTGAGTTGTTCTCCTGGTCCTCCTGAAGTCTATAATGACCTCCCTGGTTTTGGTGGGATTGAGGACCAGGTCGCTGGCTGAACACCACTCCTCCAAGTGTTGGATCTCCTGCCTGTACCAGGTCTCGTTATTTTCAGTAATATGCAGGATAATTCTGAATAAAAGGTTGATTTTATTAGGACAAAACTAGAAAATGAAGGCAAATTGGCTCGTAGCTCTCTTAATCCCACAAAACAATCTGGCAACGAATGCAAGGGAGGCGCAGATTATAAAACAGGAGGACTGATCGCACTATTATACACAGGTGTGCACATCAGGGAGGCCAGGGGATGACACTGAGGGAGAATTACACTGGGAAGGAGAAATCTGGACAACGGAAACGAGAGGACAACAGGGAGTAACAAAATAAAAGCAGAACTGAAGCCACCCTGGCCCCAATTTCTCACATCCTGTGCAGCAGAAAAGCTCAGACTTCTGATGTTTGTGTCCAGAAAAACAAATAAATCAGCTCCACAGGGGATTTGTAACATGCATTCATCTCGGCCGCGGTCCGAGGTTGTGAGGCTATAGCATTTACGCCGTCTGCCACGGTTTGCCACTCACGTGCCTTTTTGGCATTAGTAATGCCCACACTGTGCCCTCCAAACAATATTTTTTTCCTCTTTTCCACCTCGTCAACGATAACTTCTACTTCACATCGAGTGAAGTTACTTTTTTTTTATTTCCTCTCGGTGTTTGCCATGGTTTCGCAATCAATGAATATTTATTTGTGGGCGTTTCACTGACTATTTATGGGCAACTATAGGCGTGTCATGAAGCCGCAAAAGCTGCGGTACATTTAGAATTGATTGTGATTTATTAAGGGAAAGATGCGTAGGATGTGCGTGCGCACGGTTTTATGAATCCGAATATTTCTGTGCGTACGCACGTCCATGTTTCATCCGTACGCCACTTCTGACGCAAATCCTACGCAACGACTTATAAATGAGGCCCCTGAGCTTTTTCTTAAAATCAGAAATCTTTGAAGACAATGGTTGGGAGTGGGGCAGGTGTGGCCATACTGGGAATGTGGGTATCGATCGCGATATCGATACCGATACCGATACTGATACTGCCACTGATACCGGCACTGATACCGATACCGGTACGTTAGAATAATTTCAGAAATGCATATATATATATATATATATATATATATATATATATATATATATATATATATATATATATATATATATATATATATATATATATAGATAGATAGATAGATAGATAGATATCTATACATATATATATACATATATTGTGGAATTTTGGAAGAAGAAACAGGTAACTAATGAATTGATAAATGAACTAATAAATTTTTTGTAAAAGGCATTATAAATTATTACAGCAACACTGTAATAAGAACCCTGAGTGGATATTTACTCAATCTGGGCCGTTTTTTGCACAATCTGGCAACACTGGAGACAGACAGATGAACTCTGTGAGTATATTCCAGCTCTTCGCTGGACGTATTGAAGAAAAACTGCAGCAAAAGTATTGATCTCAGCATGCTAGTATCAATACTTCACCATGGTACTGATACTATCGATACTCAGATCGATAGTATCAGTTACAGTGTAACAGCATTGTTTCCTTTGATTTTTGTTAGGGAAACAGTCCGTTGTGCTGCAGTTTGCAGCGAGGCTGCACCTCTGCATGTCTGCAAAGCAAAGAAAAATGTCAGTCACATTTAATCTCCGCTCTGTGACTCACAGCTAAACAGACGACAGGTCATTTCATGACAGATGCCACGCTTGTGATTGCAACACTTAGTCAGAACAGAAATCCATGCGGTTTACTGACAAGAACGGAGAAAAAATTGAATTATTGAACAGAGAAACACAGCTGGCAGCTAAAATATCGACTTTAGTTACTATTTACTTTATATTTGCTTAAATAAAAAACTCACATGGCCGAAACTGAATCCTAACCTTTTGAGGTCCACGACATCAAAGAATTGACAGGAATTGGAATTAAGATGTTATTTTAAAATCCTTTCATGGAATCCACAAAAAATTTGCAATATTTTTCTCTGTTTCTTTTAAAAAAATTTAAAATTTTCATTTATGACACTTTAGATGATTTGGTACATTTTTGTTTAAAACAATGTTAGTTTAAGATGTAAAAAAAAATTTCAGGTTTCAGTTGAAAACCTCCTTATTTACTCACCGTCTCAAATTTGAGACACACATTTTTACCATGATGGAACTGTATTGTAAAAAAAATTGCCACTGATTTTTCAGTATTTATTTTAAAAACATGAAAGACAATAGATACGTTATTCTCGCCATAAAGTTTAGAAAATCAACAAAAGCTTTCGTTTTTTAGAGTTAACAGAAGAAGCCATTGAGCAGGAAAAGCCCCTCTACTGCCCCTAGTGGAATGATGCTGAACTGCAGGGCAGAAAACATGGACCAAGCTCCATTCAAAAGGAAAGTTTGGATCATGCTGGTGAGATGGGGGGTCTCAGACATGTGTATATCAAATATGATACAGATGGTTATTTAGGGTGGAGAAAGCTACTTCAAGACTAAATGTTCTATTTTCTGTCATGCAAGAAAAATAATCATAATTAATAAAATAATAAATAATAATAATAGGTATCCAGAAAGTTTTTAACAGCAAATTAATCTTAGTTTAAGACTAGATTATTTTTTTTAATATGAATTCTTGATTTGACAATTTTCTTACCTCATTGGCAGGTTTATTTACTTATTTAAAGAATTTTTTTATGTGTTCAGAAGTTTTGGCTTATTTCCCGAGGGCGTCTGTTTTTGCAGTCCAGCCAGGTAATCTAACACTTTATCTGAATAAATTAGTAACTAGATCAACTTAAAGTGTGAAGAAGGATGTGGCTGAGCTGCTGAACCATTGACTGTACACAGGAACTGGACTGAGTGAGTGTGACATCATCCATAGAAAATGGTTTGCTTCTGGTTCCAACCAAATAAAATCAACTCAGTTGCCTTGTTTTTTTTCTCTGCGATTCTCCCGTGTTGGATCCAGATGTCGTCAGCTGTGATCGGTCCCAGTCTTCCACCCTCACGAATCAGGAGTGAGCACGCTGAAGGCCACGCCCCTTCCACTAAAAGCGGACTGGGGAGACTCTGTCAGTCAAATGCCAAGAAGACATCTTCATCTCACCACAGAGATTTCTGTCCAGTTGCCCTCACTTCTCATGTGATGAAGGTGCTGGAGACGCCGGTGTGAGACCGTTGGTGAGCTCTTCTCTGGACTCCCTGCAGTTTGCCTACCGCCCGCGCCTGCGCCACAGCATCCTCTCCATCCTGTTGTGGACAAACAGTGGAGCTCCTTCTCTAGGAGGCTCAGACAGCTCCGCTCCAAAACTGCCCAACTTCCTACCCAACACAATTCAATTCTACAATAACTCACAGTGGAGCACAATGGTAAATGGTAAATGGCGTATACTTATTAGAGGTAAGATCGGGCCTAAAAAATCCGGCCCGACCCGACACAGGCCCGCTGGCATTAAAGCCGAACTCGGACCGAACCCGACCAATTAAGTTGATTTGCAGGACCGAGCCCGAAGCAAACTCGAAATTTCAATGTATCCCATAGTATTTTTGGCAGAAAAAAATCGCCAGATTTCTTAAAGGTAAAATAATCTACATATTTTTATGATCATGAAAGTTATTTTCTTTCGAACAGAGAGTGGTCGCTGCAGCCGCGCGCGTATAAGCTGCTGTTGTGGCATAGAGTTCCGCTGGAAGCGCTGAGCATAGGTTCATCCCTACATGACAAATGCATTTGATCAATGAAATAACGCTGGAACACAGAAGAAGAGGCCAGACAGAGAGAGAGACAGAGAGATCTTGATGATAAGCACTCGCTTCATTACGCGGAGAAATACTGCAGCCGCGGCGGTGCGCGTTTGCCTTTTCAGCTCCCCTGTCTGAAGTTTCTCCTTGACTTCCTGCTGCTCCATATCGGGGATCCCTAAACAAAATAGATGCGGGCTTGGGGAGGGAAGATTACGTTCACGACACGCTGCGGGTGGCCGGCGCCCCCCCTCGTTCTGCCAGTTGCGGGACCACAGTGTATGTCAATCAACGGTGGGCTGGTGACTGGTGGAGGGGGCGGGGTCTACCTGTGTGTGTGTGTGGGTGTGTGCGCTAAGGGAACGTTCTCCCTCTGAGTAAGAAGAAGCTGGCTGTGCCTTTCGGTTCGTGCGGTAACCGTTCTGACAGACAGGATTAATAAAGAGCTGTTTGACAACCGCCGCCTAAGGAGCTTCTTTGCAGACATTACAATATATTTATTAAAAAAGTCAGCGAGAGAGAAGCCCGGCCCGAACCGACCCCAACGTAATGACTGTCATTTAGAACCCGACCCGACCCGAAATTCGGGTCGGGTCGGGTTCGGACTCGGGCTCGGGCTTAAGATCTTACCTCTAATACTTATATAGCGCTTTCTACCTTCTTACGAAGGCCCAAAGCGCTTTACAGTCACAGTCCCATTCACCCATGCACACACACATTCACACACTGATGGCGGCTCCGCTGCCGAACACTGGCGCCAACCTCCCACCAGAGGCAAGGTGGGGTTCAGTGTCTTGCCCAAGGACACTTCGACACATGGGCGTGCAAGGCGGGTATCGAACCTGCAATCTTACGATCATGAGTCGACCGCCCTACCGCTGCACCACGGCCGCTGCACCACGGCCGCCCAATGTCCAACAATGTTACCTGTTTGTAAATAGTCTTTCAACTATACTGCCTTATTTTTTTTACATTTCTGCTACATTTTTGTGTTTTCAAATGATCGTTTTTACATTATTCTATTTTCTCTTATGTTTACTGCTACGGTAACACAAATTTCCCACATGGGGGATCAATAAGGTACGTCTGATTCTGATTCAATGCCAGTTCACATGCTTTCATTGAGACATCTGATTGGTCAGTTCACAGCTTAAAAAAAAGAGGATCATCAAGAAGATGTCTAAAAAAAATGTGTCGGAGCAAGAATGGTTCTTCAGGAAAACAGAAGTCTGTGAGAGTTTGGCTTCTTGGAACCAGCGGGTACTTCCTGTTTGGAACGCCAGGGGGGAGGGCTCACTCAGTCCAGCTCTCTGAACACAGAGGGTCACTGATACTGAGGCTGTGGGGAATTTCACTGAAACTCATTAGGAAAGGCCAGAATGAGCAACTCAGGACCGAAACAATTTGATCTTTGGATCAGTAAAAACAGGCAAGCAAGGATTCAACAAAGGCAGAAGAGACCATGCGTCAGCAGGGATCCGGGCCGTGGGGTACTGATCAATCTGCTCAGGTGTGACCGCAAACGGAGACTCCAGAAGTGTTTTCATCACTGATCCTGAGAAACACCTGCAGTTGAGGGAACCTTGAACGTCTGTGGAACTTTAAACTTGCTCTTAAATAAAGAACGCTGCTCCAACCCTTGGACTTGGAACGAGTAGATGTTCTCAGCCATCTCCCCCAAAAACAACGGCCATGCATCAGATTAAACTGATGGGTCTGGGTGACCCGGGGACAAACAATCTGTTTTGTGGCCTCCTTTCAGATGAGTCAGGAGCGGTCCGAGCTGAAATAAAAACCCATCAGAGCGGGGTGTAGAAGGTGACAGGGAGCAGGTTCAGTCATTCTGCTGCCTGCAGATCAGCTTTCATTCATCTGCGGGTCTCAGCTGACCCCGCCGCTGCTCTGCGGTTGAGGCGCTCAATCCAGGCGCAGACCCAAACAGACAGACGTCCAGAGCAGAGGTCAGCGCAGACTAATGAAAAGAAGACATTGCATCTGCACCCTGCGGTGACCTGGGAGGGTCTGTGCTCATCTCCTAGCTTCAACCCACAGCGCCTAAAAATGGGGGGTTTTGCAGGAGAACTGATGGATTATTGTTTCCACAGATTCAAAACCTCAATCATGTTTAGGACTGATGGATCCCTTTCTTGTGTAAAGTTTGCAAAAACACAACTTTAGACTGAGAAAAAGATTGTTTGGATTTGATGGATGAAATATTTCTGATTGAAACAAGACGCCTTTTTATTCTTTTCTGCTGACTAAAGGAGCTCTTAGAGGCAACCCGCTAAGAATTTATACATCTTTTCACTTTAGATGAGATGCAGGTTTATTTCATTTGTACTTAAGATGGAAAACTATTGATTCGTCATCTGTATTAAGTCTGAACCGTCCTCTGTAGCCTCCGTCACCAGCTCTTCCAACGAGGCGTCGTCGCACAGACATGTGTCAGACACCTGCAGGTGGACGCTTGCTGCAGGCTTATTTGAAAAATACAAGAGAAGAAAAACAGCACCCCCACCCCCCATAGGAAGATTTTCGTCCAGACAGGAATCTCTCTGTGACCGTTTTTAGAGAAATCCTGCTGTCTGAGATAAATCTGTCAGGTTTGTTCTTCGTCTTCTTGTGACGTTTGTAGAAAGACACTCCAGTTGTTTTCTTTTGCAGAGAATCTGCAGAAAGATCCTCTGAAAATCCCTCTTTTTCCTTTAGACCGGGGGTGCCTCGAGCGCCGGCGTCCATGTTTTCCAACCATCCTGCCGTTGAAGCTCTTTATTGGCTGAACGCACCTGATCCAGGTGATCAGCAGCAGCAGACAAGGCAGGGTTTCTGTACACCTACCAGGACCCAGGCCCTTGAGGCCCGGGTTCGGGCACCCCTGCTTTAGAGCCTGGATTATGTCGTGGTTCTCCTTTTCTCTCTTTTCCACCTTGAATTTTCCTGCTCGGGTTCATTTGTTGAGTTTAATTCCTTCAGTGATGCTGAATTTGACTCCTGCGGGCTTACAGGTACACTGCAAAAACAGGCTCCCTAAAAAAGAAGCAAAAAATTCTTAACATTTGAAAATAAAATACTTTTTAGTAAGATTTTTTTTCTTGTAAAAATAAGACTTTTTTTTTTTTAATTAAAAAGTTGTCTTTCTTAAGATTCAGCTTTTTCCTTGTAAATTATTATGGGTGAGAGAAATCATCTGGCCTGCTGTTCAGTCAGCTAAAGAAGGGCTGTTGGACCAAACGTTTCAACGTTTGACCTCCAAACTCAACTCAGTATCTTGCTGAAATGTTTAAAGGTCTCAGCTGAAATCCCTCCTCCTGCACAGGTAATGAATTTCAGGCCGTAAAGCCGACTGGACGCTTTCCCAGCTTCATTATTAGACTGTTCAATCACGGGCTGCAGTGCAAACGCTTTGGTGCTCTGCAGGCAAAATCTGAGTTTACTGCATGGAAGCACTTTGATGTCTGAGGTCTGTGCAAACAAAGACACGTTAAGGTGACGACACGCTCCACCTCAGGTGCATGTCTATAAGAGGAGGGATGTGCGTAAACATTTCACAGCGATTAGGATCACCGCATTGAAACAAACATTGTTTTTCTTAATTGTTTTCAGCCCTCTCAGACTTTAATTTGACAGGAAACAGCGCAGAGGCCCTGGCCAAATAAACAACTGATTACAAGCATTCATTTGTGCATTTTTGCTCCCAGGATTATTGGCTTAATTCTAGGACAGCCTCTCATTTTGCTGTACATTGTTGAACTATGTGAAACTGCCCACAATAGTGGAAAGCAAGCAAACTCAGAGGAAGAATGGGTCCATAAAAAGTCGGAGAAACTGCACAGTTTGAGGAGCCGAGAGGCCAGAGCTGCACTTAACCCTTGTGCGATCTTGTGGGGTCCAGATGACCCCACCCTTACATTGACGTGTTCTCCCTGCCATGACAAAGGTGGATAAAGGTGGAGAGGATTTCATGTAATCCATGGACACCAGTGAAGATCACAAATCATTGAAAAAAAAAGGTTCAGGGCACTGTGTAGTGGGTCTAGATTTTCAAATTTTCCAAAATTTTCCATGGATCCACAATGGCGTGAGTACCCTCTCCACTCATGACAACCCACAAAAGTCAGCGAATAATTAAATAAATTCAAAAAATCTTTTAAAAAACTGTTTATTCAGTTTTAAAAACTATATCTGTCTTTTTTTTCTTTTTTTTTTTACAAGGGCAGCCACTATAACCTCACACGTGTCACACTTCTGGTTTTAAAAATCTTCCTTAAAAGATCAGACTAATGTGTGTTTTTGAACAGATTCAGCATCACTGTGCTGAATGATTAGAGAAAATGTCCAGCCTCACCGACCTGAGGACACCTTCTGGTGGGGAATGATGCCATCTGGTGGAGATTTCTTTCTCTTTCTGTCAGAACAAGATTGAAATAAAACACATTATTTCTGTTTCATGACACAATCGCATTGCTTTTACTATTTTTTAAATACAGATTGAGAAAATCTATCAGTATTTTCAAGCCCAATTAAACTAAAAGTAGCTGCTTTGAGCAGATATGTAGCAAAAAGTTTCAGTATTTTTAAAACCAGATGATTCAAACTATTATTTCAGCTTTTAAATGTAGAATGTCAAGCAGTTTAAAGTAGCATGGCTGCTTCAACTTCCTCTAAAAACCTTTGGGACTTCAGTCATTCCTCAATCACTGTGTTGCTTCTCCAGTCCAGCAGGGGGCAGCAGCTTCAGACTCTCTGAAAGACTGATGAGCAAACTAAGGCCCAATCCGAATTCTGGCTTTTTGTTTTAGTACGACTTTGTAAAGTTGTAAAACTGATTTATTTTCCGAGGACTGGCAGCTACGTGCCAACATGGATGACCGGCGACTAGAGCTGCACGATACGAGGAAAACTCAATGTTGTGATGACGATATAACTTGAGATACATGAATAAATAGTAAAATAACCAAAAACATCATTTTCATTCACTACAGCAGTTTAATTTAAATAAGAGTCAACCCTCGTCTACATAGGAGGCCATCTGGGACCATCCGATCAGTCAAAAGCATGAAAGGATTTTTTTGATTCCCTAAATTCTTAAATTGCCATTAGATGGTTTTAGCACATTGTCAGGTAACCATTTATCGCAATTTTCGCCGTCTTTTGCAATATGCTTATTGCACAGCCTGAGATTGCAATAAAAATAAGAATTTGGATTCTGCCTAAAAGAGTCGGTAAATCAGGAACTGGAGGTGTTGGACCCAGTATGCACTATGGCCTGGTGGTAGAATGTCACATATTTAAGAAAGTAGACTTAAACATGACAAAACAAGAAACAAAAAAAAAAATGTGCCAAGCAGACAACCTGGCAAGGAAGAAGTTCAAAAACCACACTCTTGCTGATCAAATTAAGACAGCTATGGATGATTAACAAACTACACCTGCTATGTGAGCGACTAATTCCAAGCGAAACACTCATTGTTTTAGACATGAAAACCTAAAAATACTAGTGTGCTCAAAAAAATTATTTTGCACTTGAAATTGAGAAATATGTGGAGTCAAAATAATTTTCACTGGAGAGAAATTCTCTCCGTGTTACAAATGTGCCACAGGAGTCACAGAAGGTTCATGCTGATTGGTCAGAAATTCTTCCAATCAGGCACAAGCCTGATCCAGGCTGAGAGGTGATTGGAAGAATTTCTGACCAATCGGCATGAACTTTCAAATCCACGACTATGTGACTGGTTCCAAACAGGAAGTACCCGCTGACTCAGAAGCCAAAGTCCCATAGTCTTCTATAGGGAACTAAACAGCCGTGACTCCGTCAGTCAGAACAATCATTCTGGCTCTGACACCTTTTTAACATAATCCTCTTTTTTATCATGATATTTTTTCTGTAACTCAAGTTATTTAGATTGAAATCTGACCACTCCGACGCCTCAATAAAATTAGGTGGTCTCACATGGAATGTTAGAAACGTTTGACTGACAGGTTCTCCTTAGCTGCCTTTTAAGTGGTGGGGGTGAGGACTTGAATGGCGGTTGTGAGTGGTTGCCATAGAAACGATAACTCGCACTGACTCGGACTAATCCCTGCTTATTGATGTCATTTGGCTCCGACACGGAGGCGTCCGTTTCGTGGAAAAAATGGCGACTAAATTGACTTAATTTGGTTGGAGACGGAAGGAAACAGTTTTCTATGGGCGACATCAGACTCCAGTTCTTTTATATACAGTCAATGATAATATTTATGTTTTCCCAGTTGTGTCAAAGGTCATCTTTAGACATTTTTTCATAGGCTGGGGTTATTTGCGTGATGGATATTCATGTTGGCAACGTGTAAGACGTGCAGCCAAGGTGCGCATTGTTTCAGTGGTTTTTTTAAGTGAGTCCTAGGCTGACCTTTGTTGTTCGCCGCACATATTTAAAGGTAAAGTCCCGTTAGCTGTCACACACCAAGGGGTGTGAAATGTGTTCACCGCATTTGATCCATCCCCTGGAGGAGCTGCAGACACAGCCGCACTCAAGAATCATTTGGTGGTTTAACTGTAACCGTCATCCTAACCGTGACCCTTCCTTTGGGTCTGTGCGGCCAAGAAACAGTTCAGGGCCGTCCGCACGTATTTGGAAAAATTATGTGCAAAAAGACACTTCCTTTTTCATAACATTGGACAAACAAAACCTCAATTACACAGAAAATGTAACAAAAAAATGAAAGAGGAATAAGGACGGGAGACTCTTTAATAAAGCACACAGAAAAGGGAAAGAATTTTTATTTCATATTTTATTTAATTCTTGCTCTTTTTAACAGCAGCCTATTAGACTTGTTTTTTATTTGTCAAGAAAATTGTGACATAGTACATTTCATTTTTGTGCTGTTGAGTTTTCTTTTGAACTTTTATTTACCGTAAATTTGGAGTTTTGTTATTTAAGAAAATGTTTCGACTGATAAGCGAATTTACTCATTTTTATCAAAACAAGTCAAATGAAACGTTTTTAAATTAACACAAATGCTGAATCTGTTCAAAATCTTTTACTTTGCATATAAACATCAACAATTACACATAAATGTGCAGCGTTTTGGTGCAGCACACGTTTTTAAATCAATCAACGTTTTCATAAACACAAGTTTACGTCAGAACACGTTACACAACAAACCAAAGAAGCCCGTCCTCCCCCTGGTTCCTACAATAAGGTGCAGCAGTAACAGTCATGAGTTCAGCCCCCCCCAATGTGAGAAAACCTCTGAGTTTTATTCAGCTCATATTTTAGACCTCCCTTCAGAAATGACCTGAGTTAGAAAAAAAAAACAATCAGATCAGCCGTTCCTCTGCCTCGGGCCACACACGCATGAAGCGTCCGTGTGCTTCTCCCAGGCGTGAGAGGAAAGCATGGATGAGGAGGAAATACAGGTTCATGCGAATGCGAATCAAATAAAGACTTCCACAGCTGGACTGGACAGCGTCACGCCTAATGTAATAAAGGCTACAGAAAACACATCACACTGCAGATGCCCAGCAGAGCCCAACCTCCAACCTGCACCACATCTTTCACGATGAATACAACACACACCCATGATGGAGAGTCAGAAGGAGCAGAAACGTTTTCCAAAATGATCCGCAGCTGGTAAAATATCTGTTGGTGCTGTTCATTTAAAAGACCAGCAGGCAGGCAGGCAGGCAGGCAGGCAGGCAGGCAGGCAGGCAGGCAGGCAGGCAGGCAGGCAGGCAGGCAGGCAGGCAGGCAGGCAGGCAGGCAGGTGGAACAAAGACAGTGGTGATAGTTAGGAACTTGAACCAGACAATGCTGATACATTGTGGGTCATTCCTTTGTCACATGCACCATACGGGGGGGGCGACCCGTAGGGGTGCTCTGGATTTTGGGGTGTCCGGGTCCGCAGAGGGTCATGGAGAAGAGTGGCTGCATCTTAAAGGGGGCACAGGTGTGTCTTGCAGTTCCCTTGATGCTCATGCGGCCACCTCATGGGGCTTCAGGAAAATGGAACGTACCATTGTCGTTTGTGTGGTAAGCGTATCCTAAAGTATTTGGACTTTCACCCATGGTGTACAGGTGATGTTGTCAAATGGGTTCCTTTTGCCACACTCTAGTCATTAGTAAGGTGTGCTCACTGGGTCCTTACAGACCGCGCGTGGATGCCACATCCACAGGGTGTGCAGGTGACACGTAAGTGCACAAAGGGCGCCTGTAGGGTGTACATGCAAGCTCAGTCAGGCTGCATGCATGCAAGGAGTCCATAGGAACCTGTACACCATTCCTGCCTCCCACCTACCTCACCCCTACTTACTCTTACATGATGTCCACACTCACCGAGAAGGTTGGGCCTCTCAGTGAACGGGGTCGTTGCAGTGGGATCTCCTCAGTTTGACTCTTTGCCTAGATCTGGGGGGTCCTGTGGTAGTGTCCTCTGTGAACATGATTGTGTGTGTGGGGGGTGGGGGGGGGGGGGCGATTAGGACAGGTCGCCAAAATTTTGTTTCCCCACCAGAACAAAGCCTGATCTGCTGAAATAAACTTCTGACATAAAAGAAAATACAAAATGTTCCCCTTTGGGATAATAACGTTTGCAGATAGTTGTGGACTGATGACACCAAAACATTTAAAAAATGTGTGAGACTCGTTACATTGAAACTATCACAACATTTCAGAAACATGACTTGAATGACTTCATGAAATTAGGGCTCCACCAGAAAACCTTAAAGAAGGTTGATTTTCCTGTTTAAGACATCAAGCTGAGGAGCTGCAGGTCCAACAAACGCACCGTTTCTTTTGCTTTTGTTACTGAAACCAGGAAGAGTCTGTTAGGGAAGATTAAAAAACAGACGTTCCCTTTCGCTAAAGCTGTCAGAAAAAGCCCTGATGGGAATAACTCAATACTTATAGTTTACATATCATTCATTCTGCGCATGACCTTCAATCATATTGACAGACAGTGACATTTAAACCTGATTGTGCGTTCCCTAAAGAGTTTGCTGCTTCAAATCAGAACATTTCTACAGCATTACAAAAACAGACTGCCCATAGACTGTAAATGAGAATTGGATTGTGTGACCCCTCCCCCCCTGGCATTCCTAACAGGAAGTACCTGCTGGTTCCAAAAAAACCACAATCCTGTAGACTCCTATAGAGATAAAAAAAAAGCTGTTTCTCAGTCATTCTATTGGTCAGAAGAATCTGAATCCTTTTTTAACATCTTCCTGATGGTCCTCGTTTTTTATTTTATTTTTTTTTTATTGTGAAAGTTTTTCAAGTAATATGCTGACCAATCAGGTGCCTCAATGAAAGTAGGTGGTCTCCCGTCAAACGTTCAAAACAGATTTTAGTGGTAGGGGTGTGGCCTTTCAACAAACTCACTCCTGATTGGTGAGAGTGGTTGTCCTAGAAATGTGAATTCCGACCGACTCCAAATTGGCGGCGACTGTATCACAAAAAAATGGCGCCTGAATTGACTAAATGTGGTTGGAGCAGGACTGTGAGTTATTTTCTATGGGTGATGTCACACTTGCTCAGTCCAGTTCTCTCATAGAGTCAACGCTTTTCCCACCAATGATCTCGGATTGGGACAGCTGTCCCTCACACGGTGGTGGTGCACTGGCGGACTGTGAGCGTGCGCAGGTGCTGCGCCTGCGTCTGCGAGGGCCCGCGCACGAGGCTGCGCACAGCCAGTCTATATCTGGCAGACATCAGGTTGTAGAGCAAAGGGTTAATGGCGGCGCTGAGGTAGAAGAGGACAGAGGACACCAGGTTAAAATACTGGGACAGGTAGTATAAAAAGTAGCCGTGCATATCAGAGGGCCAGAGCGGGTCGTGGAGAAGAGTGTCGTTAGCGGGTGAAGTTGTGTTTTGCTCTGATTTGCTCGCGTTTTGTGTCGTCATAGCAGCAGTTTTGTCTTGCATGGAGAGTGTTGTGTTTCTTTGGTGAAGGTTTGTGCCACTCTGTGTGTCTCGTCGTGCTGGGTGAGTGTGTGTCTCTGTGCTGCGTGTGTTCTCCTGTGGCGGTTCAGTTTGTGTGACGACACGGGGACGTGTTTGTTGGTCCGAGCCCATTTGAGGGCCTGTTCTGTCTTTGGTCCGAGCACATTTGTCACAGAGCCTGTCGTCCGTCAGAGTGCGTGCGGCCATCTCACCGGGCTGGGAGAGCGGCTCATGGAAGTGAGCTTTGGACGCTTCAAAGACATCTGCAAGAACATCTGCGTTGGCGTTTGATTCCTGCTTGTCGCCAACGCTGCCAAGGGAAAGGGAGAATATGGTCCGGCCAACATGGAAGGGCAGCCAGCACAGGACGAAGGCCAAGACAATCACTCCTGGAGGAGGAAGAGGAGCAGGAGAAAGAGGAGGCAGCTCTTAATTCCCAGTCTGTGACTCTGTGAGGAACATGCAGGGATGCTCTGCATCCAACATCTGAATTTCAGTCTGTACATCTCCATTAGCAACAGGGGAGATTTAAAAGTTACATTTTGGAAAGGTTCACCTGTGCTAGATGTTTGGAAGAGGTCTCATCAGTAAAGATGCAAGAAGCAGAGCTGAACTCCATCACTGCAAGCGGAAAACTTCTCCTGGTCTCCAGGATGGAGCCATTCTAAACTGTTGTTCGGTCTAGTTAGACTCCCTAAATTCTACAAAAGAAAATAAAGGCTGGTCTCCTGAAGGAAGAGGTTTCCTGAGTCTGTCTGCTCTGAGGAACGTCTGACGGTCTTTTGCAGGTTTCCAGGATAGTTCTGGAGGCTGACATCATTCTGAATGACTTCAAATTGTATTCAGAAGTTCAGGTTTCAACAGAATTCTGTTGAAAAATAATTGGAAACCAATCTTATTTAGTTCTAAAAAGATCTTGCGGGATACATTTTGGTCTAATTGCAGCAAAGGAGGAACTTCCATTAAAATATCACTAAATAAACTAAATAAAATCTGACCTGGAAAAACAAAAACAGCATCTTTTGAAGAGATTATTGATTCCCTATAGATTAACAAACATTTTAAATGCACCTATTAAGTCTATAAGAACGTGTGGACAGATGCGTGCTGAAGCTCACCTAGCATCTTCACTGTGTTCCTGTGACCCTGCTCCTTGCGGCTGCTTTTTGGGCGGAGCCAAAGAGTTCGGCCAATCAGGCTGTACACCAGCCCCAGGATGCTGAGCGGCACCAGGAAGTACAAGTTGGAGAGGATCATCATGGCGGACAGCAGGCCGGAGGAGATGGCGTACTGCTGTGCAGCGGCACTCCCTCCTGTCAGCCTCTCCTTCACGGCTTCCTTCAGAGCTCTCGTCTTCACCTCCTCCCTCATCTTCCTTCTTTTTATTTCGCTGGTCTCTTTTAAATTCGGTTCTTTCTTCTTCTTCTTTTAAAACTTCTTCTTGTTGGGTTTCATTTCTCACATCACTATCTTCTTCGTCTTCAAACCGCTGGACTTCCTGTCCTCCGTCTCTCCATCCTTGACCCGGTTCCTCCCCAAACGTGGTCCCCGTATCCAGAAGGTGAGAGCTTCTTCCTTCCCTTTCGCTGATAACTAGTTTGGCATGCTCTCCATCCCTCCCCGACCACCCCGCCTCTTCTCTCCACTGGTTGAATTCCGACCTCATCTCCTCCGATGTCCTCCACCCCCACCATCAGCAGAACCGGTGCAGCGCTGACGGCGGCTCCCAGCCACAGGCAGCCGATGATGGCCCTGGTTCTGCGCCGCGTCACCAGGGTCTTGGCTGTGATCGGCCAGCAGACCGCCACGTACCTCTCGAGGGAGAGGAAGGTGATGTGAAGGATGGTGCAGAAGGTGCAGCACTCCGACAGGAACATGGTCAGTTTGCAGGCGAGATCTCCTAAAGGCCAAGGTCGAGGCCTCCATAGCTGGAGAGGAGACAAGGATTTGGGGATCAAACACGGCTAAATCCGGGCTTTGGGAATCTGTTATCTTATGAGATATTAGCTATTCAAACTTCATTTACTAGACATTCGCTGTGTCTAGATTCCCTATTCTACGGCGGCTGAGAGGTCCAAGACACGTTTACATACACAAAGAAAACAGTAATAAATAACTTTTAAAAAATCCTACATGTTTGGTTTTATACTACGTCCCTTTCTGTGAGAAGCAGTGTCTCCTCTTTAGTTGTTGTGTTTCTGGATTTGGTCATTTTTTCCGTGAATTGTTGTTGTGTTTCAGTTTTTGTTCATTTGTCCTGGGATTTGTTGTTGTTGTATCTTAAATGTAAACGTGTCTTGCACCTCTAGGCCAGTGTTTTTCAACCACTGTGCCGCGGCACACTAGTGTGCCGTGGGAGATGGTCAAGTGTGCCGTAGGAAATTGCCCTCATTAACTGATCTAAAAAAAAATCCCATCTCCAAGAAATCAGCTCTTTGTTTATCCAAAAAGGCCCTGATAAAACACTGAGGAGTTAGGAATATAAAAGATCGTAAAACACTTTTTCTTTGCGTATATTTTATTTTATTAAAGACATTTTGATAAGAATTACGCTACCGCGATTCAGCTGCAGCTTCGGTTGTATTTTGGAAAAGTCCCGTCGCTTTAACTGTCTCCGCCAATCATTCTTGGGGGGCTTAATCACATGTCATCAGTCTGACCAATAAGAAGTGGTTAAAGTCTTCACTTCCTTGTCCCGATTTAGCTCGTAAAAACGCTCAGTTCTAACAAAAATACCAGCTAAAGCTCGTCTTTAGCGGTGTAGCTTTCCACAGAATCCGGTGTCAGACTGTGGAACAAGTGAACAAAACAATGAAGCTCCGAAAAGCGATCTCCGCCGGCCGTTTTATGCACTACATCTCCCATGATGCATTGGGTTGTGAGAGTGACAGTAGACAAGGAGATCTGTTGTTAAACGTCTTGAAACCAACGAACACACATCAAACTGTTTTTAAATCTTTTAACGTAACTTTTATTACATCTTTTAGAAAAAACAGCTGCAGTTTCCAGCTTTTTGTGCCACAATTATCTCAAAAATGCATGTGAGATTGTGGAGGGGCTGTAGATCAATACAGACGATGAGTTTCTCCTTTTTTTTTTTTTTTAAATTGGATGCTGGTGTGCCGCGGGATTTTTTTGAAGGTTAAAGTGTGCCGTGGCTCAGAAAAGGTTGAAAAACACTGATCTAGGCCACCGTACCACCCAGTACTCTGGATTTCATTGCAGTTTTGAGAGACTCTCACTACTAATAATGCTGAGGTAAAAACCTAAAAATATATTTAATGAAGAATATTACTGAATCCACTGTGTTCTGATGATGAAAATGTGGATGATTAAAAACACACATATGTACACACACATTTTTTTAAATGGCAAATGGTTCTAACGCTATGCATTGTGGTTTATATTTGTCAAAAGTGAGCATCGATGCACACCGTTGACTGAATCTGAGAACTGGAGCGAGTCGTCCAGAGGAAATGGGTTACTTCTGGGGGGAAAAAACGTCCAAAGTCAATTATGTTGATCCAAGTCGGTCTGAGTCATCGTTCCTATGGCAATCAGGAGTGAGCTTGTTGGAAGGCCACACCCCAACACGAAAGCGGGTTCAGGAGAATTTCCAATGTTTCTAACACTCAGCGTGAGACCACATTTATTGATTGAGGCATCTGATTGGTCGGTTTATACCTTGAATAACTTCAAGTACAGAAAAAAAGCCATGTTAGAAAAATTAGGATAATCAATAACCAGTTAGGCAAGAAACTATAGTTTGTTTGCAGTTAATATGATGTTTTTGTGTTAAATAAATGTGATCTGTCCAAACTCCATGCTGCTTAGGGGGCAAATCCTCTGTTTTTATTTCAATCAAGGCCTGATCTTTAGAAGGAATTTGTTTTCTTCTGTCTTCACCAATAAACTAAATCAGCGCATCTCCATTTTTAACCTCAATTTAGCTTTTTACTGTTGGTTCACAAAGGTTTAAAATGAAAAGGAAATGATAGAAGAGAGAATTGAGATCTCACTCAGCCCTTAATGCAACAAAACAGGATTTGAAGGCAGAGACCCCCCCTGAGGGGATGGAGGGGATAACTTGTTTAGACCTGCAATGCTAGCCTCGCCTGTTGCCCCGAACAACAAGCATGAAACAAACATTTCCCTCCATCAAACAGCCCACTTCCTGTGGCAGGGAGCTGCCGGTGCCACGCCAGCACAAACAAACGTCCATCCCTACCTTATACAGGTCCAGGGGGAGGAGCAAGAGGATCAGCAGGTCGCTGATGGCCATGCTACTCAGGTAGAGGTAGGTGGAGCTTCTCATGTGTGGGCGGAGCCAAACCACCAGAATGGTTAGAATGTTTCCCAGTAGTCCAAATAGCATCAGTGGGACGTAGATGATAGTCACACAGACTGGAAAAGAGAGTTTGAGAGTTTTGATGCTGCCACTCATTCAGCAGAAGACTGTTCTCATGTTTACTGACATTGAGGTTGAGGTTCTTTGAATCTGTCCCAAACTGAAATTTAACCAGAAGGGTCTGAAGTTTTGCTTTTCTCTTGGAACTCTTGATTTTCTGTGCAGCTGACTCCAAAAATATCTCATCCTCTCCAGTTTTGGGTTGAAGATGTCAGTATTGACTTTTCCCTGCACCTCCATGCTGCTGCCACTGTGACATTCAGACACTCGTCCCTATGATTTACAATAAATTCAGGCCACTTAAGGCCTTTTTTCACATTATGAAACAGTTTGAACAGTCACAGCCAGGTTGAAGCACGTATAAATAGTTTATTTTTAATTTTATTATAAATAAACCCAAATAGAAAAAAACAACAACTGTTTTAAATCTTTAGCCAGAACCTCATATTCTCTCAGTTGCAATTTTCCCCATGAATATAAAATAACATCCTAAAGATAAATAGGTCCTTTCATTCATCAAACCTTGATGAGTGTGAAGCTTAATTTCATATTAAAAAGAGGAACAGTTTGTCACTCCAGCCTTAAAAAATGCAATTCAAGAAAATTGGCAAAAGAAAAAGGAACATCGACTCTTTTTTTTTTTTTTACATCATCAGCCTCGAAAACACATTTCTTCTTGTTTTCACAAATTCTCTTGGAAATACAGACATTTACTGTGTTTGTGAGTGTCATGAAATTCAGAAAAGCATATTGTTATTAACTCTGTTTACCCAATCGTTTCCTATTTCAGACGTGCATTTCTTAGATCCCTATATCCCAACTTTCCTTACAAGTCAATTGTATAGAACAAAGGTGGGGGAAACTTTTGGACACATGGGCCACAAAGGGCTTTTCAATGGTACAGAAGAGTCAGGACCAGGAGAGAAGCGTGGAATGTTTTGGTAATCCACCTCATTAGAGAAAGTAAAAGCACAGAATCTGAGCAAAAACACGCTTTCATTTTGATTGAAAATTAAAATATGTCTCTTGAAACAGAACATCTTAGTTTGTCGGTTTCAAAATTAGGGTTGATGTTTCTGCAGGGAAAGTGCAAATTTAAAGAAACTCTGCGTTCGGTGTTGGAATGATTGGAAAAATGACCATGCGACAAACGTCAGTTTATTTCTAGTTTCTAGTAATCTAAGAGGAGACACCGCTTGTGGCCCCAGGGCTGTAGTTTGTCCACTCGGTCCATGTTTTCTGCCTTGTAGTTCGCCACTGTTTCCACTGGGGGGCAGTAGAATGGCTTTTCCTGCTCATTTCAAAATGGCTGCTCCAATGAAATCCCCAAAACACTTTTGGCGGGAAAGGTTTAGCTAGTTTTCTTACCTTTATGGTGAGAATAATTCATCTGTTGTTATTTATTTTCATAAAGACATACTTGCTGTATTGAAAAAATGCCAATTTTGATTATTAATACTTAATACAGCCCTACCATGTGAATCATGGTTGGATCAAATTTGACAGAATGGGTAAATAAATCAATATTTTTGCATCTAAAACTAACATTGTTGTGAGTAAAAACATAACAAATCATACAACGTATCAAAATTGATACTATCTACAGCGTATCTCATCAAATATACAGATTTTTTTGTGGATTGGATTAAAGAAGGATTTAAAGATCTTAATTCCAAAACGTTGGAATGTTGTGTCAATTCTTTGATGTGGTGGGCTTTACACGCTTGCAAGGCAAAAAAAACAGTTAAAGTAAACTCTTCTCAGACAAATAGGTTTACGTAAACTACAGATCTTAGTGGTCTCTTTCAGGATTCCCTTTATTTTTAGTCTGCATCGATCGAGGCAGCAGTGCAGATGTGTTGAGTCAGATAAAAATCCTCCAATCTGTGGACGGGCTGAGACGTTTCAGGCTTTTGGGTTCCCGGTTGTGTGACCCACCTAACTCGACCCATCCGAACACGGGTTCCTCCCAGAAGCAGTCTGGGTGGGAGCAGTTGGTGGGGGGGTCCGGCATCAGGCTGCAGTTTTCCCCTCCGCAGCCGCCGCTCTGCTCTCCCATCAGACCCATGGCGATGATGGGGTTCGGCTGAGAGGAGCGGCGCGTCCCCCGGGTTACGGGGGCAGAGGTGACGCACGCTGATGGATTTCCTTTGCAGCTCAATGGCCACCGGGGTGGAAGGTGACGAGGGCGTTGGAGAGCAGCTTCTGGGAAAGGAAATAAAAAAGGAGTAGAAGACGTTTCAGCCGAGTGTTTGTGACTCTTTCAATGGAAAAAATGGAAAATGAAGCTGAACTGTAGAATTATACTCAAGAAAACATTCTAATGTGAAACACAAACTATGATTTTTTTATGTTGTTTCCATTTTTATTCACTTTTAAAGCTTCGAACTACCACTAACCGTTTGATAAATCTTTATCAATAATAACTCTAAAGCACTTCAAAGTGTTTTCATTTCTTATTTAATCATAGTAGTAGGTTTAGGGGCTGTCATCTGGACTTAGCTTTTAAAGTTAGAAGACGTTTCACCTCTTATCCAAAAGGCTTTGTCAATTCTGATACAATACTATGATGGAATCAACCTGGATGAATGAGAGTCTTCATGGACTTATTTAAATAATAACTCATTCCAAAAACGCAGTCAACTGAAAACGGATGAAATGATTATATTTGAATGAGGTTGACTCACCAAGTGAGAGGAACCTGGATACCTGCTGGAAATCTGCTGCTCCTCTGCAGCGAGCACACACTCCTGCGCCTCACTCCTGCGCTCCTCTGAATGCTCACTCTCCTCTCACACCTCCTTCTCACATCCCGCATGTCTGCGACCTCCACTTCCATCTCACGATGCTTTGAAATGAAGCACGGATGCAATATTCCAAAAACAAAATAATCTCTGACACATATCAGAAGATGGATTTAAAAATGACAAATATTTAGTCAAAAGTTTCCCCAGCCGCCTGCAAAAAAACAAAAACAAAAAAAATAAAATAAGGGTAAGAACTCTAGAAGAGCTTTGTCAAAAAAGGTTGGAAAATTGGAAAATTGGACTGTCTACACGATGACATCATCAGGACTCATGCTTGGAGAATGTTACAAACTGTGTAGCCAATTAAGGCAATCCAAAGTATTTTTATGTTCTTTTGCAAATTTGTTGTTACTGTCCTTCTGCATTTCATCTGCATGTTTAGAAAACGTGCATTTTTTTGTCCACTCCTGATTCACATAATTTGAATAGAGAAACACTCAGAAATCCACTTTTATTCTTAACTTTGTATTGTTATGGTATTTTGTCAGCCATAGTTGGCAGCACCGCCCACTGAGCCGCTTTAGCTCTGCACAAAACAACTACAAGATCTCAAGAGTTCCAGCTCATGTTATGTATTCAGTCAGTTTTTGTTGGTATAAGACATGGACAACCTACAGCACCTTACTGGTTAAGGCACATTCATTCTGTGTTATTTTATACTGAAAAACGTTTTGTTGTGTAAATCAAACAATATTGACTGTTCCCTTCAAGAACCAATATATCCTAATGTACGGAAAGAAAAGCACCATGTACATGAGATACAGTTGCAGTGCTTAACATCGTGATCGTTAAATAAAAGGAATGTTACCATTTTATTACAATGAAATAATATGAGTTTTTTTCTAAGTCATATACTCTTTAGAGAATTTATAAAAAATTGTTCTACAGTCATTGGGACGTATCGCGATACTCATCGTATCGCCTCTTGCCAATAAACACCCATAACCCTTGTTCTATTCTAGGCATTTTAACATTGGGAGGTGGGTCATCTAGACCCCACTAGACAGAACTCTGAACCTTTTTTTCTTCAATGGTTTGTGATCTTCACTGGTTCCATGGATTACATGAAATCCTCTCCACCTTTATCCAAATTCAAATTCAAATTAATTTTATTTATAAAGCACCTTTCATATCACACAGACAGCTCAAGGTGCTTTCCATAAAAAACAAACAAGAGTACAATAAAAACAAACCCCACACATGAAGTAAAATAATTAAATAAGCCCCTCATAATAAAACACACAAAAACAAGCACAAGTAAAAGAGAAATGACAGAGCTTAAGAAAAGAGAACCCAGAAGGCGCCGTCCGCCCTGTCCTCCTGTTGGCCGGGGTGTCAGAATCTATGCAACACAAGCACAACTCATCCCCAGCACCCCCCGCCCCAGAGACCCCCAACCCCCAGGCCCAGAGCACCAAACATGGGCGCACCAGGCCCGGCAGCCCGGGGAGTCTGAACAAGAGATGCCAGAGGACAAGCATGGCCAGAGTCTCTTGGAGCCCAAACACTCACCCCCCGGCCACCTTTGTCATGGTAGGGAGAACACGTCAATGGGAGGGTGGGGTCATCTGGACCCCATAGGATAGCACGAGGGCTAGTCAGACACCAATGTCCCAAGCCTCAGACCTTCTGGACCAACATTTTCACACACCTGTCGGATGGATTTAAAATCAAAATTTCCCCAGAGCCAAGTCTCATTGTATTTGGTGTCTCTCCTCAGTCCAAAGACCTGGGACGTGCACAAGTATGTTTAATGTCATACGGACTGATCATTGCAAAGAAACACTTTGCAACTGTGGAAAGGCAAAGACAGTCCCTCTTTAAAAATGTGGATAACACAACTTAATACTCTTCATCTTGAGAAAATAAGATACGCCATACATGACAGTATGGAAAACTTTGAAAAGAGCTGGCAGCCATTGATATCTTGTCTTGGAGACCCTTAATGTGTGTAATGGTTTAGAATGGGTAAAAAGTTTTTTTGTTTTTTTTTGATTTGTTGGTATTCTTGTGTTGCAGGAAAAAAAGGGAAGAAAGCATGTATACTTTGTCAAATCTGTATGAACATACTAATGAATGCTTTAAATAAAAATATTTGAAACAGCCACCAACTGTGCAAGTTCTCCCACTTCAGAAGATTTTCATCACAGGTATACCTGAACGACGAAAAACAACCGAAAATCACTTGGAAGAAAAAAATAATATAGATTATATATAATAATAAAATATATTATATAATATATATATATATACCTACAAAATACATTCTTTAAATATCAGACAGTGGGATTTCCTGGATCTTTTAAAGCGGGAGAGCTTGCACAGTTAGTGGCTGACTGAATATTTTTTTGCCCCATTGTCTATATACGTCCTTCATCCTGTGAAAAAGTCATGAGAAGGTGTTAAAAACAACAAAAGCATCATTTCCATTAGTAGGTCTTTAGCACGGTTTGCCAAAACAAAATTAAGATTCTTCTTTAGTCAGCTTTCTGATCCAGCTGCAGAGGTTTGTACAGAACCGAGTCTTCCTGTGGACCATGAAGGTTTACTTGGACTTTATTTAGACGCTTTAATCGTCTTCAATCTGCAGAGAAATGCAGCATTCTCTTTCAAAGTAGATAAGCAGATGCCCCTTCTAAGCAGGTGGTTTGGTTTCTAGATGCCCCTGTTTCTCACAGTTCAGCCTCAATCGTTTATTCCTTTTCTGACAGTTTGTTTTTTTATATTTCTTTGTTCATTTTCTGCTCGGAAGGAACATTGCTTTGACTTTTCTGCCCCAATCGGACATCTTCTTTGTCATTTTCCTTTAACAACCCCCTCATTCTGCCTGCACTCGACCCAGAAACTGTAAACGCAGCTGAATTACCTTCCTGAGTTCTCTGCGCTCAGATGGCTGTCTTCTTGCAGACACGTTTCCTTGGTAGTGAGCAGACCTTCTGCATTATTTCTTTGTTTTTACATCCTAAAATTCAGCAGATCGTTCCTCTGAAAATGTGAACATATTTTGGTTTCTTGTTCAGACGCTGGGAAATATTTTTATTCCCCTTTTGCTTCCAGCTGTGTGGGTTATTTTCCCCTCCTAAAACATTTTTCCTTCTTCAGGCTCTGCTTGTACTTTTGAAATTGTTCATGTCCACCGTTTGAAGATGTTAAGCTAAATCCCACTGATGGAAAATTTAAGGGAAACCTTCAAAAGTCATGCTGATGTTATTTAGAGTATTCTTCAGATAAAGCTTTACATAAAAAATTCACAGCTCATAACCACAGACAGATTTTTTTCACAGTGGAAACCCTCCTCTGGTTTAAACATTTTACTACAATCTTTCCATATTTTATTCAGTCCATTATGCTTTTTTTTATTTAGTTTATGGTCAAATGTTTACCTTGGTGCTTTTGTCATATATGGCTTGAATATATACTGTATGTGCATATTTTTGACATTGAAATGAACTTTTTTTGGGTTGCTCACTCACCTAATTTAGCTTTTTTATGTGTCCATTTCCTTTAACTTGCTGAATGCTTCATTGTAAACAGCAGAAACCTGAATCATCACACCTCCACCACCGTGCTGGAGAACTGATGCTTCTGCTGATAAGCCAGTGTTTTTCAGCCTTTTTTTGAGCCGTGCTCTACTTTTTCCTTGATAAAATTCCCAAGGGACATTACCAATCCAAAAAAAATAAAGAAACTCAGTAGTCTGAATTAAAAATGAACATTCGCATTCTTATCATTGTAGCTTAAATAAGAATCAAAAAGACACAAAGAAAAAAGTCTTTTTTTGATCTGTCTTATTCCTAAATACTCAGTTTGGATGAACAGAGAGCTTGATGATGGTAAATGCTTTTTAGACCAATTAGAGGAAAATGAATATTTCTCCCATGGCACACCTGGCCATCCCTCACAGCACATTAGTGTATCGCGGCATCACACATGTTGCAAAGCATTGTGGTAAGCCATGAAGTAAAGGTTACAGCCATCTGGATGTGGGTTTATTTATAGGTTGTTTTTTTTTTTGTTTAATCCAATGCAGCTTCTGGAAACATTTTTTCCACAGAACTGAGTAGTAGTGAAGTCAACTGATGCTCACCATCCAACCATCTTCTAAACCCAAGTGACCCGTTCAGGGTCACGGGGACGCTGGAGCCTATCCCAGGCTAACAGTTCAGCAGTCATCACAAGGCTACACAAACAACCACACACATTCACATACAGACAGGGACTACCGGTATTCAGGTCCATCGTTTAACCTATGAAGCATGTTTTTGGGCTGTGCAGGAATCTGAAGGAAACCTGCGCGAGGAGCTTATGCAAACTCCAAACTGACAGGTATTGGGATTTGAACCAGCACCGTCTTGCTGTAAAGTAAGAGTGGTAGCCACTATACCACCATGCACCCCCTAATTTCATCTTTAACAGAGTTTTAGCTTTAATTTTTACTGTTAACCATCAAATTTTTAGTTCTGGTCTGCAAACACATGCGGCTCTTTTGTCCCTGCTTCCCTCTTTGGCTTTGAAAAAAAATGCCAACAATTTCAATAAATGTTGGACTTGTAGTTTTGGTTCTTTTTGTTTAATTATTTAGTTTTTATTGTCTATGTCCAGCTTTTTAACATGTTAAATAACTGTGCAGAATGATGCTCCATCTACCATCTGAGTTATCTGTTATTAAATAATCTAAGCACATATGTCCTTATCTTCTGCTGCTCAACAGTGACTAGTTGATTTTACATGTCTAGATTTTTTAATTGGACTTTACACCAATATTTTGATCATTAAATTTGATGGTAAAAGGAGTCAAAAAGATGACCAGTCATATAAAACACCCATTTGGACTTTCTTGCATTTTTCAGTCCAATTATCTGCTGCAGGAGGATCTTATTAGACACAGGATGTGTTTTATTTTGAAAAGAACTTGCTTCTGCTAATATTGTTACTTATAGAAACATATAACACAGTTATTGTTAACATTTATTCATTCATTCATTTTCTCCTTTCGGGTCATGGTGCTGCCGGACCTTGAGCGAGGCAGGACACCTGAACAGTCTCTAGCTGTTGCGAAGAATTTCACAATCCACACCCATTCACTCTCACATCACACTAGGGACAATTTGATTGGACCTATGAAGTCAGTTAGACTGGAGGAGCCGGAGACAACGGGGAACTGCAAATCCCACAGAAAGGTATGATGTGATTTCATGTCCCCGTGCCGGACTTGAACAGGGGCCTTTGTGTGAGGCAAAGCGTACCTGGCACGTGAGCCGTAACTTTAAAGCTACATTTTAGAGGCTTGTAGACAAAGCTAGATAAAGTTGTTTTAACGGTTGTGTGGCTCTTGCGTGTTTCCTGTAGGAAAGTGGACCAAATGGCTCTTTTAGCATGAGAGGCCTCAGACCCTTTGCTCTAGCTAATCTAACTTTGCAGTTTTTACACCACACTGACATAAATAATATTTCCTCTGGGTTTATTGTATTGGAGACTTCCAGAGAGTTTGCATAGACTAACGTGTCTGCCTGCAGATGTGTCAGTATTGTGTCATTCGTAGATTATACTAGATGGTCACATCTTCTGCTGGTTTATTCTCGTTCTTCTATCTAAATTAAGGTTTCCTCTCCTCTGTCATCCTTTGGCTCTTAAGTACAAGGATTACACCAAAAGCCTTGATTTTAATCTGTTTTTATTTGTTTAGAATTAAGTTGTTTGTTGTTTTAAATGTGTTTTTATTGGAAAACAAACAATTTGATGATGACAAAACCAAGTTCTTTATTTAATTTTTTTTTTCTGTATTTATTTCTTTGATATTTTTTCTGGTGCAGCTGCTTGAGACGATGTTGGTTGTGAATTGGCCAGAATTGCAACTTGAGGCCAACTGTTTGACAGAAAGTCATTTATGAAAGACCTTTCCTTCAGAGGCACAGTAGTAACCAGCTTGTGTTGTCATTTTGTATTTATCTGCAAACAAGAGAATTTTATTTAAACTTTCATCATATAACATTAATTTTTACAACAATATATACATGCATTTAAAAATGTTATGTTTAAAAAAAACCGTTCAAAATGGTCTGGTTTGTTGGTGTTTCTCCTAGGCGGTAGGGGGCAGTGCTGCGTCACAGGATGCAGTGAAGCGCCTGGAGCTGGAGCCGAGGAAGAGGAGCGGCACCCCAAACACGGAGGACGAAGAGCCGCAGCTTTTTCCCCACAATGTCCCTCAGAGCCGCTACGCGCGTGACCCGCGGCCTTTCAGGTAGGAAGGACCCCGCGTGCACCACGGCCTCGCGCTCCTCCGATCCACGAAAGCCTATAAAAACGAGCGGGACGAAAGTAGAGCAAAGGTTACGGTCACGTCGACCCCCTGTTGGGTGACGCGAGCGCGCGCGCACTTTCTGCTAATCACCTCACATTGATCATTTGGGGGCGTGGTCAATCACAGACACTATTGACGCTCCTTTAATGAGCTTTCACCTGAAGACAGCAGAGACTTATTGATCACTACAGCAGTTTATGGCGGCGTTTCATTAAAGCGGTTCCTTTGATCCAGATTAGTTACGTCATTTCAAAATAAAACCACTTTTATGGAGCTGAAGGTAAACAAATCTGTGAGGAGTCAGCTTATGAAATAATCCGAAAAAAATGTATTTAATGATCTGAAATCATCCTAAAAATAAGTGCAAGACAATAGAAATATAAAAAAAAATCATATGCTTGTAATATTAAGGAACATTATTCAATTTCCTTAGTTTTATTCCTTGACATGCTTAGTTATTTATGTACTTTATTCAGTTATAATAGATAAAGGGAGAAAATCTTACTTTATGCTTTAATGGTTTTGCTTTGAAGTTATGTGAAAATTTTAAGTCAAAAAATAAAACAATAATACATGAAAAAAAGGAATTTAAAGTTTTCTTTTTTTTAAAGAGATCATTGAAACCATAAAGATTAAAGGTCAGTATTTATGAATAAATGCAGCTAAGCTGCATTTATTCATAAATACTGACCTTTAATCTTTTATGTTAACATCAGAAGAACATTAAAATATCTGCATTGTGCTCCGTCAAAGCCTTTGTCTTCCCCCCCTTTATGGAAAAAAGACATGACTTAAGGTGGCGTGGAACGTGGTGGATCATCCGGCGTGGAACGGGTTCTGCTGTTCAGGTCTTTCCTACCTGAACTGCAGAACCCGTGTAAACGGGTCTGGGCTTCCTGCTGGCATCTTCATCATCCTGAGACTCACTCGTCCGGTCTCACCTGTGGCGCCGCCGCCGCCGCCGCGGAGGACAACCTCTTTTTATTTTGGAACACTTGCCCACATCTGATACCACATTTAAAGTCATCACCCCCACCCCCAGGTTTAAAAAAAAAAATGGCTTAAATCAATTTTATTTCGAAAACCTATTTATTAATTTAAAAAACATTTCCATTTTCTGATCGTTTCTATTTAAAGAACGTCTTTTTTGGGAGGTATAATTCAATAATTCACAATTTATTAGTGGATATTCAAATTTCTTTCTGAAAAAGTCCCTAAAGTTAAAAGTTTTCAGAACCAAACTAAATACTTTAATGTCAACTTTGATCTGAACCAGAACGTTTTTGTTTTTTTCATCTTGTTTCTTTTAAACCCCACCATATATATACTTTATTTTGTTCATCTTTTCTATTTTAATTTGACTGTATTGTTTCATTTTATACACATGCATGTCCTTTCCAGATGTCTATAATGTCTTCATTTACAACATTATTTCACTTCACGCCTTTTATTTCTGCTACATATTTTATTTATTGTATTTTTTTTATTTTATCTGCATTTTTTTATTCTATCATTAAAAACTCCTTTGTGATGTTTGAACGATGTGAGGAAATCTCTCGCGATATTAGTGATTAATATTGCTATGACGATATAACTTGCGATAAAGGAACAAATAGCAAAAACATTTCCATTTCACTGCAAAAGTTGAATTTAAAGAAGAGTCAAAATACCTTAAATTATTCTCCAAATGACCCTCGTCTAATTAGGAGGGCAGCATCTAACATAACAGCTCCATCTGATTGGTCAAATGCATAAAGAGATTAATTCAATTCATTAAGTAGTTTAAGTTTCCATAAGATTGTTTTAGCACATTTAAGGCACATTTATTGCGATTTTCACTAACTTTTGCGATATGGATATTGCACAGCTCGAAAACGCGATAACGATAAATTTGCGATTAATTGTACAGGCCCACGTCAGGGAGCCTGAAGGAGCCGCTGCGGTCCGTGGCGCTGCAGTCGCTCGCCGTTTCTCGTCTTTGATGCATGTGATCTGCGGAGTCAAATTGTCCAGATTGGTGGAGGGGTTGCGTTCTTCCTGGGCTGCATTTTTAGGCTGCGTACATCACGGCGCCGCGACAAGAGCCGTCCAAATCCAACGACTCCTTCAAATTCACAGCCGTTAACATCCGGCCTCCCCAGCTCGACGAAGGGCGCGGCCCTGGAATTTGGGCACCCATGGATGTCTGGGCTGCAGAAATGCTGACTCGCTGTTGTGTTTCTGCTTCCGTTAAGGTCTTCTCCCCTGCGGGGGCCATGGCCAAGCGTGTGCGCCTCCCCTCCTCTTCAGCCAGCAGAGAAGCAACTCCACCTCTCCAAAGATCAAGGTGGAGCTCAACCCCACCTCAGGTGAAGACTGTGTGTGAGACGCTGCATTTAGGGACATAATAGTTGTTATCCTTTCATGATGGTCGCTCTACAAATACAACTAAATGTACGACAAACAAAATATGACCACATAGGAGGAGGAGGAGGAGGAGAAGGAGGCAGGCCCAGGAAATGAAGGTCATCCTGAAAAAGCCACCATCTAAAGTGTGGTGGGGTCAGAGGTCAAAGAGGGCAGGAGCAGATCTGTGCTCCACGGGGGACGGGAGGGAGGGGACCCCAGGTCTGACCAAAGAGAGTCTGACGATGGGAAACCTGAACAGCTGTGGTGGAGCGGGCCAAAAACATGGACTTTATTCTATAAATCCATTTCTCAGATGGAGAACAGAGATTTTTAGCCTTCATATTTAGGAAGTGACGTGCGGTGAGGTTGATCGACTCCTCTGATGTCAGATTTACAATGAAAGAACTGAATATTTCACTGTTCATCCAACAGCAGGTAACAGCATATAAAATACACACAAAAACATATTTGTCCTACAGAGAATATGTCTTTTATAGACATGGATAGATCAGCCTTCTTGTGTATAAATTATTCACATACTGTAAACAAATTCAAGTATACAGATGTGTTCAGCACACATTTGACCCTCAGTAACTATTTCTGGTATTTTTCCAATTTCAAATTCTGGAGCTTTAATCAGTTTGATCAAATGTTGTCTGTGAAAATTATCATAAAGACAATTCTTCTAGGCCTAAAATTTAGTTTTTAAATACTTACCTTTTCCCCCCACTTACTTCCATGTTATTTAAAAAAAAATTTTTTTTGACAACCATGTTTGGCCTCACTTTTTAAGTAAGGCAACACTCAAAAATTCTGTCATTTTAACCTCAGCAACTGTGGAAAAATGTATCTTTAACACGGATCAGTGGAAATAACATTTACTTAGTGTATGTTTTACTATTTTATCACAATGAGAGGCGAGGTCGAGCCTGACTTGCCTCTGCACCTGACCGCTATGGGGCTTTAGGGGGAGTTTGGGGTGTCATATCCCTCCAACCCCCTAAAACACGTAGCAAACCATGCTATCACTGCATCCGTTCATCTACTTGATATGTGTATAAAGGGCTATGTTGAACGCTCTTCCTGACACTACCATCCACATTTACCGGGCTTTGGACCGGCACTAGCAGGACATCGGTTTGTACCCGGCTGCAGTCATCCTTTTTGTCGTTTTTTTTTTTGGTTTTTTTGTCTGTCCTACAGTCCTTTTTGTCTTTTATTGGTTATTTTGTGTTTCTTCTATCTTTATTTATTTTATTTTTTTGGACTGACCATTTCCTAGATGGATGGATGCGAGCCATCACGTTTGGGGGGAGGGGGGCAGCGACCCCCCCTTGCCCATGCCAATATCCGGCCCTGACGGCACCTTCAAAGCTTAATGATGGCCCCCAGACTCTGCTGTTCTGTCCTGTTTGCCTGCTTGTCTCAGTTCCACAGGAAACCGTCACTTTCTGGGTTTCAGACCTAATGACGCTCTGGCGTCCTCCTGGAGCCTGGAGAACATCAGTTCCCCGTCTCTGAAACCCTTTCCCCCCCCACTGATCGTCTCCTTGACCCCGCTGTGTCTGCAGGCGTGGCCGTGATGCACCTGCAGAGCCCGCCGGTCAACAGCCTCAGCCTGGATTTCCTCACAGAGTTCTGCATCGGCCTGGAGAAGCTGGAGATGGATAAGGGCTGCCGAGGCCTCATCATCACCTCCGTACGAAGCCGCACCGATCAAAACACAAATGAAAATGTCAACGTTTCTTCAAACATGCCCGTATCATGGCTGCTCCACCACCGTGCTTGCCAGTTGTTAAGCAGTTTTCATGGCGTCACCATCGGTGTTAAAGAAATATGTCTTTTTATTACATTTTTTTATCATGCTATAAGCCCCTCCCACATCCACAGGCCCCACCCCCGTAACGCATTTGTAGCATTTATAGACCTCAAGCTGCACAAACCTTTAGTCTTCTATTCAACAAAGTATTAGGGCCTCCAAAAAAGAAGAGAAATAATTGGAAATTTAAATCAGGGTAAAAAATGATAATGAACTATAATAAAGTTGTACAATTATTTTTTAACAAAATTCTACAGTTTAAAAAAAAAAAAATAAAGCTGTTAATTTAGATTTCAGCACAACTTTTTTTTTGAAAGCTTACAAGACTTTTACTTTGTAAAATTACATTTCAAATCAGAAATTTACAAATTTATTCTGTCCAATATGAACATTTTACTCCTAACAATTCAACTTTATTCTCAAACTTTTTTGTAAAAAATCTTCACTTTTGTTTCATAACTTTGATGTAAATTTTGTCAAACTAAATTAGAATTTTCTCAAAATCTTATGACTACTTTGTGGTAAAAAAAAAGTTTACATTTCTCACAATATTACGACTTTATTCTCGTAAAATTCAACCTTTTCACAAAATGACTACTTCTTTTTTTTTTTTACTCTTTTTTTTTTTTTCCTACTAATTTATTCTGGTGAAATTCAGACTTTTTTAATAATTCTAGGACTATTCTTGTAAAATATAAAAAAATTTTCCCCCCAAAATGTGGCTTTTTTTCTTTCTAGTTTTGATACTTCCTCTTGTAAATTGTGGACTGTTTTCTCACGCTTTGGGACGCTTTCTGTTGTGGTGTTTGTGGTCCAGAGCCAGCCGAAGGTCTTCTCCGCCGGGCTGGACATCCTGGAGATGTACGGGAAGAGTCCGGAGCGCTGCGGGGAGTTCTGGAAGGCCGTGCAGGAGATGTGGCTGAAGTTGTACGGCTCCGACATGATCACCATAGCGGCGATCAATGTACGTATGGACCGGCATCTACCTCCATCCCTGCTGCTGAAAAAGCCCCCGTTTGAAGCCCCCTCCTGCCTTTAATAGGGCTCCAGTCCCGCAGGGGGCTGTTTAATGGCGCTGACCTGCGACTACAGGATCATGGCGGATCAGCCTCGCTACAGCATCGGTCTGAATGAGACGCTGCTCGGCATCGTCGCGCCGTTTTGGTAAAAACAAATGACAGAGTTGTTGAGTCGTGGAGGAAAGACCGAAGGAAATAAGCGCTTTTGGATTCTGCAGGTTCAAAGAAACCATGGCCAACACGGTGGGCCACAGGACCACGGAGATGGCGCTGCAGCTCGGACTGCTCTACAACCCCTCGGAGGCCCTGAAGGTTGGGCTGGTGGACCAGCTGGTTCCTGAAGATCAGATCCTCAGCGCCGCCACACAGGCCATGACCAAGTGGCTGGCCATCCCAGGTACTGGTTGATGTTTTCACACATTAGATGAACACAGTTAAACATTCTGTTTAGCTCCAGCTTTGCTTCGGAGATCAGAGTCAAACATCTGAAGTTCCCAGGAGAGCTGGTTTCGGTGGAGGAGGAGCAATCTTTTCCTTTTTTCTTTGTCATTTTCTTTGTGAAACGCTGACTGCCTTCCTGCACCGTCAGCCGCACCAGCAGCGTCTCAATACCACACCGCGAAGAAAAACACCTTCAGGCTCCCCAAACTTTCTTCTGAGCAAAGCAATGCTCCAGTCTGACTGTTGGTTCCCTCCCTTCGCAGACCACGCCCGGCAGATCACCAAGTCCATGATGAGGAAGCCCACCATCGACAGGCTGACGTCCAACAGAGAAGCTGACATCCAGAACTTTGTCAACTTCATCACCAAGGACTCCATCCAGAAGTCTCTGCGCGCTTATCTGGAGATTCTCAAAAAGAAGAAGACTTAGAGGGAACTCTGAACTCTGCGTTTTCTTCTCATCCGGAGGTCTTTGAACGCAGCACTATTTTCATCAGGCAGCATCAGTGAAATCCATTTGGGTGAACATGTTTGTTTTCTGCCGCAGTCAGAACCGTCTTTACTGCAGCTTAGTGCAGAGATGTTCGTGAAAGTCAACAGTTGAAGTGCCTGTTTTCACTGGACTTTGACCAACTGCTTGTAAGTCTGACCTGTTTTCTGCCTTTTTTCTTAATAAAGACTCGTATCCAAACCGTGAGTGAAGTAGAGTTCATGCTGACGCCCTTCAAAATGAACCGTGAAACACTGCGATGTGCAGAAAGACGACCAGAAAGTCTTTGCTGTAAAGACAATTGTTTATTTCACTCGTATCGTTTGGATGAAAGGTCGTCCGTTTCAGGGGCTCAGTTTCACCTCCACGGGGAAATGATCGCTGACATCCAGAGCCTGAAAGACACAAACTAGAGTCGGTTCCACAAACGGATCCAGGTTCAGCATAAGCAGCCTGCTAGAACACACGTCACTGACCTTTCACTGCATTTCAGCAGAATGTCGAGAGGTTTTTGAAAACCTAAATGTTACCTTTGTGTGTGCAACATTTAGATTTAAAGTCAGGGACATTGTCACCATCCTCACCTGTTATCATAAAATGTGTACAAATAATAAAACTAATGTTGCCTAATCTGTACTAAAAATGTAATTTAAATATTTATGGTTCTAATCATTTCTATCCTCAGAACTGCTGTATTTTGCACATTTCCTGTTCAGTTACAGCCAAGGCTGCGATGTGGTGCAGTACCGAGCTCCGCCTGGTTTATGCGCGTGCCTTTAGATCAGTGTTTTTCAACCAGTGTGCCGTGGGAGATGGTCAAGTGTGCCGTGGGAAATTGCCCTCAGAAACTGATCTAACAACATTTACCATCTCCAGGAAATCAGCTCTTTGTTCATCCAAACAGGCCCTGATAAAACACTGAGTAGTTAGGAATATAAAAGATCATAAAATTATTTTTTCTTTGTGTTTATTTGATTCTATTAAAAACATTTTGATAAGAATGACGGTACCGCGATTTAGCTGCAGCTATACCTGTTTGTGGAAAAGTCCCGCCCCTTTAACTGTCTCCACCAATCATTCTTGAAGGCTGAATCACATGTCATCAGTCTGACCAATCAGAAGTGGTTAAAGTCTTCACTTCGTTGTTTAGATTTAGCTCAAAAAGTCGCTCAGTTTCAAATAAAATACCAGCTAAAGCTCGTCTTTAGTGGTGTAGCTTTCCACAGAATCCGGTGTCAGACCGTGGAACAAGAGAACAAAACCATGAAGCTCAGAGAAGCTGGTCTTTCTGCGGTCGGCGGATTTTCGGCACTACATCTCCCATGATGCATTGGGTTAGAATGACTTGGCGCACAGTGAGCCTCTCCTCTTAATGTCTTTAAACAACGAACACACATCAAACAGTTTTTGAATCTTTTAACTTAACTTTTAATACAACTTTTAGAAAAAACAGCTGCAACTTCCAGCTTTTTCTGCCACAATTATCATGAAAATGCCCGTGAGATTCCGGGGGGCGGGGGGCGGCTTTTATTTTTTATTTTTTGGATGCTGGTGTGCCGCAGGATTTTTGTCAAGGCTAAAGTGTGCCGTGGCTCAAAAAAGGTTGAAAAACACTGCTTTAGATGACTCAACGCTTCCTGTTTTAACTTTATTTTTGAAAAACTGTCCCACATTTTAGACATTTTGTAGCGTGTTCTCACGTTTCCATTTAAAGGTAATGTATTTCGCATTTGTCGTTCGTTTAGTGCTCAGATGCTAACGTCTGGCGGCTGCATGCGAGCTCACGTTTGTTCTTCAGGTGTTGCTAAATAAAGTTCAATAAGAGTCTGTCATTTTGCCCTGACCATTGACTGCTAATCCATCCGTCTTCTGAACAAGCGAGATCCCTTTTGGAGTCACAGGGTTGCTGGAGCCTATCCTCGCCATGACACACTGAACAGGTCACCAGTCAGGGCCGCACAACCTCAGAGAAACCCAACACGTGCAAACTCCCTACTGGGATTTGAACCAGCGGCTTTTTGCTGTCAGGCAAGTGCGCTACCTGCCACACCAAAGCGGGAATGTTCAATCTATAGCTTATTGGCCAGAAACACCCACTGTCCAGCATGGTGGCGGCGGTGTGATGATTTGAAATTTGGTTGCTTGATAAGAAGAATGTGCCAGGAAGTAAATGATGAAGTCGGGGAAAGATGAAGGAACTCTAAGGAGCTAAACTTTGTTTAAAATAAAAAAACATTTTGATCTATTAACTGTTTTATCTAGTAAAAATAACCAACAACAACAAGAGAGTTTTTTACCAGACTGTGGCTGAGTTTCAAGTCCACCATGAAGTCGTAGACCTGCGCACTGCCCTGCACCACGGCCTTCATCATGTCAGCTGTGACCACGATCCTGCAGACACAGAACACCACGAGTGGATCTGATGGTCCTGCAGGCCGTCGCCGCCGGCAGGCCGTCCTCCCACCTGTCGTAGGGGCAGACGGTGGTGGTCACAGTGGTGTCAGCCGAATCTGGGATCAGCCAGTGGAAGCTCTTATCGGTGAAAAGGCGGATCTGCTCCCAATCCGAGCCCGCCACGTAGCTACAGCCGGAGTTGAAGTCGCCCAGCAGGACGATGTTCTGCCGACAGTCAGACCAAAGGTCAGCCAGCCTCTCTCAACTTTCTCCAGGAAACGTCCAGACTCAGGAACTGACGTTGGTGCTCCAGCGAGAACGGACATCAGTGACCACATCGTACAGAGCATCCACTTCCTGCACGGCTGAGTCTGGAGAGGTGTGCTGAGGAACCAAAGCGAAGCTGGCGGCGGCTGCAAAACAGCAAGAACGTTCCTGACATCAACCCAGACCAAGGAACTTCACATCCTCACATATTAGAGAGATTTGAAAGCATTTTCCTGACTGAAGCTCTGACTGAGACGATGAGAGCAGCACCCTCCTGCTGAGCATACCGCCGAGTTTGGAGGAGAACATGACCACGAACGGCTCCCTGTTGAAGGTGTCCGTTCCACAGGACTCGCAGCCATCATCGTAGGTGTAGCTCTTCACCACAGACGCCGCCTGCGTCCTGCAGACAGACCCGTTCATTCAATCATCCTGTTTTTCCAAGAATACCTGAATTTGTTTGGAAAAAGAAATGGTTTACCGAGAAAAAAAAAGCCTCATTTTTGGGCTATTTCACTGAAAACACAAGGTTCCTCCCCTGGATTTGAATTAATAACTAGTAGAACAATTCGAGGAGAACAGCATCTGAGGATTAAATCTTAAAACATGGGAAGTGGGCAGGAGAAAACAGCAGGAGAGCTATGAGGAGGAGGAGGAAGAGGAGGTGGATTTAATCAGGAAAAACGGACTGAAACAAAACAAAAGATAAATGCAACAAATTACAACAACACAAACCAGAAACAGCAGGAAGGAACAGGATCTTTGCAACTACAAGGAAAGAAAAAAAATCACAAAAGTGGAGCGCATGAGGAAACATAACAGGAGATAAGAGTCACCACGATGAAGATGAACAGAAAAAAAGAAGCCAGGATAAACAAAACCCATGATTGTGACCCAAAAAAACCCCACATTTTACAATTCATGTTAATAATAACTCTAATAATAACTTATTTTCCCACTGTGTCATATTTGAGCCACACATTTTTAACCTGGTCTGACTGTTTTATAAAGAATTCATTATCATCAGTTCTTTCAGAACAAGAAGGAGTCATTCTAAAAAAATGAACCACAACAGAAGAAGTAAACAACGTTTTTCCCGCTAAAGGAATTTATATTTTTGTGGTCTTATTTCTCAGGTTTTTGTCTCATCTTTATTTCAGTGAAGGTTGTTTTTCAGGTTTAAGTGTGTGGGGTTCTCGTCCTGTGAATTTCAAAGGGACGTCCTGTCTCTTTTCACTGTAGCTCCAGAACTCACCCCCTGCAGGGACACCTGGATTTTCTAAGGCCATTTGGGAGACTTGGCTGCCAATGGACCATAAAATTAATCATTCCATGAGAACCTCTGAAAGCGCAGATTCACATGTGGAGACCAAAGAATTGAGACTGACTGCCTGCGGAGAAGGTTCCGGACGGGTGTTGGACTCCCATGGGGACACAGTTGGGGGTCGGACACATCCGTCTGTCAGATAACCCCCCTGGATACTTTTGGCGGGAACTGGATGCTGTGATTCCAAATATGGACTGAAGGAAGTGGGCAGTCTGTTCGGCCGGCCAATCCGAGCGTCCAGAGTAGGAGTTCAGCGGCCATCTTGCAGTCTGGAGGAGGGGGCTGAATCCCCCAGTTAAAACACCCGGACAGAGAAATCTCTGTGTCTCTCTCTGAACAGGCTGGCAAGTTAAGACACTGTTAAGCTGGTGCTTTGCCATCTCTGTTGAAATTCTAGAGAACCCGGGCGCTCGTTATGATTTTTGTTTAACTATGTTTTAGAAATATTGTTAGGGAAATACATTTTGTTTATCTTTTATCCGATCGAATCCAGTGGTTTTCTTGTTTTCAACTTTTTTGAACACGCTAAAGAAAATATCTACAAAGCGAAAAGATATTTTCTCCTTCACCGCCAAAAGTGTTTTTGAGATTTTACGGAAGCAGCCATATTTTAAATGAGCAGGATAAGCGCTTCTACTGCCCCTAGTGGAATGAAGATGAACTACAGGACAGAAAATATAGACCGAGTTAGGCTTTAGTAGCTACACCTTCTTAGTCCCGGATTGGATCTCCTTTTATCTTTAGAACTGCCGTAATCCTTGGTGGCATCAATTCAACAAGGTTCTGGAAACATTCCTCAGAGAGTTTGGTCCATGTTGACATGACAGCATCACACAGTTGCTACAGATTGTCGGCTGAGCATCCATGATGATCTCCCATTCCCCCACATCCCAAAGGTTCTCTATTGGGTTCTAGTGACTGTGGAGGCCGTTTGAGTCCAGAGAACTCATTGTCATGTTCTAGAAACCAGTCTGAGATGATTCCAGCTTTGTGACATGGAGCCTTATCCTGCTGGAAGTAGCATCAGAAGATGGTCCACTGTGGTCAGAAAGGGATGGACACTTTGGTACTAAGGGGCCCAGAGTGTGCCAAGAAAACATCCCCCACACTATGACACCACCACCAGCAGCCTGAACCGTTACAAAGGAGGATGGATCCATGCTTTCATGTTGTTCTGACCCCACTATCCGAATGCAGCAGCAGAAATGGAGACTCATCAGACCAGACAACATTTTTCTGATCTTCTATGGTCCAGTTTTGGTGAGTCTGTGTGAATTGTAGCCTCAGTTTCCTGTTCTTAGCTGTACAGCAGTGGCACCCGGTGTGTTGTTGTGCTGCTGTAGTCCATCTGCCTCCAGGTTGGACGTGTTGTGCGTTCAGAGATGTTCTTCTGCAGACCTCAGTTGGAACCGGTGGTTCTTTGAGTTCCTGTTGTCTTTCTATCAGCTGGAACAAGTCTGGCTGTTCTCCTCTGACCTCTGACATCAACAAAACATTTCTGCCCACAGAACTGCCGCTCACAGGATATTTTCTCTTTTTCTGACCATTCTGTGTAAACCTCAGAGAGGGTTGTGGGTGAAAATCCCAGTAGATCAGCAGTTTCTGAAATCCTCAGACCAGCCCGCCTGGCGCCAACAACCATGCCACGTTCAAAGTCCCTTCAATCACCTTTCTCATCCATTCTGATGCTCGCTTTGAACTGCAGCGGATCGTCCTGACGATGTCTACATGCCTGATTAGAAATGGTCATCTATTGGACAGATGTGCCTTAAAAAGGGGCCAGTGAGTCTATGTCCAACTGGTTTCTAAGGAAAGTTGTGATCATGCTCAGGAGATAGGGGTCTCAGCTAATGCTTAAGTTTCTGCGTTTAGAGTGTTTTATACAGATGTGCCGTAGCTGTGTTTTATTTTCATCTCTGGCTTGTTTGGTTTCATAAAGGACCTCGTCTCTTCTTCTGCTCCTCCAGCCTCACAGAAAAAAAACCACAGAAACGTCAGATGGAGGTCGCGTCTCCACAGACTTACATCTCTTCAGTCAATGTCTCAAACCTGCTTTATCCAGTCACTGAGGAACATCAAACTCAGTCAAAGTGACTGCAGGGAGAACTGAGTGTTTCTGTTTTAAACGTCTTAACTGAGAGGATAAAAAGCAAAATCAGCTAGGAAACAAAAGACAGAAGCAGGAACGGACGTTTTTTCAGTTGGTTTTGCCAAAAAATAAGATCATCTTCCCTTTTGGTTTCAGGATTTAGATTAGGAATCTCTTTGAAATGTTGGTTTGTAATATTTTTGATTTTGAAAAAATGTGTTTTTCTTTTGGAAAACTGGTTTCATGGTGACTTTAAATGGTTAAATACTTTGGCTTTGCAGCCAGAGTTCCCATCAACCTCAATCCTCAGGTTTCAAATGACCCAAGTCTTTTTTTAACCCACTAAAAGTTTTAGAAACATTGAACACGTTTAGCCTTCAAGCATCACTAGTTTATGAATGGATCCTCAGTTTTGACTTGAGTTTTTTCTAAAACATTTTAAAAAATAGGTTGTTTTAGTGTTGATTTGTTGCAGCTGTGTTTACCTGTAGAGGAACAGGTATCTCTCCTTGTAGGTACTACGCCCCAAAGGCTCACTGACGATGTACCCAAACTCAGAAGAACCTCTGGAGGCACAGAGAGCGAAACCAAAACCTACTTCTCTTCATCAAACTGCAGGATTCTCTGTGTTCGCTTTGAGTAAAGCCAGCCTTACTTGTTGACGTACTCCATCAGCTTTGTGGTCGCTGAAAGGTCGACGTCTCTGACCTCCTGGATCAGAATGATGTCATAGCGATGGACAACCTGCAGAGGAACCAGAAATTCTGCTCAGGCACTTCAGCTGGAACTGTTTCTATCAATCTGTTTGTGAGAATGTATAGAAAGGAGTGATTTAACTCAAAGCAGAATTAAAAATGTGACAAAGTTTGAAACATCTCAAAGTGACATTTGCCTATGAAGTAAGTTCTGCTTCAGTTTTATGCAACTCACTCCTTTTTTCTTTAAAATCTTAATATTAATCACGTTTTTTTTCTTTCATTTATTTATAAGTGCTATAGCATTTTGAGAAACCCGACATGAAAAGGAAGGCCCGCTGCCGCAGACCGTGCTGATGATGTTCATCAGGGTTTCGTTGGAAGCTTTGGTGTCTCCAAAAGTCCTGATGTTGAAGGCCCCCAGCAGCAGGGAGGAGGACAGGTGCAGGAGGCCCGCAAAGAGCCCCGCGGTGCAAAGCCAGCGCATCCTGAGAGCCAGAGAGCGATGCAAACACGTCAGTCTGAAGGTTCTCTGCATAAAAAACCCTCTTAGTTCATCAAGTCACTCATCGTCTTCAACTCAGTCCTGTTAACCGTTGTGCTATCTTGGATGACCCCACCCTTCCATTGACGTGTTCTCCCTACCATGGCAAAGGTGGATAAAGGTGGAAAAATTTCATGTAATCTATTGAACCAGTGAAGATCACAAATCATTGAAAAAAAAAAGGTTCAGCGCTCTGTCTAGTGGGTCTAGATGACCCCACTCCCAACGGTAAAGTGCTTAGGATAGAACAAGGGTTAAAGACATTTCTGTCATTTTAAAGACCCACAAAAGGATGTTTTTAGCATGTTCTTGTAGCATTTTTCTGATGATGGAGGACATATGTGAGAAAATTAAGCTCAAAAAATTTTTCTTTAAACAAATCGTTGTGAACTAAGGGCAGATGAGAAATGCTGTTTGACAAAGCGCTTAGTTGTGACATAGGAAAAGGTCCCGCCCACAAGCGAGGGGCTAACTTCCAAAGATCTGCAGCTGTTCTGCAGAAAATATGTCCTAGGTTATTTTACTTTGGTAAAACTGTAAAGTTAAGAAACAAGGTTTGGACTGGCCTTATCACTACTGTGAAGCACAGAGGTGGAAGTGCAATGATTTAGGCTTGTTTTTCAGCAAGTGGAGCTAAACAACAAAACTCCAGGCCTCTGGACTATAGTGTCCAGCTGTTTTCCAGGTTTCTGCATCAGGTGTGTCCCTCCTGTCAGAAGCTGAAGAACAGAAGCAGCAGGAAAAGAAGCAGGACACGCCCCCTGAGGGCTGGAATCGGACACCAAAAGAGCAAACTTACTTCAGAAAACAACGGAAATGTAGAGATGACGTAGAGAAAGTGCAGCTCCAGCTCTGTGACAGGTGCCAGTAGGGCTGCACGATTTGATGAAATTTCACGATATGCGATATTAAAGATTAATATTGCGATAACGATATAATTTGTGGTATATAAGCAAATAGCAAAATAACCAAAAACATAATTTCCATGTCTCTGCAACAGTTAAAAAATTATACCCCAAATGACCCTTATTGACATAGGTGACAAACATCTAACATAAAAGGGCTTCATCTGATTGGACAAGGTGAAGGCGCCCATCTGATTGGTCAAATACATAAAGGGATGTATTTATTTGATTCATGAAATATTGTTGTTCAAGATTGTTTTAACACATTTAAGGTTTACGATTTATTGCGATTTTCGCCGTCTTTTGCGATATGGATATTGCAGAGCTGGATTTTGTGATAACGATACATTTGCGGTATATTGTGCAGGCCTAGGTGCCAGAAAACCTTCTTAAACCGTATCAGACCATCATTAAAAAGTAATTTTTGAGTCTGATGGTAAAAGAAGTTCATCCAAAACCTTTGACATGTGAATTCGTTCAGACAACATCCCGTTTTCCACTAGAAGTCAATGGACGGGAGAAAGAGAGGACGCCAGCACCTGCTCAGCTGGACATGTGGCAGCGTGACCCAACGGCACGCCGTCATCCAGTCTCTGCTCTGGACGCTATGGCTTTCAAGACTTTAGCAGACCTGCAGGTTATGGTATCCTGCTGATGTGGTGACGCAGCGACAGTGGGAGCAATTTCCAGAAAATAAAGATTCAAAAAACAGCAGCTGGAAGCTGTGCTTGCAGCTCAGGGTTCTCATGTCTGTTAGAGTTTGTCAAACTTTAACAAAACCTGTTTTCTGTTCTTAAACGAGCATTTAGCACCGAACTGTTCATGCAAATTACAGCTTCAACACAAGATTTTTTTAGAGAGAAGGAGTCTTACCTGAACTGTTGAAGAAACCAGATCTGTAGACGTGAGGTCTCTGCTGGGGTCCACTGCTCAAGCCTTTTATTTACCTGCTGACTCATGTGACAAAAGCAGGTGGGAGGAGCCAGGAGCAAAGGTGGGCTGTGGGTACAAAATGCTGGCTGCTGACTTTTAGCTGGGTTTTAATGTGTTCTCTCTGTAAAGATTCTCCATCATTCAGGTCCGGTTCTCGCTGGATTCTGTTCTCCAGCTTCATCCCGGAGATGTTTTGCTGCTTCGGTTCTGAAGAAGCGACTCCGATAATCAGAGAAGCATCTGAATCCTGGGATACTCTGATACTCTGCAAAATCCGTCCTACACTGACCTAAAATATAAACGCAACACTTTTGTTATTGCTCCCATTTTTTATGGTATGAACTCAAAGATGTGAAACATTTTCCACATACACAAAATAACCAGTTCTCTGAAATATTGTTCACAAATCTGTCTAAATCTGTGATAGTGAGCACTTCTCCTTTGCCAAGACAACCCATCCCACCTCACAGGTGTGCCATATCAAGATGCTGATTAGACAGCATGATTATTGCACAGGTGTGCCTTAGACTGGCCACAAGAAAAGGCCACTCTGAAATCTTCAGTTGTGTCACACAGCACAATGCCACAGATGTCGCAAGTTTTGAGGGAGCGTGCAATTGGCATGCTGATAGCAGGAATGTCCACCAGAGCTGTTGCTAGGGAATTGAATGTCCATTTCTCCACCATAAGCCGTCTCCAAGGCGTTTCCGAGAATTTGGCAGCACATCCAACCGGCCTCACAACCGCAGACCACGTGTAACCACACCAGCCCAAGACCTCCACATCCAGCATGTCCACCTCCAAGATCGTCTGAGACCAGCCACTCGGACAGCTGCTGAAACAATCGGTTTGCATAACCACAGAATTTCTGCACAAACTGTCAGAAACCGTCTCAGGGAAGCTCATCTGCATGCTTGTTGTCCTCATCGAGGTCTCGACCTCACTCCAGTTCGTCGTCGTAACCAACTTGAGTGGGCAAATGCTCACATGCGATGGCGTCTGGCATGTTGGAGAGGTGTTCTCTTCACGGATGAATCCTGGTTTACACTGTTCAGGGCAGATGGCAGACAGCGTGTGTGGCGTCGTGTGGGTGAGCGGTTTTCTGATGTCAATGTTGTGGATCGAGTAGCCCATGGTGGTGGTGGGGTTATGGTATGGACAGGCATATGGTATGGGCCAAGAACACAGGTGCATTTCATTGATGGCATTTTGAATGCACAGAGATACCGTGACGAGATCCTGGGGCCCATTGTTGTGCCGTACATCCAACAACATCACCTCATGTTGCAGCATGATAATGCACGGCTCCATGTTGCAAGGATCTGTACACAATTCTTGGAAGCTGAAAACATTCCAGTTCTTGCATGGCCAGCATACTCACCGGACATGTCACCCATTGAGCATGTTTGGGATGCTCTGGATCGGCGTATACGACAGCATGTTCCAGTTCCTGCCAACATCCAGCAACTTCGCACAGCCATTGAAGAAGAGTGGACCAACATTCCACAGGCCACAATAGACAACCTGATTAACTCTATGCAAAGGAGATGTGTCGCACTTCATGAGGCAAATGGTGGTCACACCAGATACTGACTGGTTGTCTGAGTCCCCCGACCCCCTCAATAAAACAAACCTGAAGATTTCAGAGTGGCCTTTTCTTGTGGCCAGTCTAAGGCACACCTGTGCAATAATCCTGCTGTCCAATCAGCATCTTGATATGGCACACCTGTGAGGTGGGATGGATTGTCTTGGCAAAGGAGAAGTGCTCACTGTCACAGATTTAGACAGATTTGTGAACAATATTTCAGAGAACTGGTTATTTTGTGTCTGTGGAAAATGTTTCACATCTTTGAGTTCATACCATAAAAAATGAGAGCAATAACAAAAGTGTTGCGTTTATATTTTAGGTCAGTGTATTTTGATAGACGGTTCAGAAAAACTGAATGTTTATTTAAAGAAAACTGGAGACAAACAGTTCTTTCTGTGAGAATTTATTTTTTGTTTTTCCACAAATATTAATATAATAAAGTTTTTTTTTGTTCTTGACTTCTACAAGTGAGCACAGAATTGGTTTTTCAAGCTCTTCAATGCCGGGCTTGAGGTCTGAATTGGAATTTAGTCTATTTTTCAATCAAAAAATTGCGGCATTTCTTTTTCTGAATTCTTCATTTGTCTTCATCTAGCATGTTTTTCCTTTACTTATGAAAGGTTTTTACTTTTGAAATGTATAATTTAAAAAAATTGGAGGCACAGTCTGTGTGTAATTAACTATTTGTATTGTTGTTGTCACAATGAAAAACAGCTGTGATCAAATGTGCAAGTTTTGTTGCAGAAACTGCACGACTGATGTAAAGATACGGGAACCCCTTTGGATCAAATGTTGTCATGGAGGCCATTTTCAGGACAAGTTAGCCAATGTTTCCAGCCTTTTTTTTTTTTTTTTTAATAAAACTTGCAAGAAATGCATCCAAAGTTTTCTTTTTTTAATGCGAGAAAATGTTTTTGTTTTTTTTCTACAAACGGAACCAAAAATGTGTTTTGAACTATAAGCAGAAGATAAGTGGAGTATTTAGCAGATATGGGAAAGCAGCAGGTGGAGAACATTTTTGATAAAGTGAGTCCATTAAAGGGACCGTGTGATGGAAAATTTCTACAGCTTTAATCTGAGAATGTTGAGGTTTTATTGACAAACTCTGAAGCCTCTCAGCTCTGACCCTTCCTCTGCATAAAGTCATATAATCTATACCTATAAATAGAACAATCCATCTTTAAACAGCTGATGAGTGAGAACTTCACTGCTGGTTTCTCTGGGTTTTCTTTTTGTAGTTTTTCCTTGTCTGGCTTAAAAAAAAGACAAAAGTATGAAAGTAATTGGTTTGAAATTGTGTGTTTGTATTTTTATGTATTTATTAAAGGGACAATGCATACAAAAAATACGGTGGAGTGCTCTAAAATAGAGAAACATTGGACATACAGGATTGTAGCCTTAGCTAATTTTCATCCTCTGTCCTGTGCTGTCCAAGAGACTGTAGATTAAATAAAATGATACATAAAAAGTACATTATTAACATGAAATTGAATGAAAAAAAATGACATAAACATAGATCAAGTTTTAAAAGGTTTAAAATACATAGTTCGCCACGGTATACATGAATAAAATCGCCAAATTCAGAACAATACTGATAACACCAATGACCACTTTCCCCCCAGTGTTTTATTTGGACTTTTGTTTGGGAAACGGTTTCATGGCATTTTCCCTAGTGTTAGTTGTGAGTGCAAGTTTGGTTTTCCAGCAGCCATGATCTTAATTGGAAGTGTGGAGAGCTGTCGAATGTTTTCTGGGATCCAAGTTTGACAAGCTTGAAAGGAGAAAACAGTCAGAATCAGAATCAGAATCAGAATCAGATTCAGACAGTCTGTCCAAAGCCGCTTTTTCTGGAGGGAATAATGCAGTCACCTCAAAAGGCAAATGTCTTTTGTTTTTTATGTTGTGTTTCTTAGAATATTATAAATATTTTCCTTTAACCTGCAGTTTTCTTCATTAGAGATGACAAACTGCATTTTCAGCCATCAAAGTTGCGAGTCTTCTGTAAAGAAAACAGGAAAAGTAAATAAAGTCTTGATGTGTGCTCCATGACTCGTGACTGAACACCTGATACATGTTTGTCTGACCTCATTTTGAGACTAACTTTAATCTGATATAAATGTTTATAAAAAAAAATGTCTTTATTTTTGACACTTTTAAAACAGGACTCGAATCTGTATTTTCTTTTAGAATTCTCTGCCACTTCGAGGACTCGAACCCTTACATGTTAGGCCACAGGAATCGAACCTGTACCTTTTTTTAGAATTCATGGCCACTTTGGGGATTCGAACCCCAACATACAGTGCTTTTACTTGCTTTGTTGTTGAGGTCTGACTGGTTCACGGATCAAGTCAATCCAGATCCAGGGATCGGACCAGTCGATTGGCCGGCGTAGAATTCATTACAACAGACCTATTTTCACAGGCTGTGCACACTCAAATCTCCATGTTCCTCCCCAGGGACGCAGATATAAACCATTTGGCACGTTTGCAGTTCAAGCAGCATTTGTTCCTGATCTGCAAAGGACAGTGTGTCGTAAAACCCCCTCATCCTAGTTAGGGTAAGAGGCAGGTGAAAAAGCACAACTGTTTCTGAAAAGGTAAAAAAGGTCATTTTGAGTTAACTATTAAAAATACATTCAAAAAGTGATAAAAATAAAAAATAGTTCTTTTACTTGTTCAGTCTTTCCAACCATCATGGACGATTTTTACCCTTACCCTTTTACCCTCATTCTTTTTTTTGCTAAATAATACATAAATATATACATAGTGAGGTCAATAAGTATTTGATCACCCTTTGATTTAGCAAGTTCTCCCACTTAGAAAACATGGAGGGTCTAAAATGTTCATCATAGGTGCATTTCCACAGTGAGAGACAGAATCTGAAGAAACATTCAGAAATCACGTTGTACGATTTTTCATAACATTCTATTTGTTTTATTACTGTGACAAATATATATATATATAATTTAGCAAAAAAAAATAATGAATTTATGATTTGTACAAATAACTGGTTTTGACTGAGCTTAAAAATTCTAAAAGCCTAAATCAAAGTCCAGCAAACTTCAGTTTCAAATCTTGAAAAAAATGTCTTTAGTTTTGATATTTATTTATTCATTCCTAGAGTTCAGTTCACTTCACTTCAGTTTCGTTTATTTCAAACACAAAACAAGTGAGAAAGTCAACACACAGTGGTTTAAAAGACATAAAATAATACAGTGTGCTTGAAAAGGAGTGGGTTGAAGAGAAAATCTTGTCTGCTCCCACCCCTTTTTACAAAACCTTATGATGTGCGTATTCAATATGCATATTGCCATTTACAGATAGTTACAAAACATTCACAATACAATTCTGCATGGCAACTGTGCTAAAGTGACATTTTTTCTTAAACTAATCGTTTCTGGCCTTATACAATCCTATTAGTGACTTCTTGTAGGATTTTTTGAATATTTGTCAACTTTTGCTTTGTTTTAAACCTTCATCCAATCCATTCTATAGATCTACACCACAATTAGATAGACACATTTTCTTTTGTGTTGTTTGAATGCACTGCTTTTTGAAATTAAGTTTTTTTCTCAGATTGTAACTCCCGTCTCTGTCTTTGAACACTTGCTGTACGTTTATTGGAAGTAACTTGTATCTGGCTTTGTACATGACGAGAGCTGTTTTCAGTTTCACTAGATCCCATAATTTTAATAAACCCGACTTTAAGAACAGAGCGTTTGTATGTGTCCCATAATCCACTCCATGGACAATTCAAACAGCTTTTTTTGTAAGACATATAAACACTGTAGGTTTGTTTTATAAGTATTTCCCCAAACTTCTGCACTGTACTGTAAATATGGTAGTATTTCAATGTATTTTATTAATATATTAAGTTTGTGTGATTAAAATAGTACAGATATTTTCATGGTTCTTTGCATCTTCTTTACGATCTAGAGATAGTCAGGATACATAGAGAGAAGCTGTGGATTGGATAAGAAGGTCTGCAGTGACAGATGAGAACACTGGAGATGTCTATGACTCATGCAGTGGTGACAGCTTCTGTGGGTTTGACAGACGACTTCAAGAAACTTCACCAAGAATCATCCTCTTGCTTGCTGCGGCAATGGAAAGACTGAAAGACGAGGTTTGGCAGGAATCTCTATGGACCCTGATGTTTGCAGATGTGATCTTCAGTGAGAGCAGGGAGCAGGTGGAGGAACAGAGGTGGAGGTTTTATCTGGAAAGGAGAGGAATGAAGGTCAGCTGTTGCGAGACAGAGAATCTGTGTGTGAACGAGGGGAACTCGAAAGAAGCTGTGAGGATACAGGGAGCAAGGGTGAAGAAGACGGAGGACTTTAAATTCTTAGAGTCAGAGGTGGAGTTGGAGAAAGGTGTGTTTCAGGTGTGATGTGTGACCAAACAGTGTCCTTTCATCAAAAACAAAAGGAAAGTTGAAGAAGACTGTGGTGAGAGCAGTGGGGGAGAGTGGGTGAGACCATGTGGTTGGTTGAGAAACTCTGATGCAGAGTCAGGAGGCAGAGCTGGAGGCGGCAGAGATGAAGATGCTGAGGTTCTGTTTGGGAGAAACCAGGATGGATCAGGAATGAGTCCATCAGAGGAACAAATCATTGTAGATGTGCTGGAAATAAATGCAGATGGAGATGTCTAGATACACTGAGAGGAGGAACAGGAAAGAGAAGAAGGCCAAAGGACGTAGAGAAAGAGTACATGGGGGGGGGGGGGTTTGGTGGGGTTTCTTCAAAAGAATTTGGGATGGAGTGATATTTAACAAAACTTTCTAAGTTGCTAAGAAAAATATTAAATATCTGCTTTTAAAAAACGATGTCTTTGCTTTCAAATTTTATTACATTTGCTCTCTCTTTTTTTTTTTTTTTTTTTTTTTTTTTTGCTTTCAAAAACTATTTTTGCTGGGAAATTTTTCAAAAATCAACAGGTGATTGTTGAATGTTTTAGTATAATGTTTGCTGTTGGAATCGTGTTTTTCAGTGTTGACATATCACGGGAAGCAGGTTTAGTTTTGTTTTGTATTTTTATTTTTTCAGGGTTTTTTTTTTTTTACTACTCCAGCTCTTCAGCGCATTCATGTTTCAAGAGTGGTTGAAAAAGATCCGCAGGAACATCTGCTGGCCGCTAGGTGGCAGTAACGCGTGCAAATTATTTGTGAACGCCCATTGAGGAGGAGGAGAAGTAATCGTCGTGACGTCATGGGTGATGCTGACGGCTCCAAACAGGAAGAAAACATCCAGCTGTTGGTGGAGCAGCCTGTTTGTCGTTCCGAACGTAATGAACCGCTTCTGAGAGTGGAAAAAAAGGCTGCGCTGTCATGCTACGCGCGGAGTAGAGGCAGCTGCAACGGATTCCTAGAGAGTCTGTTTCTGATCGACTTTCGTCCGCTACGAGTCTCATAACGAGGTGCGTTAGCTTAGCATCAGTGCTAGCTGTGTTAGCATGGGTTCTTATCTTCTGTGAGTTCATTAAAACGTCCCCCAAGTCCGTCAAACTAATATTTTTTTTACAGTTTCTTTAATGTCAACATTTGATAATAGAAGATCATGGTTTAGAAATTCAAGCACGTGCAGGTTTATCGGTGTGTTGGCTAACACTTTAGTCTAACAGTCGGCACAGAAGTGAGTTCATGATGAGCAGATGCGGTTTTTCTTCAGGCGCCCCAAGGACGAACTTTCTACCCCCCAAAGTCCTGCCTGGAGGATGTTAGTTTGAACCGTTGTCGTGAAATTGTTTCAGAATTAAAGTGTTTTTCCTTTTTTATTTTTATTTTTTGGCACTCACAGCTGATGCTACAGTGAAAACAGTCAAATCAAAAGGATATTTATTTTACTCGCTGGGTTTTCTGGCGATTCATACTCCTGTTAGCTGTGACGAGGAAATAAATATAATCTTTTTTTTTTATCTCTCACTGTTACACTTAAGTTTTGCTTTAAACCCCAGATAATGTATGATATGTTGATATGAAGAATAATAACAGATTTGAAGGGATTTGAATGTTGTAAGTCACATGTTTACACGGTGGCAGGACGCTGTACCTCAGCTCCATGTTACAGCCACTGTGAAATCCTCTACACTCCACAAAGCTGTCAGTAAAGACCCACTTTGATTAAAAAAAGGGTTTTTTTAACATGTTCTTGTGGCATTCTTTCTGATGATAGAGGACTTGTGTAAAGAAAATTCAACTTAAAATTTAATTTCTAAGTATTTCTATATTCAAATCGTTGTGAATCAGGAGCAGACGCAAAAACTCCCTTTGTAAAGATCGTATTTGTGACATAGAAAATACTCTGGGCGGGGCCACAAGCTCCATTCGGATGCAGCTGCAGACAAATAGATCCATGAACGTCTTTTTTTCCTGGTGTGAGCTGGAATCTGGATCAGAACCGGACGGCTGGACAGCCCCGATATCTGTCACCATTTCTGTTGCACTGCTGATGTTGGGTTGGGGGTCTGAGGGCTGGACATAGACAGAAGGGGAAGGGGTTTGTCTGGGCCAACAGTCCCAGCATTATCCTAAACAAAAGAGCATTGGGAAATACATCAACAGATGATCGGAGTGGGACTTTAACCAATGCTTATGACATGAGTACAAGCTATGCTCTTCATCTGGAAAACAATTGTTTTGAAAAAAGTGTTGTTTAAAATTAAAAGCTGAAACGCGTTAAAAAAAATCCAGAATATGAATAAAGTTTCTTCTATGACTGATTCTAAAGGGACTGAATTGTTAACAGAATCTTCTACAGAAATATATATTTTTTCCATTGAGAAAGCCAATATTCCAAATATGCAAACTGTTAGTTAATCCTATTTAGTCCGAATTTTCCAAGACTGCTGTTCTATGAGAACAGAGACTTCCACAAAATTGTGGGTGATTGATGTGTGGGTCAGTTGATTTCTTTACTGCAAGTGTCTTAAATACTTTTTCTTGGTTAAAACAGATTAAATTGTATTTATATAGCATTTTTGTTGGTGTATTATCTACCTGAAACGCTGCCTATCTGCATGTCTGAGTAGGAGTTGTATTTCAAATTTGGAAATAAACCTGTTTTTTCAATACATTAATGCTTTCAAGTTATCCCTTGTGCTATCCTAGGCACTTACCGTTGGGAGTTGGGTCATATAGATTCACTAGAAGGCTCTGAAACTTTTTTTTTTAAATTTTTTGTGATCTTCACTGCTTCAATGGATTACATTAAATTTTTCCACCTTTATCCACCTTTGTCATGGTAGGGAGAACATGTCAAAGTAAGGGTGGGGTCATCCAAGACAGCACAAGGGTTACATTAGAAAAAATATCTAAAAAAAACTTCTGTAGTTCCTGTTACCAAATCTGCTCAACAACCTTTAGAGCAAACCACATTTATTTAGAAAGTAGCTGTTGTTGTTTTTTTGGTTAAATTTAAACTTGGTTTCCAGATTTTGTCTGATGCGATTATAAGACTGTGATCTCCTGGTTCTGCTGCAGGAGTGAATGAGTGACGTGGCGCCTCCCACAGCCCTCAGTGAAGTCCAGCTCCGCTTCCTCTGCCAAGATGACATAGAGAACGTCAAGCAGCTCTGCAGCGATTGGTTTCCAATCGAGTAAGAAATCCCGCCCTCTGTGTGAAATGTTCCTGCAGCTGCTGAGAGAACGGACGCACTGTGAAAGTGAAGTTTGACGGTTTGGGGTTTGACTGCAGGTACCCAGACTCATGGTATCAAGACATCACCTCCAACAAGAAGTTCTTCTCCCTCGCTGCCACCTTCAGAGGAGGCATCGTGGGAATGATTGTGGCGGAGATCAAAGGCCGGACCAAAGTACATAAAGAGGTACGCTGGAGGAAACGCCTCACTGAGCGTTTTGTGTCTGATGTTGCTGCATGCTCTGAAGAGGTTGGGAGAGGTTGCTCTCATTTTAAAATCCCACCTAAACAAAGCAGAGGCCATGTTTAGAGTGAGCTTCAAATAGGATAAAAGATCCCCAGGATCAGTGCAGTCACGATATTTCATGCATGCTAGACGTCCAGACCAGCCTTCCAGGATAAAACCCGTTTTTCTGAGTTAATATTTCCTGTATATTTTCCATGGTTTCAAATAAAATCTAACTTTTATGACATCAGTGACACTAGAAAAACATACAGGACATTTATAACCATACAATCATCTGTTTTGGGGGGTTGTTTTCTCACAGAAATGACAGAGTTCAAAGCGCCTTTACGCAGTTTTTCCATTACAAAGCTAAACGTTCATTTACATTTTTTTCATCTTTCATGTCTCATTCTGCCTCTTCTGTCTGCTTTGTTTTTTAGGATGGAGACATCCTGTCGTCCAGTTTTCCTGTGGACACACAGGTAGCCTACATCCTCAGCCTGGGAGTGGTCAAAGAGTTCAGGAAACACGGAATTGGTACTAAACACACACACATATGTATATCCAGGGCTCCAGACTGCGACCAATTGGTCGCATTTTGCGACCAAAATTTGAGAGTGTGCGACTGAATTTTACATCCAGTCGCACATGTGCTACCAGTAAATTTGCCTCCCCCACCCTCCGTATTTTTTATACATTAAACGTGGAAGGGGCACGTCAATGATCAATGAAATGATCAATAAAATAATCAATGAGACGCGAGCGCACACGCACGCAGACAGACACACACACTCGCACACACACTCATGAATCGCGAGCGCACACTCGCATTTCATTTATTGATGTCTGTCTGTGAGGCGGCCAATGCGTGTGAGAAGAATAGGGAAAGCCGCTGTAAGTGGCTAAAATGCGTGGAGGGGGAGGGGCCTGAAAACAGGAAACCTGACCGCCCCCTCCCTCCCCGGACCACATTAAGGAGTTCCTTACTTTCCTTTTTAGAATGTTTTTATTCGCTCGTAATTTTCTAAATACATGCAGTCCAGTGCTGAACTTTTCTCTGGGCCGCACAGAACCAGGAGGAAGGTTTAGGGTTAAGGTTACGGTTAAGCGCGCGGTGTCGTATCCACCCCGAACAAACCGTTCTAATGCACGGCTGTTACGGCAGCTCACCGCTCCTGCGGGAGTCGGGTCAGCTGAGGAGAATAGATGTCCCACACCTACATGCGTGACAGCTAACGGGGCTTTAGCATTAAACACGTGGGATTTAGTCTTAGACACACTTAAAACACGTGGAGAAAATGCAACGATAGACGTGTTTGAGATGACCCAGCGCCTCGCCTGGATCGTTGGGGAGACCAGGCGGCGGGGGGTGGGAGGGGTTGAAGGCGGATCTGCAGCGAAACTGAAGGAGAACAGGAAGTTGGAGTTGTCCTTTAATATGCCTCTACCCCTTAGTAGGATCTGTGTTATTATATATTTTACATTTATTTGAATGTTTTGTAATGTATGTAGCCTTTTTGTAATCAATAGGTATTTTAAATTATTTTAATTGATCACTCAACTACAAAAACCATCAGGACACATGTCCCATAATGCATTTTTTTGTAGTCATCGGACAGCTTTCGGTAAGTTCAGTACTAAATTTCCAGCTGCGTTCGCTCAGGTGGGGGCCTTGCTCCCACCCCTTTCTCGTGATATTTTTGTGATGATTGACAGGTGATGTTGGAGCAAAAACAAAAATATATGTCTCACACCAGGTGATCTGCGCAGCGTTGCGTCCACCTGGGTGATCTCAAACACGCTTATTGTGCATCTTGGCTGCACTTATTTGGTGTCACAAACATGAATTTCCATCCGTTTTCTTTACTATTTGTACTGTCATGACAGCGATGGTTTTGTCAGTTTACCTGTTGTTGCATCTTCAAAAGTGCAGAATAAAATGTGACACTGAATTTGAAACAGCACATTGTAATTTCTGCATCTATTATTAAAGTATTTATTAGTAATACAGTGGAAATTAGTAGATTTGGTCATCATGTTGATTTACGGTATGCGCCCCTAAATATTCTGGTTGTGCCCCTAAAATTTTCAGTTGGGGGCCACAGTGCTCCTAGTGAAAAAAGTTAGTCTGGAGCCCTGATATCCACAAAAACACACTCATGCGCTCACACATAGTGTTAGAATGTGTGTAATTTGCTTCTTTTGGTTGTTCATTTCATGGCCTTGTTCATAAATACAGGTGAATATTTTTGGGTTTCATATCTATAAAAGTTGTCATTCCAACACAGTTTTGATTTATGAATAAAATCCAGTCTTTTTGTATCTGAACACTAAACACTTTGTTTTTCTTCTTAAACTGGGTTCTTTAAAGTTTGACTTGGGTAAAAGTTAATCTTTTTTTATATCATGGTCTGGGTTAATACTGGATTCTGATTGGCTGCTGGGTGTGGATTAGGGGTGTGACGACAACCGTAGTCACCTGCAGTGATGAGTCAACGCTGCACGTTATTTATTTATTTTTTTTTTAAGTTACAGGACTGCATATGGTGTGTGATTTGAACTATAATAAACACATTCATGTTTGCTAAGAATTTGCTTTTTCTGCGAGTCCTATGTTCAAACTTCAAGGGCTTCTGGGGGAAAAATATTTGCGCCATGAGCACTTCATCGGAGCATGTATTCAGTGCGGCTGGAAACATCGTCACCCCGATAAGATCCTCGCTGAAACTTGTCGACATGTTGGTGTTCCTGTCACGCAACATGAAGACGGACAAGTCAAAGCAGCGGCACTTGTTCACTTTTTACTCTTATTTTGCATTTAACCGCGACACCGTAACTCCTGCTGCTTCATCACCGCTGTGATCAAAAATCCCACACCGTCACAGCTCCAGTTGTGGATTAAAAAGTGATCATCATCTGTCATTTTGGCTTTGGGGAATCATTCGTTCACTGGATTAAAATATTCTATCACAACCCCGATGCATCAGTCAGAACCAACCAACCAACAGAGTTCCAACAGGTTGTTCCTTGCAAGATGAACCAGTCAGGGTTGGCCACTCTCCCCTTCTCTTTTTGCTAAATTTACTGAGCCTCTAGCTGCAGCAATAAGACATACAGCCATAAAATTAGTCTCTATGCAGATGACACTACTTTTTTTTTTAATAATTCACGTTCTGTCAGTGAAACAATAAGAATTATTAATGAATTTTCCTCCATGTACTTTGCGGAAGCAATCATCAGACTACCACAACGTGTGTTAATTTCTGATAATGCGCACTTCGTCGGCCATTAATCCTTACTTGTGGCTTTTTCCTGTCAAGTTTTTTTCCCACTAAAACAGATTAGATGAAACTTGACCAACGTGTGCAGGAAGCTGTACTTTTCCTACATGATGTTTGTTTGTGGTAGAATTTCGATGTGTGAGATTGAGGAGTCTTAGGAGAAAGGTTCAGACCCTTTCTCCTACGGTGACTTTCTCCGTCTTTGTCTGACTGAAGCTTTCTTTCCTTCGCTTTGATTCCTTCTCCATCTCCATCTGCTCAGGCTCCTTACTGCTGGACAGTCTGAAGGAGCACATCTCCACCACCGCCCAGGACCACTGCAAGGCCATCTACCTGCACGTCCTCACCACCAATAACACTGCCATCCACTTCTATGAGAACAGAGACTTCAGACAGCACCACTACCTGCCCTACTACTACTCCATCCGCGGCGTCCTCAAAGATGGATTCACATACGTGCTCTACATTAATGGGGGTCATCCGCCCTGGACGATATTATATCCACTTGAGAAAGCAAAAAAAACACAAACACACACTTCTGTAGAAGCTTTTCCTTCACTACAATTTATCCTATTCCTAATATTTTATGTTTTGTCTTTATCAAGGGTAAAGTTTCGTTCCCAACGGGCTCGGCAACGCACGTTCAAACGACCAATTCCAATGAAAAGTCTATGTAGACGTGTATAAATCTGCATTTTGGGATCCTGCGTTTAAAACTCTCACGTGTTGCTGAGTTATGAAGTCAGTTTTCAGGCTCTACGTACAAAACGTGCTGCCATTGAAAGCGTGCTGAAAGTTAAACCAGTTGAACTTTGACCAATCAGGGACTTGGATTTGGTAGTGGGCGGCGTCCTTTTTAGTTTACGGAAGTGTGAACTGTTTGAAAATTGATCATAAAGGAGAAATTAATTGTTGCAGTTTTTGCACGGCCGGAATTATATGAAAATTAAAGTTAGTTGTCACGCACTCAGATGTGTGAAATTTGTTCTCCCCATTTGACCCCTCCCCTGAGGGAGCAGTGAGCCGCTATCCACCATTTGGTTGTTTTAACACCCCCACCCCCAATCCATCCCCTTCATGCTGAGTCTCGAGCAGGGAGGTTTTGGCTTTGAGTCCTATTTTTAGAGTTTTTGATATGACTTGACCATGGATTTTTAACTCATAACCAGCTGTATTAGGGCAGACACTCCACCCCAAGGCCACTGAGCTGGATAAAACACCATGACGCCACGTCTTTCTTAGAGCTGTGAAAGAGAAATCCTGGAGCAAGATTCCCGACATTTTCACCGCTTCAACCCTTCCCACCAACCCTCTTCAAAATGTAGATACATGCGCCGGTGGGGTAGCGGGGTAGCAGTGTGAGCACCATATGCTAAAAGCGTGTTCAAGAATGCACGTTGTTGAACGTGCGACACCTGCCCGCTGTGTTCCCTTTAAACGACTTTAGCTGGTTTGTTTTTTAGAACTGTGTTGGACCGTGAGTCTGTGAAGAGGTTCAGACGTGTGGATTACTGTTAGTCTACATATACATGCTCAGATCGCAGGTTTGATGCCCGCCCATTTGTCCTTGGGCAAGACACCACATTACAGTGTTCGTCATCAGTGTGTGAATGTGCGTGTGCGTGAGTGAATGGGACTGTGACTTCAAAGAAGGTAGTAAGGCCCTTCAGTAAGTACATGCAATTTACCAGGGACTGTCACGGTTCTTATACTTTGAAAGATTTACCGGATGACTGATCTAGAGCCTCTGGTTCTGCGCTTGATTTGATTGGTTTTTCTCTTTGGTCACATGATGGGCGTTGGGCACAGTCTGGTGTTTTGGTCTTTGTGACAGCTTTGTGGTTGTTGTTCTGAAGGAGGGTATGGAGCTGACAGGAGTTTGAACATGGAGCGATGTGTCGTGATGCATCAGGGAATCCCAGTGCAGTGTTTCCTCACTATATTGTGGTTCATCTGTGCCATTGTTGTGGATTTTTTCACTGCAATTTTGACTTTTTTTTTTTTTTTACTAAGGATGTTTGAACTTTGAGTTTAAACAAGAGAAAAAAATGTTCATATCAGTCTGAGAAAAGTGTAGAAAGTGAGTAGTGAGGAGTTTTACAGCTTTAAAACATCTGTAATTCTACGTTGCAGATTTCACCCATCGCAGGGTTGTTGTTGGTTTTTACTACGTGATAAACAAGGGAACACTGTGCACAGCTCTTCAACGTCTCTAGAACAGGTTTTTCTTTGCTCTCCAGAAATTGCACTTTAGCATTTGTCTGTTCTCCTTAACCAACGCCTTCACTGACTACATCCAGCACATCGGTTCGGCTCTGGCCAGCCTGAGCCCCTGCTCCATCCCCCAGCGGCTGTACCGGCAGGCCCAGTCCCTGCTGCGCTCTCTGCTCCCCTGGTCCAACATCGCCTCCAAGACCGGCATCCAGTACAGCAGAACCATGTGACGCGAGGCGGTGAGTCAGCTGAGGCAAACGCCCACGGCGTCCGGTGTCGTCACTGTTGTCGTTTCCTGTTTTTCCAGGAGCCCGGCTCTTCTGACGCTCGCCAGTCTTCCCCGTGCAGACCAAAACACATGCGTGCTTTCATGTCATCGGCTTCCTCCCCCCCCCTTGCATTCGACCCAGTGATGCAGTCGCGGACCCGTGCGGGGAGGTGAACCTGCAGGATCCTCCATTCTTCAACGTTGTGCTCACATTTTCAGGATCTACTGGGAAAAGCCACCAGATTTTTCTCCTGGTTTGGTTCTCACTCGCACAGAACTCTTATCTAGACCCGTAGCCTGTGTTTATGCAGCGCCGGACCCACCTTCAGACAACAGCGTGATAGCACACATTGTAGTTCTGGTCTCCACGCACACAGAATGATACTGAGGGTTTAATCTAGCCCTTCCTGTTTCCCTTCTCCTTCCAGCTACTATCAGAGTTTATGTACTTTATTTGTATATTATATATACTAATATATCCACTTATTTCCATATTTATACGTATTCTATGCTGTTAGTAGATCTGAATGAAAGGTAAAACCATACTTGCTCCTTTGTTCCTAAAGACCTGATACATTTGAAAGATGAAGGACTTTATCCATCTGGGAGTTTGAATAAACTTTATTGCACTCAGAAACCTTTTAAACACAATGCAGTAAAATTTCAGTAAAGTTAGCAGTTTCCTCTTTTTTTTTCAATCATAGATTTAGTAGAAACCCGTCAGACCAAATGTCCTTCATATTTATGCATGGTCATCAGTCCAGCAGAAGCCCCGCCCTATTTTGGATGTCATTTTAAAGATTTTAAATGATGACAGGCTGCAGGCGCGTAGTTTTTATCCCCCCTCATTGATTGTAACATTGCTGGTAATGCAAAACCTTTTAAAACATGTCCCACGTTAGGCTTTTATGTTGGCTCTCAAACAAACAGCGCCTCCTGCAGGAGTGTCGCAGTAAATCCACAGACTGGCAGGATCGGAGTTTGCACCAACGAAGTGCCAAATATTGGACAAATTAGTCTTAGGGTCACTTTGTTTGAGATCTTGATCATTTTTTGTCGGTTTTCTGTGACTTCAGTTTGATTTACACATCAGTCCAGTTTGTTAGTCAGGGAACAAATCAGGAGTTTTATGTGACTGAACAGTGGGGAAGTCATGTGGGATTGTGGGAAATCAAAAGTACCTTCCCAATGTTGTTTGTGTGATCAATGGAGATTGGAGAGGCTGTGAAAACTGTCCCGGCTTCCAAACTCTTTCTTTTTTTGTCGTGTTGTGATTGTTTTCTTGTTCCTGTTGTTTTGATTACCTCATACCACGGCTTCAACACTTTGTGACTCTGTGTTGCATTTCTGTCCGTCTGTTTGAACTTGGGATAGACTGAATAAAATATGATTCAAACTGAACGCTGAATGTTAAGTTATTGTAGGAAAATCATTCAAAGAAAAACAGAATTACTGTTAAATATGTTTCCCTAAAGACCCACACCGATGAAACTTGTGCTTTTGGGGTTGTTAACATGTTCTTGTGGCGTTTTTCTAAAGGTGGAAGACAAATACAAAGAAAAATGAATCTCAAATGTGCATGTCTGAGTACTTCTTTATTGAAATTGTTGTGAATTGGAAGCAGACGAAAAAAAGGCGTTTGAAAAAGTCTGTAGCTGTGACGTAGATGCAACAATCGCCAGACCACGAGAAAAGGTTTTTGTTGCACCACTAATGTGTGGTTGGGGGTGTGAGGGGCTGTAAGCTAGCAGGGGAGCATGTAAACAGAGAGCTCTCAGCTACAGGAAGGGGGTGGGGCTACTCTGCACCGACAGTTCCATCCACAGCTCAGAGGGGAATTTCTCATGAGCTGCTGCTGCTCTACAGAAACTATGTCCTCGAAAACAAGACAGATTTTTACTTTTAAATGATTTCTTAAAACGCCATAATCATGATTAAAAGACCACTGGGTCACTTTTACAACAGATCAAAAGATGATCGGAGTGGAACTTTAAAATTGACCTTTTTTCTTCCTGCTACTTTGGTTCTTTCCACTCACTTGACTGCATGGTTCAGTGGCATCAGCGTGTGCGCTGCAGTACTAAGAGATGTTTGCACACTAACATTAAAACACACACACATCATGGTTATGTTTCTTGTGTGAGCACTGGCACAAAAACACACACACAACATGGTCGTCAGAGAGAAAAACTGAAGGATTTCATAAGATTTCTGCCCCTAAAAATGATTCATTTCAATTAATTTTCAAGTAAGTATTAAATATACACTCAACAAGTGGTGGTAGTATTATGAAATTTAGAAACAGTTTCAATTTAATACTCTGAATCATAAATCTCCCTATAATGAAAGACATATATCTAAGTAAAAACAGTCAGGAGAAATTTAATTTTTGGTCAGACCTGATTCTCAGTTGAGGAGTGTAATTAAACCGCCGCTTGGACTCTTATTAGAAATCAGAGTGTAACACTGATGTAGCATTACTCAAACGTAAAAGATTTGGATTTGCATCACACAAAATATTATGATACTTGAGTCAAAATCAGACCTAAGTGGTGCATCAGAACCTCAGCATTTCCTGTTTGCTTGTTTTCCCCCTTTACCTACACACACACACGCACGCACATCTATTACACTTACATCACTTTACTAGTCACATATTAGCTGATTGTTTTTATTTTTTACTGTCAAACTTATTTTAATACTTGTGACTTAGCAATGGTTTTATTTTTTCCCTCCTATGTACATTTTATATTTTTAAGTTACATTAGGCAGAGGCCTTAAATAAGCCATTTTGGGTTGTTTTTTTGCCTCTGCCAGCACACTCTTGCTGGGTTTTAAATGTGAAACTAAATTAAACTAAACTATCCAACCCAGGGGGGAAAAAAATCGATGAACATGTTCTTGTGGCTTTTACCTGATGATGGAGGACGTCATCAGAAGAAAATTAAGCTTAAAATTGCATTTCTGAGTCTTTCTTTCCTTAAGTTGTTGTGAGTCAGGGGCAGAAAAAAACAATGCCATTAGAAGAAGAATGTATTTGAGACGTAGAAAATACACTGGGCGGGGCCAAAACATACACTGGGCGGGGCCAAAAGCGCCGGGCTCTGAGCACTCAGCAATGGGAAGGGGAACGGGGGCGGGGTTGCTCTGTGCCAACAGTCTAGAACTCAGAGGTCAATTTCTAATTTACTCCTGCCGCTCAGCAGAAGCTGTGTCCTAGAAAACAACACAGGGATTTTGGTCAAAACATGAAACAATCATAATAAATAAAGGACTATTGGGAACACTTTCAAAATAGATCATATGATTGGAGTGGGACCTTAATGCAGCAACATGAACAGTACTTGGTTGTGACCAGAAGAGGGAGTAATTGATCATCATAGCTAGTCAGTTTGTCCAGGGATACAACTGTTCAACATTCAAATAATGCATTTGAAATAATTGGATCATCTGTAACAAAAGAGAACTTCGCAGTTTGACCATTTTCTTATCATTAAAGAAATGTAGGTGTTAATTGTACAGTCAATCTCATAGTTCTTGAATTAAACTGCATGCTAGGATCAAAAGAGACCACAAACCAGTTTTTCCAAATTGTTTTCATTATTGTCTCTTTTTCATGTGTTTGCTGTGAATAAATGCTTGTAAATAAAGTTTTACAAAGACATAAAAAGCGAATCAAATGTGTCATTGTTAATGTTTTGTTGCGTTAAAGTTCTGCTTCTGGTATTTTATGAAGTTTCAATGGACTCCTCCAGCCCGCGTGCTCTCGCGATTGTGTTTACGGTAAATGGGGAGTGTTCTAGAGTCTTTACGGCACCTGATGACGTAGCCGCAGATGGGTCACGCCCCTTCTGAAAAAAAAGAAGAAAAAAAACTGGAGGGGCCATCAAAGGAGCAGCGATTTACGGCTCCTGGAGAATGACCGTCAGCTCGGTGACGCTCCGCGCAGTGAAGTGAAAACTTTCACCGCTCTAACAAAGCAGGCGCTCTTCCTTTTTCCTGAGTGGAAGTGGGATTCGAGGAGCCACAAAAGTTAAAGGAATCAGGGTGAGTGATGCTCCCCATCCGCTCCGGGGGGCTGTGTATGTGGGGGGTTCGGCTAACCGAGCTAGCTTAAACTTTAACTTTTCTCGGTTTTGCGGTGTTGCGTTAAGAAGTCGACGGCCGGCGGGAAAACCCGTTTTAAATTTTTTTTTTACCTCATTTATTCTGATGGAGTTCACTCATTTATCCACTTTGGGGGGGTTGAGTGGCGCTAATTTGCTATAGAGGTGGGGGTGGGGGCAGAAATACCAAGGCAGAGAGGACATCAGGAGTGGACTCTCGTTGAAATAAACGTCATGAAGCTTTTATCAGACTGCTAATATTGACTCAGCGACTCTCTCCGCGCTTGATCACTTCCCTGAAGCTTGAGGGGGTCAATCAGCAAGGCTGGGGGGCCACGTTTAAACCAGAGTGGCTGAAACGACAAAAAAACGAGGCACTTTGGTGGTTGGGGAGGGGGGGCGCTCGTTTTACCGCCCAGAACAAGTGACAGGCTTCTTGAGAGGGCGGTGACCTGCCGCCATGTGGTTGGCTGAGGAACGGAGCCCCCCCCCCCCCCCCCCGCGCGCCTCCCTCCCATGTTCGATCTGCCCTCAGATAAACAGTAAACTGATTGTTTATCCGGCTTCTGCAGTCCTGCATCCCATAAACGCCTGCCTGAACGTGTCTGAGCTCATTTTCAGTGTGACTGTCTGTGATTGTGTCAAACAGAAGTCACACTGCCTCCAGAAAGGGATCAGACCATCAACCAGGCTGAATACGTTACTTTCAAACATTTCATAAAAACAACTTCAATCATAGGGATAACTGGGGATGACAATTTTGAGTCGTCACAGCGTCCTGATCCTATACTTTTGTAAAGTATTTTTAAATTATGTTAAGAAAAAGTAATAAATCAATACAGGTTGGTTCCTATTTTAGTTTTATCATTTCAGAAATAAACAGAGCATTTCTGTGAAGCAGCTACAGTGAGGTCAATAAGTATTTGATCGCCCTGTGATTTAGCAAGGTCTCCCACTTAGAAAACATGGAGGGGTCTAAAATGTTCATCATAGCTGCATTTCCACAGTGAGAGACAGAATCTGAAGAAACATTCAGAAATCACGTTGTACGATTTTTTTTTTTAAACAATTTGTTTGTATATTACTGTGACAAATAGGTATTTGATCACTTGAGTTAAACAACTTTAATATTTGGTACAGAAGCCTTTGTTAACAATTCCAGAGGTCAAACGGTTCCTGTAGTTCTTCACTAGGTTTCTACACACTGCAGCAGGGATTCCGGCCCACTCCTCCATACAGATCTTCTCTAGATCTGTCAGGGTTCAGGGCTGTCCCTGAGCAACACGGAGTTTCAGCTCCCTCCAGAGATTCTCTATTGGATTTAGGTCTGGAGACTGGCTAGGCCACTCCAGAACCTTGATATGGTTCTTACGGAGCCACTCCTTGGATTTCTTGGCTGTGTTCTTCGGGTCATTGTCATGCTGGCAGACCCAGCCACGACCCATCTTCAACGCTCTGACTGAGGTAAGGAAGTTTTTGCCCAATATCTCACAATACAGAGCCCCGTTCATCCTCTCCTTAATACAGTGCAGTCGTCCGGTCCCCTGTGCAGAACCCCCCCCCCCCCCCAGAGCATGATGCTTCCACCCCCGTGCTTCACTGAAGGTATGGTGTACTTGGGATGATGCTCCTCCTTCTTCCTCCTCCAAACATGCCGAATGGAGTTAAGACCAAAAAGTTCTATTTTGGTCTCATCTGACCTCAAGACTGTCTCCCATGACTCCTCTGGATTATCAAGATGGTCATTGGCAGACTTCAGACGGGCCTTGACATGGGCTGACCTCAGCAGGGGAACCTTCTGTGCGATACATGATTTGAAACCATGACGTTTTAATGGATTACTTATAGTAGCCTTGGAAACGGGGGTCCCAGCTCTCTTCAGGTAATTGACCAGCTCCTCCCGTGTAGTCCTGGGCTGATTCTTCACCTTCCTTAGCATCATCCATACCCCACCAGGTGAGATCTTGCGAGGGGCCCCAGTCCGAGGGACACTGACAGTCATCATTAGCCTCTTCCATTTTCTGACAATTGCTCCAACAGTTGTTCTTTTTTCACCAAGCTGCTTGGCAATTGCCACGAAGCCACTTCCAGCTTTGTGAAGGTCTACAATTGTGTCTCTGGTGTCTTTTGACAGCTCTTTGGTTTTGCCCATGTTGGTAGTTAGACTTCTGACTGATTGTGGGGGGCACAGGTGCCTTTATGCAAGCTAACCACCTCAAACAGGTGCCACTCATTTAGAATCATGAGCAGAGTGGAGTTGGACTATTTAAAAACAGAACAGCAGGTCTTTGCTGGTCAGAAATCTATCTGATAATCAAGTGATCAAATACTTATTTGTCACAGTAATATACAAAGAAGCTGTTTAGAAAAATCGTACAACATGATTTCTGAATGTTTCCTCAGATTCTGTCTCACTGTGGAAATGCACCTATGATGAAAAGTGAGAGAACTTGCTAAATCACAGGGTGATCATATACTTATTGACCTCGCTTTATATTGTGCTTTTTCTTAAGCCTTTCAGAGTAAACTAATAATAATATATAATAATAATACTAATAATAATATATATTACCGTAGGCACATGAAAGAACGCATTTTTTAAATGAGATATTAGTTATTTTCACAGCTAATTGTCTTACCCAGTAGTAAGACGACTGGATCTCAGAGGCACTGGTATGGGTACCAAGAGAAACAGTCCTAAAAATAAAGTTGTGCACAAATGAATACTTGGTACTTGGCCCGCACAATAAATCGCAAATTTACCATTAACGCGATATCAAGCTGTGCAATACGCAAGACGGTGAAAATTGTGATAAATGGTTAGCTTAAATGTGCTAAAACGATCATATGGCCTCTTGAAGTATTTAACAAATCAAACAAATCCCTTTGTGCATTTGATCACGTTGACCAATCGGATGGACCCTTTTATGTTAGATTCTCGCCTCCTTTGTAGGTGAGGGTCATTTCAATTAAAATTCAAGTTATGTTGACTCTCATTTAGATTAAACTTTTGTAGTAAAATGGGAATCATTGTTTTGCTATTTGTTCATGTATCGCAAGTTATATCATCATCGCAATCTCTAACATCGCATACATCTTACAGACCTACTTTGTGCACATTTTTGCAGAAAAATACGAACATATTTAGTTTTACGTTTAAAATATCTGCTGTGAGTACGACTTTTCTTTTGAATACAAAATATTCCGTCAACTCACTGTAAAAAATACGTCATGGCGTGACACGCGTATACACCAATTCCCCAGACATACATCGTTCAAATTGCTCATCTGTATTGAAGTTGATTTATTGAACAAAAATAAAATACAATAAAAAAAAAGTCATTGATCCCCTAACGGGGACATTATCCTGTTATCATATCTCTGTTGAAAATGTAGTCAAATGGATCATAATGCAGCGATCTCTGTCCACATTATGTGGTTACCAGGCAACCACAACTGATGGTGTAAACAATCCACCAGCGGATAGTTTAGACCAGGGGTCTCAAACTCGCGGCCCGCGGGCTATTTGCGGCCCCCAAGATGATATTTTGTGGCCCCCGCCTTAATATGAAGCTTCAATGTTAATGCGGCCCGCCAGTTTGTTTGAATGACATCTTTTCAGTTTTGTGCGCCGAGCTGAAGAACCAACCAATCACAGTGGGGTATATGACTCTTGGGGGCGGGACATTGATCGGGCTTGAAAGCAGGAGAACATTTAATTCAGGTAACCTGACCGCCCCCTCCCCGGACCACATAAGGAGTTCCTTACTTTACTTTTTAGAACGTATCTAAATACATGCAGCCAGTGCTGAACTTTTCTCTGTGTCGCACAGACCAGGAGGAGGGCTGAGGTTATGGTTATGGTTACGGTTACGCGCGCGCGGCGTATTAACCCCAACACGGGTATCTCCGCTCCCGCAGGAGGAGGTGGGTCACTGCGGAGAATAGATGTCCCACACCTACATGTGTGACAGCTAACGGGGCTTTAACATTAAACAGGCGCGAGCGACAACACGATGTAGTCTTAGACGCACTTAAAACACGCGGGGAAAATGCAACGATAGACGGGAGATGAACCAGCGCCGCGCCTGGATCCGCAAGGGGTGGGGGGGGGGGGTGAAACGGAGGCAAAGCTGCAGCGAGACTGAAGGAGAACAGGAAGTTGGAGTTGTCGTTAACATTCAATTTAGTTTTAGTATGCCTCTCCCCCTAAATTTGGTGGTTTCATACTTTCCAGATTCTGGTCAAACTTAACAAAATTTCTTTCAAAATAGGGACAAAGCATGTGTGCATGTCAGAATAATAAAACACTAATGAAAGTGAGCAACATTGTTTAATCGTAACTTCAGCAGATAGAGCTACAGAGCAATGTCTTCTTGGGTCTTCCTGTGTTTGAGTTTCGTCAAGAACCTGCCGTTGTGCTTTTCCGTACCCAAAGAGTAGCCACGGTTACATGGGCAAAATATCTTGATCGGATCAATGGGTCGGGTTACAATTCACCCGTGCACATGGGCCCAGAAAAGCTTTTTCCGATTAGAACAAGCGTTCCCGTGGCTCACATCTTTGGTCTGAATAAATCATTTGGGCATGCGTAGTAGTGGTAAAAAAAAAAAAACCCGGAAGAAGAGATGCTGTAAACAAACCGCTGCCACAGACTTTTATGCAGCAGCTCCGTAATACGAGATGATCTTCCAAACTTGCTTTTCATTAATGTAATGAATATTATGAAGCGCCTGTTCGCTCATAGTTTTATTTAGTCCGTGTGGTCAGTGTTTTTTTTTGTGGAAGAACGGAGCTGGAAGAGTTAGGACAGGCTATAAACACGGGCTAACAACATTAGGCTAGCCTTGATGGACACAAAATCCAGGACCGTGTGAGAAACGCAGCAATCTGCATCTTGGCTGCACGTAAATGTGTGGGAATAACATCAGCCTTTATTTTGTCGGGACACAACTGGAAACCCAAATCCACGTGATTGTTTGAACAGTTTCTAAGGACTGAGCGACATTTATTTCTGCTCGGAAAAGCTCACACACCGCCCCAAAGCCGCTGTGTGAGCAAGCGGCCAAAGCTCTGCTCGAACACGGTTCCTCCTGAGTCCTGCAGCCGCTAACCCAGAGCGGCGGGACGGCTCGCAGTCTCAATTCTCCAAAACATAACAAAACAACAAAACACACACGTAACTAAGCATCCCTCCCTCCCCTCACACACAAAGTTATCCAGCTGCTCTGCTCACTCGGTCCACTGGCACTGGGGCTCGGGTGCCAGTGGACTGAAGCGCTCCTGCCCCGCATACCCCTCATGAAGGGGGGAGAGGCAGAGAGCCAGCGGGGTGAGAGCGGGGCGGCGCTTTTCACGGGGCCTCCGCAGAGCAGCTGATTGGTCCCGTATGAGATCCAAAGCTTTCTCTCAGAGAAACACCATCTATGAATGATGTAAACCAGAGCAGAAGTGACACACGATGGGAATGACCGTTTACATGACCAACGATCGGATAAACGATCGGTATAACCCACCTATCTCGATCGGAAAGAAAGTTTGATCCAAAAGAGTCTGACCGGGGCAGACTATTCCGAACGGCACGTTTACATGACACATTTTCTTTCCAATCAGGCATTCTTCACGATTACTTTTGCCCATGTAAACGCGGCTATTGATCTCTTTAGCACTGACCATCCAGCAGCTTGCTTTTTTACCTGCCTGTTAAAATTGTGTTAGAGGTGGGATTTTTTTTTTCCAATTAGTGGAGCTTTAAACATTTTTTTAACAGGCTAGCCTGTTGCATATGGAAAGGAGAGGCTATCTCCTTAACACCTCTGATGCTTTGAAGGACTATTGAAGCTGTTTCTTTGTCAGGCTTACGACCTAGACGATCAGGTTTCAGTGTTTGCATTTGATTGGTCAGGGATTGCTGTATCTGGTGTCATAATTAAAGCACAAGACCAATCAACTATTTATTTACTTACTTAATTTAGTTTTCTAAGTAACTTCTTTATTGATTTTTCATCAAAATATTTAGAGAGTTTATTCATTCAAAATATGCTCTTTATATTTGTCATTTTCACTCCATATAATGTTTAAAAAAATTTTATGAGCACAAATAAGTTACTTTTGTTTTCTGTAGCACAGCAGCAAATCACTGCTGACAAATCATTTATTCATTTATTTTTTAAGAAAATGAAATTGCATAAAAGCAATTCGTGAATGTCATAAGCGCATCTTTAGTGTCATCCAACTCTGTGTTTTTCAACCTTTTTTGAGCCAGGGTGCACTTTATCCTTGCACACCAGCATCCAAAAATGAGCTAAAGGAGAAAGTCTATAGTGTGTATTAATGTACGGTCCCTCTGCAATCTCACGTGCATTTTTGTGATAATTGTGGCAGAAAAAGCTGGAAGTTGCAGCAGTTTTTTCTAAAATATGCAATAAAAGTTAAGTTAGTTTTTTAGGAATGATTTTCAACTAAATTATTTTAAATTTTCCCCTGGTAGTTGTTTTTTCATGTTGTCAACAACTTGAATAGCTCCATCCGATTGGTCAAAGGCATAAATTGATTTATTTGACTCACCAAATACTTCAAGCAGTCCTGCAGGTAACCATTTATCACGATTTCTCGCCGTCTTGTGACGTGTGTATTGCTTGTGTTGTTGAACAAAACACTTTCTGATGAAACCAACATAAATAATAAGAAGGATACCCATCACTATACAGAATGATCATGTTAGACAATACTGAAGGGTTGAGGTCTCTTTATTCGTTTGTTTTTTCAGTTCCCTTCTACTGATGACATTGTATGTTCACTTTACAATTACCGGTACGAAGCCCATTGAATTGAATTTCATTAATTGATTACTCATTATGTTGCAAGTCTTTATCTGTAGGATCGAGGTATTTTAGTGCTTCCTAGAGATACGAGCTGCACATTTTTCTTTAATCATGTTTCTCAATGTCACGTGATGCTTGGACGCTGCGGCTCAGACAGACAAAGCATAGTCTGCTTTTCTAACGGAGATCACTAATGGAAGGGTGATGCATGAAATGTGTCTGGTATACTAATAAATGATGATGCAGACACACTCAAACACCGTGGTACTACTAAACAGAACTCCAAAAGGCTTGTGCGCCTGAATTAAAAATTATTCTTTCTTTCTTTTTTTTTTAGATAAGTTATTAAAGCAAAAAAAAAAAGGGTCAAAGGCAATCATCCTGTGTTGGTTGAGGAAAAGAATGAATAACCTTTTTTCAGAAAACTCTATGTCAAATGTAAATATCTATTTGAAGAGAAAGAGACTTCATGATGGTTGATTTTGTTTCCACTGCTATGATTGTGTACGTGCTAAGGACCCGACACTGAAGTAAACCTGTGCAGAGCAGGAGGTGACAGATACAAATCATTTGTGCCTTCAGCTCTGAAAGATAGAAAAAAAAAAGTTGCTTTGACGCACATTAGACAGGAGTGAGTCATCAAATTGTAGTATCAAGATCATCTTTTGTTGTCCCATTTTGCACTCCCCATTCAAACCGCCCACACTGACTGTAGAGCTCACACAAAGCTCGGATTTGAGCGTGATGCTTTATGTTTGAGCGCTGGCTGCCTAAACACCTAAAGCAGACAAAGTTTAGCTTTGTGTTGGTGCGTGTAGGTCTTTAATATCATGTCATGCATAAATAGTCATATTTTCGTCTGCTTCACAGCCTCATCACAATTGTCTTTGTAGTTTCTTTAAAAATAAAGCGTGTTTTTTTTTTTCTTTTTTTGTGTGGTCAATAAAACTAGAGCTGTTACTGTTTGTGTATTTTTTTTTTTTTACATGTCAACTCAATGAGTTCAAATTTCTATCATATTAAAAACATTTCAGATTAAAAACCTTTTTAAACAAAAATATTAGGGCTGGATCGATGCTTTTCAGGTTTTTGTTTTTGTTCAAACCACTCTTTGATTCAATGCAATTTTGAATTTACATGGTTTTCACAGATTTATTCATATATGTATAGAAATAATCTACGTTTTGAAGATATTCATATTAAGCATTCCCTTTGTCTCATTCCTGGTCCTCCATCTACCACCCTGCCTGTTTTCCAGCTGTCCCTGCACTGCCTAGTGCTGATTACCTGGATCAGGTGTGTTCCTTCAATCAGAATGTGGAGACATCTGATTGAGCTAATCAGCAGCTAGCAGGACTTGGAGACCTGGAAAACAGTCAGGGTGGTAGATCTTTAGGACCAGGACTGAGCAGCCTGAGTTTGTTTCTGACCCACCTTTTTTCCTTGTTGGCGCCGCCCATTTCACGACGTCAACCTGGAGCCGGCGTGTCAGTGTTTGGCTCACGAAAGCAAACAACATTCAAACTTTTGCAAAGATGGACGTGCATATTGTGCATAAAAAAGGAAGGCGATTTTGCCAAACACCACTAGCTTAACGGTGGAAGTGGGCGTGTCTGTTAGCCTGGGGGCGGTGCTGACAGCGCAGACTTTTCCTAGAAGGGGCTGTTCGTTTTCGCTCAGAGGGCAGGTTTTTAGAGGAATACTCAGAAATGCGTGAATGGATCAAAATACTGCAAAGAATGAACATTTTAATACACTTAAAACATCAAAAAATGTTCTTTTGCATGGTATAGGCCCTTTAAAGACAGACGAAGCAAACATTGTATTTAGCAAAGATCAATGTTGTATTTTGTTTACGTTTTACAAGTTACCGTAAACTAAACAGCTTTTTTTTTCTTCATTGTTGGTTTAAACGCCAATAATCAATGCTTAGTAAGTAGAAAGTTCTGGTTTGGATCTGTTGTTCGAGTCATTTCAGCTGTCAGGTTAAATGTAAAATGTATATGGAGTTGATGGCTAAAGAAACGTTTTTCAGTGTATTATGGGATGGCAAGCAATCAAGCCCCTGCTGTGTTTAGGGCACATTGTGGTGCAGATTTGTGCTTTGACCAGGCTCCTAGAAACCTCTTGTCAGTAGTTGTTTACACTGCTAAAGTCATCTGAAATGTCTCTACATCTTTCAAAAAGAACTTCCAGTAAGGTGACGGAAACCTTTTTAGTGCCATGCACTGTAAATGAACACATACGCACATTAAAAAGGTGAGGAAAAGAAAGCACATTTCTAATTTTTCTATTTCATAGTATAATATTTATTCTTGGGAGAGCTGGAGGGCAGATTTTTTTGTCACGGATTGTAGATTCTGTCACTCAACCACTTTGTTGCATCATTGGTGTTTCTCATTGACTGTACACGAGAATTGGACTGAGAGTGTGATGTCACCCATACAAACTGGTTTACTTCTGGCTCCAACAAAATAAACAATTTAGTCGCGACTTATGTGTGGTGTTGATGTGCGATATCACATGGGCGCTTCACCTTAGATATAAAATAAGCTTTTATTTTGAAAGCACAGTAAAACTTTTTCACTTTTTTCCAGCTTTTTGCAACAGAATCGGCGTAAAGCTTGTGTAACGGAGGGACGAACATCAGACGGAGACATGATGGAGGCGATGTAAACATTCTGATTAAATGAATATTCTATTTTTTTATTTTGTTATCCCAATACAACGGAGACCAGTGTAAATTAGCCTGGAGTTTTATGAGGACAAACGTTCTTAGATCATCTGTGACCACAGGTTTTGGTTAGCTTCGTTATCAGGCCACATCATGAACACAGGAAGTCTTAACTAGAGTTCAAAGCTCGTCTCATGTTTGTCTCACCTTCCAGCTTCCAACGGTTCTTTAAAATCTCAGGAAAAAATCCTTCACCACAGTTATTTAAAAGATGTGTTGGCATCATGAACACATTTATGTCTGGAGAATTTGTTTGAAAAAGTTTGTCCTCATTGACCATTGTCTTTGCTGCTGTGGAAATGCTGGTGTATTTTTGCCACACGTCTATCTGATGACAGTTATCAAGTGGGTGTCAAACAGACCACAGTCTTATCTGTTTATTTGCAGCTATAGCAAATTTCTTGCGGCGTTTCAACAGAAAAAAGCGATGGATTTATATATATTGGTTTGTGTTGAAGGAGGTCTTCGTGTATTCATTGTAGATGGTTGAAGCATGGACACGAACGGTGTCCTGGTGGATCGCTATGTGATGTGTCAGCAGGGTCTCTAGGTGACGAGGCACCAGAGACGACCATCATGGAATATTCCACTGAGCAGAGGCTTAACACCACTGTGGGAGAACAACAGAGGCCTGCTGTTGTTAGAGGAGGGAACTGTTGCTGCACGCTGGAGGAGCCAGACCTTGTAGTTTGAGTAGATTCAGATTCCATATTTGCCTTCTGCTCTGCAGAAACTCTTCCTCATTTTTACGTTTTTTGTTACTCATTGAGTGTAGTCCAGTGAGCTCTGCAGTTTATATCCTAGTAAACATGAGGAGCTTCATCAGTGATGGAGACTACCCAATAAAACTCCTCATTGCCCTACACCCTCTGTGTATGTCTTACTTGAATACAAAAACAATTATTTACCAAAGTAATAATTATCTGCAGAGCGGTTTCTGTTAGTGCTTAAGTTGAATTTGAAAATAGTCTTTCAGTTATTTGATGGTGAAGCTCTCGTTACCTTAGCTTCAAATGTATCAATGATTTATGAAGCTTAAATAATTAGACAGTTTAAAAAGAGATTTGGAAAGTTAACGGTTAGGTAAGGGATAATGCCCGATGGGGTGTGCATTATCAAGAAGTAATGGACAACGCGGATACTCAGGCTTCAGGAGTCCATCAATTTCGGATAACGCACACCTCTAAGTATATTATCCTGCTTGTACTATTGTCACTCATGAAACAATAAATGCCACAGTAACTCTTAGTACTTTACTCTTCTTATTATTTAGATTGAAATATTTTTTCACAAAAAGCAAATTATTGGATACACTGTGCGACACTTTGTCATGCAAACAGACTACCAAGCTTACAGCAAGCGGGTTAAGGAAGTGAATATGCTGAACATTGTGATAAGTTACATCCGCATCATTTCAGAGGGAACCTTGATCTTGATGGATCCTTCTTGACCTCAGATGTAGTAAGAGCACTTTGCTCTCAGCCTGCAGGCTGACACGGTTTCCAGACCTGAAAGGAGATGCTGATCCTTCTGCTGTTGGCCTCTCTCTTGGGTTATTCTTGGACTTGTTGGTGGTCCTGTTCTCTGTTTTTGAGATACTGCAGCACGAATGAACTCGTATCAAGTGGGATTGTTCTGCCGAAACCGTTTTGATCCAGTTGGCTGCAGTTCTTTTCTCAAAGCATAAGGGTTTGAACTAGAATGTTCCAGCGATCAGACGAGCTGGATGGAGTTACAATAACTGCAGTAAAGAATGTGCAGTTTGCAGCTTTTTAGTGAAATCCTGAACTTGTGTTTAACTGTCATTCGCCGTAAGATGTTGCACTGGTGTCTGCATGAGGATCTGTTTCTGCGGCTAATCTCTGGACACTGAGGTGTTTTGTTGTCGTGTTGGATCCGGTTCACACGTCTGGCGTGGCCGTTGATGCTGCTGAGACGCTAAAAAGTGGACTTGAAATAAACCTGCTAATGAATGCTAATGGCAGCTCAGAGGGCAGCCTGTTGTCCAGAGAGGCCGGGAGGGCTTTATATGCAGCTCATTCAAATGGCAGCTATCAGTGTCAGTGAATGCATGTGAAGCTGAGCTAAACATTAGCAAACGAAAACACAGTTAAACTCTCTTAAATTATGCTACAACTGTTTCCCTTCATTCTGAGAAGGTCTTTGGTTGAATTCCGGTGTGATTGCAGAGGTGTCCTGCAGGATTTCTGCTGGTTTTCTTTGCTGCAGAACTTCTCAATCATCCTCTTCCTGCATAAACGGCAGAGCCATCAAAACAAGAACAAAGGCCTTATCAACCTTTGCTCCAGATAAATTTACTGTCAGACATTTCCGCATCGCTGCTGTTTCTCTGTTTGCTTCCTGACTCCTTCAGGAAACTGCAGAAAGGCTGGTTCTGCCGCGCAATGGCTGGTTCAGCTGAGCAAAGGCTGGTTCTGCTGTGCAAAGGCTGGTTCTGCCGCGCAAAGGCTGGTTCTGCCGCGCAAAGGCTGGTTCTGCCGCGCAAAGGCTGGTTCTGCTGCAGAACCTTCACCGCTCCAGTCACGTTTCCTCCCCCATGTCTAGAGTATTAACATTTGATTCTAAATGATGGAACTGAAGCAGAGACCGGCTGCATGGTTAGCACCATTGAGACGGTTTACAGAAGATGTACTCAAGAAGTAAGAGTTTCAATTCAAGAACAAAACATGAGAGTAAATTTGTGGACATTAAAACATATTCAGTCCAGTTTATGCAAAGGATAAGATGCACTTTGGAAGAAAGTGCATTGCTTCAGAACAAAATGCTCTGTTCACTCCAACCGCGATTCACGGTCAAATTAGCCTCTTTTTTTTGACATGCATTAATTCGAGGCTGCTACCTCCTTTGACAGATTTGAGGCTCAGTGCTTGTCCAAAAGTAGGTTTACAAACTAGACATGGAAGGAGCCTCTGTCACGTGTTTAGCCTCATCGCTGCATGGAAGCAATGACTGTATCCTATTAACAATGAACAGAAGACACGGGTGATGCTGAGAAATCGGGTTTATTTATTTATTTATTTATTTACAAGAGCATCTGTAATCAAGTTCCCACGTCTGGGTTCACGAGATCTCAGTTATTTTTTCTATTCTTTTGTACTTCAGGTCTGCGTCTAAATGACGGCGCTTCTGTCTCTCTGTGACCCACTTTGATGATTGCAAATCATCTAATAATTGCAAATAAGAAAACTATCACAAGTTTTAGGAGGAAAACGATCCACAGATCCATAAATAGGAGTCAACATACCATAACTTATTATCCAAGTGAGGCGAGCATCTAGCATAAAAGGAATCCAACCGATTGGTCAAATGCATAAATGGATTTATTTGATTCGTTAAATACTTCAAGCTGCCATAAGATTGTTTGATCACATTTAAGGTAAGTATTTATTGCAATTTTTGTAGACGTTTGCGTATTCCACAGCTCGGTATCGCTTTAACAATCCTTGTGATTGTGATTTATTGTGCAGGCCTAGTGGGAAACAACTGCTAAAGGGCAATAAGTTGATAGTGGGAAATTTTCAAGTATATGAGCCTATTTCTGTTTGAAAATGAACTCACAGATAAGTTGCTCCTAAGGATGAGACTCATACCGAGCCAAACTAATAAAAAAAATTGTTTTATAATCTGGGAAAAAAAAAATCAGTTTGCACGGGGCGGCAGACTCCTCTTTACTCCTGAGTAACTGAGCTGCTTGTGATTTATTAGTAGAAACCTGACCTTTTGACCTCTCATTGGAGGGACAGCGGGTTCAGCTCCTGTCTTATCTGCCTGCGTGTCAGTGTCCTTGGGCAAGACACCGAACCGAACGTCTTGGTGGTCACGGGTTAGCACAAGTCAGGGGTGTCCAAAGTTTTTGCAAAGAGGACCAGTTTGGGTGATTCAACCGGGCATTCTTTGAATTATTTCATTAGCATTAAATGCAAATTAACTATATAGAAAACAGACGCATCTAAATACGTTTTTACCAAAATTACTGTCAATATGTCAGGTTTTTGCACCGTTCATTGCTACTTAGCTCGTCGTGGTTACCAGTCTTTTCTGCCACTTGACATTGAACGCCACCGACTCTGACGTGGTTGTTTCATATTTCACTGAAGAGCTATGACGGTGGCCCTCACTGTGACCCTTTCTTTTTTATTTACGGTTGACATTTTAGAAATGAACTGTAAAGTGTCACAGATGCACAGCAGCATTGCCACAAGCGCTTATAACGTAATTGGGCCGACCTCAGTCAGAAGGTCGTACACACGGTTTTTAGAAAGTGCTTGCGATCCGCGTTTTATTGATTTCTATGTAAGGAGACTTCTTTGAACGCGAGCCGGGCTTTGGACATGCCTGGCATAAGTGTAATGTAAATGTAAAACACTTTTGGCTGTGCTCATGATGGAAACTATCAGGCCAAATCAGATTTAAGAACATTTTTGGAGCAGTTTAAAGGATGGAACAATAAAAGGAAAGAAAAACACATTAAAAAATATAATAAAATAATTGGTTTGAAAAATGTTACACACAGAAAAAAATGATAGTATTGACACGGTAGAAGTATTTGGAGGAGTTTTGACACGGCAGTATTGATCGGTTTCCCAGCAATGATTGAGACATTTTGATATGACTCTTCTGAAAATTTGTCATAGTGGGAATATTTAGAAGAAAAGTCGGTCACAAATACAATTATTTTTTAAATTCAAACAATGTGATTTCCTTCATTATTTGTTTTAGTGTAGCTATCATGAACATCACAGACACATTTTTGCTTTTTAGGTGGAACAGCTTTCAGAATCGGGGTCGGATCAATCTGTGTGCATGTTTTTAATTGATTTCATAAAACTCTGGAGGTTATCTAAATCAGTTTGATCAAATGTTTTCACAAATCTAAGGATTTAAGATAAATGGAAAAAGAAGCCATCCATTACTGTTTTAGATTTGATGGGAAAGTCCAGTAAATGTTTTAACAATAAAATAAATTCATTGATTTCTGGAATCCATATTGTATTTATGAAGTGAAGATGGATTTTCTTTGTTCTCAGCTCCAGTAACTATGACAGCAAAGTGGAAAGTGACTGAGACGTGTCTCTGCCTCCTGCTCAGACATTTGGTTCGTTCTCTGCTCGACTGATGGCAGAACAGTCGACTGTTTTTTTTACGCTCGTGTTTTGTCCCGTTGTTTTTGGGCCCCTCTGCCTTGAATGTTTGTCATTACAAGCACATGTGGTAAATCTGCTGTTGTGGGAAAACTGGAAGCTCCAGTTCTGCTGGAAAGACTCGGGATGAGACCACAGAACTGATCCCAGCGCCTCCTTCATCCAGGAGTGACGGGACAAAATCCTCCCCTCCTCCTCCTCCTCTCTGCTGCTCCACTCTAATGATCCCAGCGCTGAATCCAGCCTCTGTCACCCGTTTGTGTCAGGTCACACCGGACGGTTCCCATAGCGGCGTTGCCACGGTAACGGCCGCTGTGACACAGGCGTGCTGAAGCGGAGACGTTTTTCTAAGTGCTGCTCCTCTGTGCTCCTCTCCACAGGTGTTTGCCGCTTTGAGGTATTCGAGTGAGCATGTCGTCTGAGGCCACGCCCATCCAGGAGCCCCGACCCACCACGCCGCCAATGCCCTCTCCCAGATCCCCAACGTCTCCTGGTAATAAACATAAAAAGATTTAACTCCTCGACTCTGCAAATGCTGAGTCTGTATTTCTACGATACGTGACTTTACAGGAAGATCTGAGACGACGTTCAGGTTGATCATCCACAGAACATTGATTGCAGTGAAGTTCACGCCGTCCCTCAGTCATTTGGTGTAACATCCTGATGTGGGTTCATCACAGACGAATGAAGCGTCTCTGTCTGAGCAGCTGAGCCTCAGCTGATGCTGCTGTTGGAGCTTCCTGAGATGTTTCATACACCAGGACAATCTGTGGACTTCCTCTGAACAAGTTTGGCAAACTATGAATGAAAAAGAATCCAGATTCCCCCGTACGTTCAGACACTGAGAGCTGATGTCACAGTGAGCAGCAGAATGTAGCGTCACTGCATGACTTCCACTTCAAACTGAGAGCCGTTCTGCTGAAAGTGGTGTTTTTCTGATGATGGGGGACGCATATGAAGACAACTGAGCTTAAATTTGTATTTCTGAGTATCGCATCACTGTGAATCAAGAGCAGATTAAAAAAAAAAAAGAGCCTATTTGTGATGTAGAAAATACGCTGGGCGGGGCACAAGCTCCCTGCTCCGCCCCATTCTGATGCATCCACCTGCAGACAAACAGATCCATGAAGGTCTTTGTTTTCCTCGTCTGAGCTGGAATCTGGATCTAAACCTACAGCACCACCGCTGGGGGGCTGTCAGCTAGCAGGAGAGAGTGTAAACAGATGAATGATGAGAAGCAGGGGCGAGGTTGCTCCGCGCCAACAGCCCCGCCCACTTTTTCTGAAGAACTCCTGTCCTAGAAAACAACAGCTTTTTCCCCCCATAAATAAACTGGTAAAACTTTGAAAATAGATCAAAAGATGATCTTTAAATTCTGATCTTCAGTGGAAACGAGCAGCAGAAACCCTCTTGGAGGCCTGACGGTCTGCTAGATGCTAAAGTAACAAAGACACGCAGAGCATGCTGGGAAATGGTCACTGTCAGAGCAGCACATTGTCTTCTGCGTGACGTTTGTCAGGAGGAAACTGTGTTTTCTGGCTCCAGAGTCCCTGAGGCCTCCGGCTGGCAGGCAGAGAGAACGCTCCTCCTCCCCCATGAGAGGCTACCTCATCCCCAGCCCCCTGCCCACCCGCAGGAACAGAACCTACTCTGCGTAAGTAACGCACAAACACGTCCATGGAGGTCAACATTCTCCTTTTATTCTGTTCTTTCTATGTTTACCTTTCAACTCTCTGAGGATAAACCAGCTGTTAAACCTCTGTGGATCTGATAACACTGTGAGGATGGGTCAGGTCAGCAATGTTCATTTCAATTGTGGTAGAGCGGTCAACCTCTGACCCCAAGGTCAGTGGAGCAGCTTCACCTGCTCATGTGTTGAAGTATAAATAGAACATATGGTGCTTTATTTGAGGCATCTGTTTGTTTGTTTAGTTTATAACTTGAACTAAAGAAAATCAAACATGTAAAGAATTATCCAGAGCTGTCAGAGTCAGAATGGTTCTTCTGACCAATAGCATGACAGCAACAGCTGTTTCTTTCTCTATAGATGACACTGGCTTTGTCCCAGTTCCTTCACTACTCACTACATTTTCTAGTTCTGTGAATCTACAACTCCAACATCCAGTGCTCTAGAAATTTCCCAGAAGTCTCGGCGAAAAAAAAAGGGTGCATCGATGCTCACTAGATCGGTGAATATAGACCACAATGCATTGCGTTGGAACAATTTTTAACAAAATATTATATGTAAATGTTTGTTTTTTATATAAACCATCAATGTTTTTATCTTCAGAAGACAGTGGACTAATGAATGATTGTCACAAAACGCTCATCAATTAGATTTTAACTTTGTGAAATCGATGACGTCATATGCGCCTTAAAAAAAAAGTCAGTATTGAGGACGGGGTCCGCATTGCTTTGAAAATTCAGGGCACTACAGTGACCCGCATTATATCATTTTTTGGTAGTAGGAATTTGGACACGGCTCACAGCTGTTTGGAGCCAGCGGCTACTTCCTGTGTGGAACACTGGGGGGGGGGGGCACTTTCCCGGCTGTATGAGAACTCAGTCCAGTTCTCATACAGCCGGGAAAGACTGCAGCGATTATTGAGCGTTAGTATCTGAACATCTAGAGGAGAAGGTTCTTCCATCTTCTTCATTAAACCTCAATTTCAGACGACCTGTTTGAGCTCAAAAACTCCACCTGAGCTCTCTGCTCCACCTGAGCTCTCTCTCTGCTCCACCTGAGCTCTCTCTCTGCTCCACCTGAGCTCTCTCTGCTCCACCTGAGCTCTCTCTCTGCTCCACCTGAGCTCTCTCTCTGCTCCACCTGAGCTCTCTCTCTGCTCCACCCGAGCTCTCTCTGCTCCACCTGAGCTCTCTCTCTGCTCCACCTGAGCTCTCTCTCTGCTCCACCTGAGCTCTCTCTGCTCCACCCGAGCTCTCCTTGCTCCACCTGAGCTCTCTCTCTGCTCCACCCGAGCTCTCTCTGCTCCACCTGAGCTCTCTCTCTGCTCCACCTGAGCTCTCTCTGCTCCACCCGAGCTCTCTTTGCTCCACCTGAGCTCTCTCTCTGCTCCACCCGAGCTCTCTCTGCTCCACCCGAGCTCTCTCTGCTCCACCTGAGCTCTCTGCTCCACCTGAGCTCTCTCTCTGCTCCACCTAAGCTCTCTCTGCTCCACCTGAGCTCTCTCTCTGCTCCACCTGAGCTCTCTCTCTGCTCCACCCGAGCTCTCTCTGCTCCACCTGAGCTCTCTCTGCTCCACCCGAGCTCTCTCTGCTCCACCTGAGCTCTCTGCTCCACCTGAGCTCTCTCTCTGCTCCACCTAAGCTCTCTCTGCTCCACCTGAGCTCTCTCTCTGCTCCACCTGAGCTCTCTCTCTGCTCCACCCGAGCTCTCTCTGCTCCACCTGAGCTCTCTCTGCTCCACCCGAGCTCTCTCTGCTCCACCCGAGCTCTCTCTGCTCCACCTGAGCTCTCTCTGCTCCACCCGAGCTCTCTCTGCTCCACCTCTGCTCCACCTGAGCTCTCTCTCCTCCACCTGCAGGACAATAATGTCCTCATCTGTGTTTTCCATCCATCCCACAGGACGGCCCGAGCTTCAGAGGGTCCCGTCTTCACCGGGGTCTGCAAATGCTTCTCGCGCTCCAAAGGCCACGGCTTCATCACGCCGTCTGATGGCGGCAGCGACATCTTCGTCCACATCTCTGAGTAAGTGTGTGCGAGTCGTCGGTGGAGCTGCTCGGGCTTTAATCCTTGACGCCGGGGCAGCGTGGGAGCACAGAGGAGTGTGGAGGAGGAGGAGGAGGAGGTCTGATGACCTTCAGCTCCGTGGCTTTGTTTGCCCCCACAGGCTTAGAGCTGCAGACTTCGCCCACCACCGTCTCTGAGAGACTCCATCAGTGGAGCTCACACGGGCTTCTCTCCGTGTGTTCTGCGTGTTCATGAGTCTTACGTCATGGGTCAGAGGAGGGGCTGCTCCAGGAGAGTTCAGGTTATCAGTCAGGCTCTTCCCGAGGCGTCAGAACGTTTTCCTGAACCTAAACGAGACGACGAATGTCCTCATTTCTGCTGTTCGTGCCTTCATTCAGAAAAGCTGACCTTCAAAGGTAGAATGATAAATATTGATGTTTTTGTAGAGGTCTCAGACCCACACGCATTTTATTTATCATCGTTTGTAGACTCTCTGAACCAGTGACGTGCGCTGAGGTTAATGGCTGGTGAGGCACTGACGTCATCAGTCATATTTACAAACATATGAACCATACTGAGTAACTTATTCACCATTTGATTGACAACAGTTAACGTGTTTTGTTTAAAATATCATTCAACATGTTTTTTTCCATATACAGTGATCCCTTGCTATAACACGGTTTACTTTTCCCGGTTTCGGTACTTCACGGATTTGCATCGTGCATTGTGTTCTGCATTCTGATTGGCTAAAAAATCACTCCGCTTCTTCTCTACCTGTGCGTCAATAACGTTGCAGTTTAATATGTGCACGTACGTAAAACAGCAAATTCTCTTGATGGTGGCATGTCAGTGTATATGGATCTTTTTGCAAAGCAGAAAAAAGAGCGACAACAACTGCCTATCACTGTGCTCTTCTCCCGAACAAACACACCTGCACCGCGGCTTCAGAAGTCAGGATGCAGCGGCTGCAACACCTGAGTCACTATTTGTCCCACTGTATTTTTTTCATAATAATTTTACATTTTCTCCCGTTTCATCTAATCACTCGGGTCGCGGTGGGCGGGGCTAATCTCCGCGATTTCAAGCCTTCTGCTCACATTGATTATTAAAAATTATTATTTGACAGTACAGTACAGAAGTTATTTGTCTAAAAAAACGTTTCTAAAGTACTTTTATTTGTGAAACAAATGCTTGAACCTGTAAATGGTTTGTTCTTTCTTTTTAATTTATAATACAGTATTTATTGTATAATAATAGTTTTAAAAAAAAATTAAGGTTTCTACTTCACGGATTTTGCCTAGTATCACGGGTTCTTTTTGGAACGTAACCCCCGCGAAAAACAAGGGGTTACTGTACAAACTGCAGCATAGAAAAAAGCACAAACCTTATTATCATCTTACCTTTACTTGTAAATAAAGTCCATACGCCGCTCCTTCTGAAGAAAATGACTTGCCGCTTGCTATCACTTCTTCTATTATTTTTTAGTGTCATAATCTCAGGGCTCACCGGCGCCCCCTAACATGAGGCACGAGAACTTCTGGCCTCCCCCAGCGGCTTTTTGGCCGGCGTTTAGCGCTCAGCACAGGAAACACGTCCCTCACATACAATTACTTATAAAAACAAACACTGTACATCATATACATCTGCTAAATTATGTAAACTCAGCTCATATAGTACAAGTGATTGAACCGACATACAGAGAGACAGCAGTACCGTCTGACTGCATAGGTATTGCGCAATCCAAGGTGAGGCTCAGCGGGCTGGTGCCTCATCGCACATCGCTTCTTAGTATCTGAACGGCAAATGCGGAAATTCAGCGATTTTGAAAAGAAAAAACACCCAAAAATGGTACATTTAAATGGAAAATGACTGCAAAGCACAAATTACTAATTTAAATATAATAAATGAATTTACTTTTTCTCTTTTCTTCCCATAATGACAGGTGAGGCACAGCCTCCCCTGCCTCCCCTGACTGCACGTCACTGCTCTGAACCCTCGGGAACGCTTTCTTTTTGAGTTTTTGGGTCATTTTTTATTAGACATTTTCTAGAGTTTTCCAAACTGTTAGTCCCTGGGTCCGTGGGACACAGCAGGAAAAAACCCCTTTGTGTTCTGTTCCTAATGCGATTCTGAAGGAAGTTTTATTTTGGAAATCTGCTGGTTTCCCTCCACCACATCCAAATCATTCAAGTCGCTCGGTCACGGCGTGAAAATCCATCCACTACTTCCTTAAAGCTGCTTAAAACCCAAAGCTGGCAAATTCAAGAGAAAAACCCAAAAGAGGAAACGGAAGAAGAGCCTTTGACTTCAAAATAAAAGAAATCTGAAATCCAAATATGGATTTATTGTGACAGTTGTTATAATAACAATAGGGTGCTGCTAATAAAGTTTTTCAAATGGTGGTTTAACGTTTATTATTAAATCTAAATGATTAAATTTGTACTTTTGTATTTAGTCCTTAAAAGTCAGCGTCTGGTTTATTTGTTCTCTGACAGTTGAATCTAGATCCCGTTTTCCTGGTTCCTGCGTGAAATCTGAAGCTGAAAGCAGCTGCAGACGTTTTCCAGAGGATGAAGATGAACTTGAAACTGGAGGCTGGAAAACAATCGGACAGTTTTTGCAGTAATCCGATTATTAATGCTGTTGGACAAGAATGTTAGACGTTTGATGCTTCTGTAGAGTTTTAAAGGAAAATCATTCCGTTTATTTGACTGTAAAGTATTTCTTTCCTTTTCTTAATGACTTTAGTGTTTATTGTATTCTTAGCTGTTTGTGCTCCAACATTTTGAAATTTTTAATTTGGTTTTTTATTTGTATTTTATTGTATTTACTTAAAAAAAATCTTTTTTAATGCATTTAAACAATCTTCTTTTTTGATTTTATTTGCCTAATTTGGGTAGTCCCTTCCTATTCCCTCAGCATTACACTCCCACTGCCGTGCTTTACTAAAGGAAGAGCTTTTCATTTCGTCTCACCTTTCTTTAGACCTTTTTTTCTTTTGTTAAATAAATGCACTTTTGTCAGTGTAGTCTTTTTATTTTGTTGGTTTCCTCTCATTAAAATCATATTTTTAATCAGACATGTTTCAGAACGTTAGCTAACATTTGTACGTTAGCTTTATTGGTGGAAACTGTCGGATCTCCTCTGAACACCGCCGTGGGCTTTGACCCGTTTCTTACCTCCCGTTTCTCCTCTGCCCCCCCCCCAGCATTGAAGGAGAGTACGTGCCGGTGGAAGGAGACGAAGTGAGCTACAAGGTCTGCGCCATCCCCCCCAAACACGAGAAGGTGCAGGCGGTGGAGGTCACCATCACCCACCTCAAACCGGGAACCAAGCACGAGACCTGGGGAGGGCACATCATCAGCAGCTGAACGCAGGGCTCCTCTGGATGGGACGGGGTGGGGAGCTGGAGAGGGGGCATAGAAGAAGCATGGGGGGGTGGAGAACAAAGCAAACTAGTGACATATGTGGAGTACAAAACACAAATCCTTTCAATGTCATTCATATCTGCCGGTGTTAAAATGGGGATGGGGGGGGGGGGTGTTTGAAGATCATGTTTGGAAAACTAAACTAGATTTAACTGTTTCTGATTTTCTGCCTTTAGGAATAACCTTTTTTTTCTTTTTTTTTGAGGAGTGATGCTCTTCCTGCAGCGAGGATCTTTGTTTCCTGACAGACTGCTGACATTTCTTAGAAGCTGTAACCCATGTTTGCTGTGAAAAGTGGAATAAAGACTTCATCTGCTGCGTCTGTGGCTCTGCTTGTTCACTTTAGATGCTTTTGGAGGATTTTCTCTGGTCATTTAGCATCCATAAAATCTAAGCTACAACAAAAAAAAAAACGGAACATCTCCAATAAGCTACACTTGTTCCATGGCTTTCTGGAGCTTCTGGCATCTCCTCAGCTAATGGTTCCTGAGTTCTGGACTCCAGACCAGAACAGATGATCATCAGAGCTGAAGGTTTTGCTTTTTTCCAGTTTATTTTCAATCTTCAGTTTATTTTCCTACTGAATCTGCTCATCTGAACTTCCGTCTGCAGGAACATCAGGCCTCCTGATGCAGTCGGTCCTTTTTCCTCTTCAGTGACCACATCTGGTAGAAATCTTCTTCCCTCTTTTATTTCCCTTTATTCAGTTTGCTTTGAAATTGTCCTTAAAACCAAAGGAAAGGATCAGAATGTGGGTATGCTGCCCTCTTCTGTTCACTTTGAGTCATTACAGATTCATTGTAATACAGACTTTAATAGTAAAATTCTGCATGTCTGCTTTTTTTTTTTTTCCTGTAAAATATACTTCTTCTAAAGTATCCCAATCCAGGATTTCTTCATGAGTTCTGATTTAGGCAGAAAGGTCTTGTAGTAGTTTTGTTGAATCCTAAATTAAACTTTATTGTGTATCTGAATTCTGGCAACAACAACAAAAAACACAACAAAGACTTTGAAATCCCTGGAGTCGGCATTTTATTCACAGAACAAAATAGAAAAGATAAACATGTTAAAAATTCCTTTTTCATTAGGAAAATTATCCTCAGAGCGAACTCGATGCCTAAAGCAGATTTTCAAAATCGTTGAGGACATTAAAAATAAAAACACCAAAGAGATTTACCTGGAAGAACATCCACGTGTCATTGTTAGGTCTGCAAAACCATAAGTCAGCTCTTTAACCCTACAACACGTTATGGAGATCCATATTGTGGAGATGCATTCACTTTAAGAATTTGGTTATTCTTTAAAAAGGGGGGGGGGGGGGCATTTAACAGGATTTAAAGAATTTCCCTTTTTTATTGAACCCATGTTAAGCATCAATTCCAAATGAGCTATTTATCCCCACAGTATTAAACTCCTACCGCCATGCTTCACTGAAGGAAGAGCTTTTAGTTTCCTGTTGAGGTCAGAACTTTCCTCTGACTTTTTTTTTTTTTTTTTTCAAAATAAAAGCAATTTTCTCATTATAGTTTTTTCAAGTTAAATTGTATTTTAATTCTAATGTGTTTTACATGAAATAATATTAGCTAACGTTGGCTTTGTTTGTTTGTGGAACCTGCTGATCTTTGACCTCTGATTTCCTGTTTTTCATGTTATTTTCCAAATTTCTATAAATTCATTTTCCCTAATTCCAAATTGTGAAAATGACTAATTGCTGTTTGAATATTCTTAAATTTACGAGCTTTATTTCTCTTTTTCTTGACTCTGTGGGACTCCAGCGGTGCAGAACTGTTGGCCTGTTGTTCTGCAGCTCAGGTTCGAGGTTCTGTTCCTCAGGGAAGCTGAATATGTTTCACTGCTGGGTCTACCAAAGAACCGAATCCCGCAGCAACGCGAACTGATTGCTGAGAAACCTCCGATTGAAGGAGAGCGCCGTTTTCTGCAGAAAGTGTGAGCAGATGTTTGCAGCTGAAGCCACATCTGCTCTGCAGTTCCAACTACCGCCGCCAGGGGGTCACTGTAACCTCACCAAAAGCGGCTCCAAAACAGCAAAAGTCACCAGAAAACTGAGGAGACCTGGATAAACGCGTCGGTGGTTAAAATAACTAAAGAGTTTATATTTATGCATTTCATAAAACTGATGGACGAGCCGGAAGGATAGAAACTGGAGAACTGAGGAAGAGGGCGGGCGAGAAGAGAGAAAGGGATGGAGGAGAGCAGATGATGAGAAAGGAGGAGGAGGAGGAGCAGAGAGGAGGCAGGCGCTACGGAGGACTGCAGGACAATGGAGCGTCTCCGCCGCGGATCCTAACGGGCTTCAGGACACTGGATCGGAAGGTAGGGCGCGCGGCTCTGTGGCGCGCGGCGGGGGCGACTCCGACCGCCACGCGAAGCGGATCAGGGGCAGCGGGGGGGAAGCGGCCGCGGGCGGGCAGCCTCCCCCCGCGGGGCCTGGCTGTGTATGCTAACCGGCCGCCTCTGCCTCACAAGCCGGCGATGCGACGCCGCTTCAAACGGACACAACTCCCACCGAGCGCCGCTGAATGCCCCCCGACCGAACCGGACCGAAGTAGGGGCGATGAATCACGACAGGATTTGGGCCCCCCTCCCCCCCGGAACATCCGCTCGCTGCTGCCCGAAGCATCAGGCCGAACGTCTCCGCAGAAAGCTGCGGGTTCGGGTTCACGTCAGTCCGGACAAAGGTTACCGTTACCCCCGATGTCAGCAGAGCTTCACCCGGACTCGTCTACGTCTTCCGCTGCATTCGGCTCCGTTTTGCGTCACTAAAACTGCGCCAAATTCAAATGAATTTAAATAATAAAGTAAAAGCGGGGGGTAAGGGGGGACTCTCTCATTTCACATCCGCTTTTCCTGAATTTAGGCAGCGCTGTTCTGTGTTCTGGTTCCGCCGAATTCACGACAGCGGTCCATCCCGCAGTGACCGTTAGTCTGCGCTCCGTACGGTGAAGCGAACCGGCGCCGAGCCCGGCGGGAGATAAGAGCCAGTTTTCCGGGTGGAAGTTCGGAGCGCGGCGCTACCGCGGAACCTCCCCGCAGCTTCCGCCAGCAGGAGCGGGGACTGTTGCGGGGCTGCTGGGGGGCCGAGCCGCTGCAGTGGTCCAGACCCCCCCCGCACCGCTGAATGCGTGCAGTCATTGTGTTTACTAGAATGTCCCTTCTGTGGAGAAAAGCGCGCGTGACGCACAGAAGCGGCGTCTGTCTCGCGCCTTGTTTTGGAGGCTGCGGGGCGACAAAATGAGGCGTTCAGGGACCTCCCCAGAAATAGAACTGCATGTCAAAAGTCATTTGGCTGCAGAAGATGATCAGAGCAGACAGCAGCCTGGACCGGGGGCTTGTCCGGGGAGCGCGTGGACATCTGATGCAGGAAGGTGGAGTGGGGGGGGGGGCTGTAAAAACAGCTGGAAGAAACCAAATGATCTGAAATAAACTGGATTGTTTCTATTGTTATTTATAAATGCTATGGCTTCCCATTCGGCCTGCTCCTCAAATAGGACATAGAAAGTGAGGAAGACACCCTGAAGCAGGCGGAGGAGGCTGCTTCATCTCGTTTTCAACTGTCTGCACCGCCCACAGGAGAGGTGCAGCAGCAGCAGCGTGTCTCAGCAGGAGCCTCCAGCTTCACCTGAAAGGCTGTTGTCTTTCCTCTATTTGCTTTCCATTCCATTTGCTCTCCTCACATGATCATTGTGGGAATCTTGTTTATTGAGCAAGTGTCACATGACTTCTGCAGGCGGCCTCTGCTGTCGCCCACGCCGCCCTTTACGGTGCTGCACCCAAAGTCTGATTCCAGAGATCGATTAACCTGCAACTTTCTCTCCTTATGAGTTGCTTTATGTGCTTGCGACAGGAAATGGTGACAAAGGTTGGCTTCACGCTCGTGCTGCACTTTTAAACGGACAGTAAATCTCCCAGCTGCACACAAGCAAATGCTGCTGTTTTGGCAAGTCTAGTCTTTGCCTTTTGGAAATTGCATTTTTAATATTTCTATCAAGTCCCACTCCTATCATCTTCTGTCTTTTAGTGCAAAACACCCGTTCTGTGATGCAGGAGCTATCGGATAATCTGATATATGCAAATTAGTGACATGTTTGAATTTGTAAAAATGTCAGACATCTTAACACGTCAATGAAAGACATGTCCAGTGTTACGTTTGGTCCACTGTCAGACGTGAGCAGCAAAAACACAAAGGTTAGATGCCTCCAGGCTGCAACAGTTGCTGCGACAATGCAACTCAATCTGCACAACATTCCCTCTGGATGCTCGGCGCATTGATTTCATCCTCTCATGCAAATGTTCTATTTTTATATTTCCATTCTAAACTTCATTGGATACGACTTGAGGTTTAAAGTCCCACTCTGGTCATCTTTTCATTATGATGATGATACCATCTTTTAGCCAAAAAAAGTGGGAAAAAAAAACAACAACAACGTCGTTTTCTAGGACATAGTTTCTGCAGAGCGCCGGTCGTTCATCAGAAATTTGCTTCTGACTGTCCGACGTCACACCTACAACCTTTTCCCAACTGCTTTTTGTTTGTCTGCTCCTGGAACAAAGACACACTCAGAAAAGCAGTTTTCCTCTTATAATTGTCTTTCTATTTGTCCTCCATCATCAGAAGAGTACTCGCTAAAGACAGCAAAAGCACCATTTTCATGGGATTGGGTCTTTAAATGATTTGTTGTGGCTGTTTGTATCGCGGCTGCCGCCTGCACTGAGGTGTTTAATGTCAATCTGACAGGACAAAGTCTGTTGCAGTCACAGACATGAAACACAAGTTTCTGGACTTACAGGTCAAGTGTCTCCTCTCTGTTCGGGATCATTCCTTCAGTAAGAAAAGCAAGTTGGGATCAATTTTCCGTATTTCCTCGTCGTGTGTCAGCTCAGATGATACGCTGTGTGTAATTGCTGTTCTGTGCGATTCAACCCGGAAGTTGTTTTTGTTCTCACTGCTGTAGGTTCAGGTTGGAAATGCGATTTCGTCCCGAATCCTTCGACTTAATTTATGGGAAAAATCGTGGAATTCTCTCAGTCAGTGAGCAGATGTCAGTTTGAAGTGAGATGCAGCTCGGATCTGTATTTCAGTGCCTCGCGGAGGCCGGTGGGGGTGTTCCCAAACACGACTCAGCAGTTCTGAAGGTGTTCTCTGCGGCGCCTCGCATCAGTGTTGTGTGGAAGCGGCGGGGGATCATTGTCCGGACGCCAGTCTCACATTTTCCCTCTCCTTCACTCTGCAGGTGAATGTAGGCCCACTCCAGGATGCAGCCGCCTTCTCCTGGAGGCATCTGATTCGCCAAACATGATGAAGACCGAGCCCCCGGCGGCCAGCGGGGGGAACGGGGCCTCCGCCGGAAGCGGCGGCAGTTCCACTCTGAGGAGTCCGTCCCCCCACCGCAACGCCTACGAGGCGGGGCTGGCCGCGCTGAAGAAAGCCACGGACCATCTCAACAATGCTGCTAACGGAGGCGCCGGCCCGTCCCCCAAACCCGCCCTCCTGCCCCGCCCCAACGGGAGGGGCCGGAAGTACGGCTCCAACGTTCACCGCATCAAGAACATGTTCATGCAGATGCAGTCTCCCGGGGACGAAGAGGACGGGGGGTCCAAAGTGATCGGTAAGATCCCTCATCCGCTCGAGTTTGGCCAAACTTAGATCGCAGTTTGTTCTGTACTGAGCTGCAGGTGCTAGCATAGAAACCAGGGCGCTTTTAGTTTCCAACATTTCACACATTTATCGTTACCTATGGCGCATTTATCCTTAGGGTGACAAATGGCACATTTATTCTTATTGCGATATATTGCACAAATATCCTTGTTCTAATATATGCACATTTATCGTTATTGCAATATATCACGCGCTTGTAATTATATATTGGACATTTATTCTTAAGTCAGTATTTTGTGTATTCATTTGTATTGCCATATATCACAAATGTCTTAGCAATATATTGCAAACTGCTATCAGTATATCAGACATTTATCCTTATTGCAGCCTGTTGCACATTTCTTGTTATTGCGATATATCGCATATTTATCATTATTACTATAAATCACAAATATTTTTTTGATATATTGCACATAGCTATTAGCATATTTTTTCTTTTTTACATCTCATTTATCAATATTCCAGTATATCGCACATTTATCCTTTCTGCGATACATCTGACAAATGTTGGTATTACGATATATTTCATATTTACCATTATAGCCACATATCGTGTATTCATCAGTATTGCAATACATCCGACAGCTGTTGGTATTGCGTTATATCGTATATTTATCATTGTTGTGATATATCGCATATTTATCAATATTACTATATATTACAAATATTTTATCATTAAATCGCACATCGCTGTTAGCACGTGTCGCACATTTATTCTTATTTACATCACATATATCAATATTCAGGTATATATATCACATTTATCCTTTCTGCGATGTATCCGACAACTGTTATTATTGCGAAATATAGCATATTTGTCGTTATTGCAACATATCACGCATTTATCCTTATATATCGTGCGTATACGCAATGTATTGCGTATTTGTGGTTATTGCAGTATTTCACGTATTTCTACTTGTTGCGATAGTAACTGATGTTGAGACTGATGTTAGCACTTGCAGGGTTTTGCACGTCAGTGTTTCTGTTTGGCTCTTGTTCAGTTCGCTCTGCTGTTGCCTCACCGAAGCCGTTCTTCAGCGTTTGCCAAACGTGGACCAGGATCTCTGATGGCTTTCTGCTTTACCAGACTTTTCCTGTCGAGCAGAATGACGGATTTCTCTTGTGTCTCTCGGCTTTAACGTTGTGAATCTAACGGTGCCGCATGACCTCTACCATCGTTCAGGGAAGGACGAGCCCCCCAAACTGTCCCTCCCTAAAGGCCTCAGTGAGAATGTCGACCACAGCGCCTTGCTGAACCTCGGGAGTTCGGTCTCAGAGCGGGTGAACCGCTTTGACTCCAAAAGGGGCGGAGAAGGTGGAGGTTCGTCTTTGGGTTTGTCCAAACTCCAAGAGACCAGGAGGATCTTTGAGCAGCGGACTCTGCAGGTGAGCTCCTCCTGCTCCGTGTGGGGGTTCGGGTTTTGGTCTGGGACTGATCCCTCTGTGGTTTTTAGGAGAAACAAGCGGCCACCAACCGCATCTTGCTGAAGAAGGAGCGCGCGTCCGGCTTCCAGGACGGCCGTCTGGATGTGGTTGCTCGCTTCAACGGCTCCACGGAGGCTCTGGATCGATTGGAGGATCCTCCCACCTCCGCCGCGGCGCCCGCCCCCTCGGCCACCGCGGCGGGACCCGGCGACGCCGTCAGCCCCACGGTGAGCCAGCTGAGTGCCGTGTTTGAGAAGAGCGAACAGCAAAACAATGTCTACCTCCCCAAACGCCGCTCGGCCCCCGCACTGGCGCCAAAACCCAAACTTCCCGACAGAGCAGACGGTGCAGAGAGGAAGGTGAGGGGAGTGGCCGCTTTCAAACGAGTTTGGGCGAGTTTTTATAGGTTGGACTGAACGCCTCTCTCTGTCTTGCAGACGAGAGCCCCCCAAAAAGGGAAGGAGTCCAAGGAGGAGACAATCGCAGGAGAAAGGGGGTCGCTGGCAGAGGAAGCGTCAGAATCCGACGCCTCTCAGAAGAGTAAACCTCCGGAGAGCGCACTGTCAGGAGATCAGCCCCCAAGCCTCTCCTCCTCCTCCTCAGCGACTGTCGGGTCCTCCTCTTCATCATCTGAGCCCAAACTGGCTGCTGCAGACGAGAGCGCATCAGAAGGAGCGGCGGCGGCGCCGTCTGCAGGAGAGCAGGATGACGCCAGCGGGGAGCCTGAATCCGGAGGCAGTTTGGTGCAGGCCGACGTCCACGCTTCTCTGGAAAACGGGGAGAAGGAGCGTCCACCCTCCTCTACCTCATTAGAAGAGAAACAAGCAGACTCTGAATGGAAAGAGGAAGAAGAGGACGATGACGACGGCTCGAAAAAGGAGGATTACTCGGAGGGAGACCTGGTGGACGTCAGCGCGTACAGCGGGCTCGGGGAGGAAGACTCCGGGGGAAGCCAGCTGGACGAGGACGAGGAAGACGAAGAGGACGAGGAAGCATATCACCCAGAGAGCAGTTGCTCCGAAATGCCGGGCCTGCCCGAGGAAGAGGAGCCGCCGCCGCCTAGTAGGAAGATCCGGTTCAGCACTGGACCAATCAAGGTGGGCGGGTCTTATCTCCTGTTTAGATTAGCTAGAACACAAAGACTGAGGGAGTTTCCTCTCTGGGTGGGGTCATGTGTGAGTAGGAGGGGGGGGGGGGGGGAACACAGCAGCGTTACATGTGCCTCGCTGCGTGGTCAGCTTGTCAACAATTAGCTCTTATTGGGCCGATTCCTAAAACTCCTTAACCTGGTTAAAGTAAAGAGTTTAACTAGAGGCTGAAACTAAACTAAACATGGAACTTCAGTTCAAAAGGTTTCAGAGTTTTAATAAAAAGGTGGGAAATGTATTTTATTGTTTGACGTATGTACATACGTGTACATGTAAACATGCAGTATAGACTGTATGTATGACGATACATACAGTTGTCCATTTTGGCTTGAAGATGAAATGTCCATCCATTCATCCATCCATCCATCCATCCATCCATATGCATCCATCCATATGCATCCATCCATCCATCCATCCATATGCATCCATCCATCCATCCATCCATATGCATCCATCCATATGCATCCATCCATTCATCCATCCATCCATCCATCCATCCATCCATCCATCCATCCATCCATATGCATCCATCCATATGCATCCATCCATCCATCCATCCATATGCATCCATCCATATGCATCCATCCATCCATCCATCCATATGCATCCATCCATATGCATCCATCCATCCATCCATCCATATGCATCCATCCATATGCATCCATCCATCCATCCATCCATATGCATCCATCCATATGCATCCATCCATCCATCCATCCATCCATATGCATCCATCCATCCATCCATCCATCTATCCATCCATTCATCCATTTATCATATCCATCCATCCATCCATGTTGACAGAACATTCAGCTCATTTTCCTGCCAGATCTTCAGACCATTGCCTATATGAGAGACATGGACTGAGTGAGTGGGATGTCCCCCACAGAAAATAGTTTACTTTTGGCTCCAATGAGATGAAGTCGATTCAATTTTTATATTTTTCGTGATACAGACTTGTTGGAGCCAGACAAGGTTGGTAAGCACTGATTGGTCTGAGTCATTGTTTCCAAGACAACCACTCTCACCAATCAGGAATGAGCTGAATGGGGATTATCAAGAACATGTAAAAAAAAAAAAAGAAAAAGAAAGTGGGCTGCTCTGTGGTGCAGTGGTTAGCGCGCTCACAGCAAGAAGGCCTCCGGTTCAAGTCCTGGCTGGGGGGACTTGAAACACAACATCAATGGGGGACTTTTCTGTGTGGAGTTTGCATGTTCTCCCCGTGCATGCGTGGGTTTTCTCGGGGGTCTCCGGCTTCCTCCCATTGTCCAACAACCTGCTCCATAGGTGAATTGGCAACTCTAAATTGTCCCTAGGTGTAAGTGTGAGTATGCATAAGTGTGTGATTGTGGCCCTGTGACAGACTGGCGAATTGCCCAGGACGTCCCCTGCCTTCGTCCATAGATGGCCGGGATAGGCTCCAGCAGCCCCGTGACCCCGAAAGGGATAAAACGGTAGAAAATGAATGAAGAAAAAAGGTGGTCAGCTGTTCGATCCCGGCTCCCCTCAGTCAGCTGTCATTGTGGCATGACACTTTGCCACTCCCTGCCTCCAGCGTGGCTCCACTGGTGTGTGAATGTACCGGTGATGGTCAGAGGGGAGCTGTCAGCCACGCCTGTCAGTCTTCCGCGGGGCAGCTAGGGCTACAACAGTAGCTACCATCACCAAGCTTCCTCTGAATGAATAACGGACACATCGTAAGCACTTTGAGCGTCTATTATAAGTTCTCTTGTACGGTCAGTGGTTCAGACCGCTTGTGCTGTAGAGTAATCATAGCAAGGAAGCTCACTTCCTCCACCTGTCTGAGATGGTTTCTATTTGGTCAAAGCCTGAAGTCTGTTTCCATTGTAATGGAGACAGTTCTCCACATCTGGTCCTCCATACTTTAAAACTCTCTGGCAGTCGCTGTTTGTTTCCATCGGTGAGACCCAAACCTCTGCTCACGTCATCCTCTGATTTACGGACCCCAGAGCGCGGATGATCGGCTGAGCCGTGAGTGGAAGGAGAAGACTTCAGCGCATCAAGCTGACTTGCAGCTCATCCGTTGTGGTTTCTGCGTCTGACTGTAACAGCGGAGTTTCATTTGTGCTCGCCGCTGGTGCGTGCACTTTTACCAGAACACAGTGCACGTGAAAGGGGTCAGATCCAGATCCAGAAGAAGTTAGAATCTAAATGTTCAAACATCTGGGTTCAGTTTGAATGTGTTTCAGAGGAAAGTCCGTCACATGGGCGCTGGTTGGTTTGGTTCTGTAGGTGCAGACATGCCGGACGCCCTTCTGATCAAAGAAGGAAGAGGACAGGAAGCGGTTTGTGCAAGCATGACGCTTCATCTTCTGCTGAACAAAAGTGGAACTAAAGAATCTGCTGTTATGAAATATCATGTATAAAATAAACACCACAGAAGGGAACCAACCAACCAACCAACCAACCGCTGCCGTGATGGTTGGAGGGATTCTATCAGGAGCAGAGCAGGAACGTTCCAGTCTGAGAGATCCAGAGTTTAAGATGACAGAACAGGGTTCTTAGCTGTCCTAATGTGATCCCACAGGACAGTTCGCTAGCACTTCATCTTGTTTTGGTTGCTCTGCTGCAGCAGGTGGAGAACACCCGCAATGAAAGGCATCCTGACAGGCGATGACTCGCCTTCTCAGAGATGACCACAGAGGACAGCAGCGGTCTGGCCTTGAACGGGTGACGGCTCCTCCTCGGTCACGTCCACTCTCATGAAGCGGCCTGGAGACGGCGTCTGACCCTGGAATGCAGCTGTTCAAACATCTGTCCGTTGATGGGAAAAAACATCCACTTCTGGGTCTTTTTTGTACAAGATTTAGCAGGAAAACAAAATGTTTTTTTTTCCCACATTTTACTCCAAAAGTTTAAAATTCTTTTCATTTCATAATGATCTCTAGTCATAGTGATCTTTGAGTCAAAGTTTGTTTTGGTTTAAGGTTTGACTGATGACTTCAACTTAAAACCACCTTAAACCACTACTTTAGAACACCTCAGACCACCTTAAACTACCGTAAACCAAATTAAATCACCACCTTAAATCACCTAATGGCACCTGTAGGAGTTTCAGTCTAGGGTTTGTGGCTGTTGTTCCCCCTTCGGCACATCCCCTCAGGGGTTGCCACAGCGAATCAGCTTTCACCGAGTCTCACAGCTGCTGTGGCGGAGATTTTCCCGACACGAGCCTGTATTTGATCCGGGCTGGGGACCGGCACAGGGAGATCCAGACGCGACCGCTGTAAGCGAGGATCCGTCATTGTTGTGGTTGTGGCTCTGAAATCGGGTCCAGCCTTCGTTCCTGCTTTTTCTCCTGGTTCCTCCATCTGTTCTGGAGAACGATGCATCCCTGCTCCTCCTGTTCCGTCAGCGAGGGAACCTCCGGATTCCGTGGACGGGTTCTTCTCCTGCTGTGTTCTGCAGGTTCTTGAGGGTGAGGGTTGTTCTGGATCCCATCTGGACCTTTAGCTGCGCAGATCTTTGAGGCACGTTAACGTTGGGAGTGGGGTCATCTAGACCCACTAGACAGAGCGCTGAACCTTTGTTCTTCAATGATTTGTGATCTTCACTGGTGTCCATGAAATCCTCTCCACCTTTATCCACCTTTGTCATGGTAGGGAGAACACCTCAATGGAAGGTTGGGGTCATGTGGACCCCACAAGATAGCACGAGGGTTAAGTTTTCCCTGTTTGTTGGAGAGGCCCTCCTTCCAGGCACAGAGGTGGAGGGTTGGTGGTATGGGCTTTCTGTCCTCCTTGCGAGGGCCGTGGGCTCCATCTGTCTGTGTGGCAGCTGGAGTCATGAGCTCCAGGAAAATTGATCAACACGCTTGTTTCTGTGGCTCGGTGGGACATCCTGTGTTAGATTGATGGGATCAGGAGCCAAACGGTTTCTGTGACCTCACAGGTCAAAGCTCTGACGTTTGCAGAACTGGATCGGCGGGACTCAAACAGACACAGAAAACCTCAAACAGGTGTCACGATGAACGCTGTGCTGCAGCGGCCGACCCACGCAGCGAACATGTCGGATCCAGATAAGGGTGGTACAGGCGGGGATTCAGGTGGCAGTTTGTAGCTGCAGGAAGCATCACTGTCTGGACACGTCGGGGTGTCGCAACTTCAGAGCAGGTTGGAAACTGTTGCCGTGACGTCACGGTGGGGGTTCAGAGTGGTCCTCCGGCCCGGCAGACAAGGATACACGCTCGCCGCGTCTCCAGAAGACCTGGAGGGTTCTGCTGAGGGGTAGAAAACGATCAACCAGGCAGAAACTCGACAGAATCTGCCTGGAATCCCTGCGCCGGTGCTGCTCACAGGGCGGCCTCTGTGAAAGCGGCTGGAATGTGGCGGGGTGTGTTTGTTTTCCCCGGGAACGCGTGCCCGCGCAGGAACACGCTCAGGAAAGCAGGTTGATGGGATCAGAACGAAACCTGTTGGTATAAAAAAAAACAGCTGAGGGAGGGGGGGGGGGGGGCGCCTTTACTATGAAATCAAAGTGGAAATCTGTGTCTGTTCCAAGTTTCTGTCCCAGGAACACAATAACTGAGGTCGGATTTAAAGGCAAACTGCAGCCAGAGCCTGTTGAGATTACCTGTTGGATCCGTTTTAAAGCTCTCTGGGTTTAGATTATAATCCCGAGAGGTGGCAGAAGATTTCAGGACATGAGTCACGCACCCGTCAGGCGCAAAAATCCTCCTTTGCTTGGTGACAGTTTCTGTCTGAAGACGGGTTCGCCCGTCTGCTTCTCTGCTGGTCATCGGACTGCTGTGGGGTCATTTTGACCCGAGTTCCCGCTCCTATTAAATATTGATTTTTAAATGTGACCAATTTACATTGGCTCTGAAACAATAAATACTCTAAACAAAAGTGGAAGGATCTATATTTCCAGTAGAAAATGCAGGGTTGAATGCTGTGTTGCTGAATGAAAATGAAACTTAAAGGGTCATAATTGGCAAAATAAATAAAAAAGACATGAAAAAGATGACCATAAATGAAGTGAAAACAGCACAGTAAGAAAAAATACATTTTTGGGAAAAATGGGAGCGCCGGGTATCGAACCAGCGAGCTTCTGCACCAAGGATTCCCCATGTGTTTAAAGGGAGGCAGAAATCCTGGAATATTTTGAAAAGTTCAAGGATTTGAAGGACCAAAAAGCTGAAAGAGCTGAACATTTGAATAGCTGAATGGTTAAAATAGCAGAAAAATTGTAGGAGTTAAACGGCAAAAAAAAGCGAAAGATACTAAAATAAAGGAAGAGAAAAAGGAAAACAATGGAATACTTTATAGCATTCAACCCATGATGAATTATTACATTAGAAAAGAACTAAAAGGTGTTTCTTTTTACCCTAAAAGATAAAAAAATGCTTAAAACTTGAAGAATTTACATAGATTTTACAGGCTTAGATTAATTCATCGTCCATTTTATTTGATCTTTTGCTGAAATGTCAAAGTCAAGGTGGTGAACCAGCGGGACTTTAAACTCATCAACTGTGTAAGAAAACACAGAGCAACAGGTTGGGAAAGACGTTCAGCTCTGCTCTCAGGAACGCCTTCGGGCAGGCAGACTGTCAATAAACGGAGAAAAATGCCAAAAAGCTTGTTCGGCCAGAACCTATGGGAGCCCAGAGGGGGACGGAGGGAGATCCTGGCTTTTTCCATCTGTGGGCTGCAGCAGAAAACTGGGAGCCGACTCCTGGGGGAGCCGACTCCTGGGGGAGCCTCTCCAGACGCCGCTCAGGATCCTCGCTCCACAGGGTCACATTCGGGTTCTGTCTCCGGCTCTTTGCAGTTGTTGTTTAGCATTTCAGTGTTTTGCTACATCAAGTGCAACTTGAGACGGCCTTGAACCTCCTGACTGACGCTCTCATGAGGATCAGGAGAACCGCTGTCTCAGGATTTACCTGGACAGGGTCAAAGCCCAGCAGAAAGAGATTCCTGCAAACCTCATTCAGACAGTGTCTCTTGGAAGGATTTTATTCATTTGAATTCACCAAATGTGAAATGAATTCATGATTTCTTTTCTTTCAATTCTAGTCCTTGTTCTTAAACGAAATAGAAGAGCACTTTTGCTGATTCGAATATAATAATTCAGCCTTTGTATTGTTGGATAAAAAACTCCTCTTTGTCACAGACGTTAGATTGGTTGGCACGGTAACGTTGGAAGTGGGGTCATCTGGACCACATAGGGCTAATAAAGAAACAACCGGCCACAGTGTCAAGGGAAATATAAGTTATTGGTATCCGCCGGAAAAATGATGTTGGCCCATCTCTATTCAGAATGATTCCAGGCCTGGAAACTGGAAACCGCCTTCATAAGACGAAGAACGGATGAAATTTGATTTGGACTTTCAGACTTAATGCTGCATGGAGGCTCAGGAACCTCCTTCCTCCTGCTGTGGTTTGACTTCCTTCTACGAAGAGAACCAACTCTTCTGCATACATTGAAGCCTCTAAGTCACCTAACGAGGAAAGTTGTTTGAGTTGCACCATCTCCTTTGAAATGACTGTGCTGTAACCTGGTGTTCTTATTGAGCCTTTCATATCCCTGAGTGGTTCTTTGCTGCTTCAGGAGCTTTTCCTCCTAAGCTTTAGAAAGGTCAGAGAATCCAAATAATGGATGTTGCTGCTAACATGCCTTATTTTATTCTGGAATGAACGCACAACACGTCCAACCTGGAGGCAGATGGACTGCAGCAGCAGAAGACCACACCAGGTATGACTGCTGTCAGCTAAGAACAGGAAGCTGAGGCTACAATTCACACAGACTCACCAAAACTGGACCCTAGACGATGGACAAACGTTGTCTGGTCTGATGAGTCTCCATTTCTGCTGCTGCATTCAGATGGTAGGGTCAGAACAACATAGAAGCATGGATCCATCCTGTGTTGTATCAACGGTTCAGGCTGGTGGTGGTAGTGTCATGGTGTGGGGATATTTTCTTGGCACACTTTGGGCCCCTTAGTACCAGTTGAGCATGGTTCCAACACCACAGTCTACCTAAGTATTGCTGCTGACCGTGTCCATCCCTTTCTGACCACAGTGTTCCATCTTCTGATGCTACTTCCAGCAGGATGAGGCTCCATGTCATAAAGCTGGAATCATCTCAGACTGGTTTCTAGAACATGACAATGAGTTCTCTGGACTCAGACGGCCTCCACAGTCACTAGAACCCAATAGAGAACCTTTGGGATGTGGGGGAACGGGAGATCATCATGGATGTTCAGCAGACACATCTGTCATGTCAACATGGACCAAACTATCTGAGGAGAGTTTTTGTGGCCATGCGAGACCGCCAGCAGGCGGTGAAACTGCGGTGCCGGCGTGCTTAGGTCTCGGCCCGTCTTTCTTTGGACGTTTGCGCGTGTCTGCCGGCGGTGATTGAAGCTGCAGAGCTTTAGTTACTCAACAGGAAGGAAACGTGACGACAGGAAACGGTGTGTTCCTGTGCGCATACGCACTTGAGACCACACAATGCTGCTGCGCCCCCCACATCCCCATCCCCATCCCAAAAGGCGCCTTCAGCTTCACACGTGCACACACTTGTGCACGAGTGTTTGAATGTGTGTTTGCCGGTGTGTGGATTAGCATATGCACCAGACAGGGACTGAGAGAGAGAGAGAGAGCAAGTCAGAGCCAAACTCCCACTGTGCCTGCCCGGTGGTTGCCATGGAAACGGAGTCATGTGATCATTTCAAATGATCACCGGGGCGACGGATGCTGCTGACCTTTTGCAGGCGGGGGAGAGGCAGCGTGGTGCACAGACTCCAGCGCACACACACACGTTTAAGTGCATGCTTTTATTTTGGAAGTGGCGGCCCTCCCGTTTCGGGTCAGAGACGCTGCTCCAGAGGACTGTCTCCGCGCAGGAGCTGGCTAATCTGCTGACCCTGTGTGACCCTTGACCTCTGCCCTTTGTTCAGGTCTTCACCACCTACTCCAACGAAGACTACGACCGGCGCAATGACGACGTGGACCCCATGGCGGCGTCGGCGGAGTACGAGCTGGAGAAGCGCGTGGAGAAGCTGGAGCTGTTCCCCGTGGAGCTGGAGAAAGGTTTGCCGGCTCGTGCACGCACACAAACACACACACACGCACACACACGCACACAGGCCTCTGCAGGACATGAACTGTCTGCTAACAGCTCCATCATCCCCTTATGGGATTAAATCCAGCGCAGATTAGCCTAATTAGCGTCTTGGTATTCTGGAGGCGAGGGATTTGAACCAGCAGCCCTGCGTGTAAACAGTGGAGGCAGAGATGTGAGCCGGCAGAGGTGACACACTGGTGAGGATCACCCGCTCTGTGCTTTGGCGTCCCGCAGACAGCGACGGCCTGGGCATCAGCATCATCGGCATGGGGGCGGGCGCCGACATGGGCCTGGAGAAGCTGGGCATCTTCGTGAAGACTGTCACCGAGGGCGGAGCTGCGCACCGAGACGGAAGGTACCCCACCCACCCACCGCCCGCCCGCAGACGTGCTCAGACGTCAGGTGGGAGCTTCAGTGGCTCTTCGGCTTCACTGAAGCCTTCAGAAGCGGCGTGGTTCTTATCTCGCCCCTCAGATAAGAACTGCCCCCGGCATGTTACCCTCCGCCTGCTGCAGCCACATGCTCTGATTTGAGATAGTCTAAACAAACCTCGGCGGTGCATTTTTTAGAATTCAGTCTGTTGACTGAACTTTGCTGCCATTAGCATAGCCGCCAAAAGGAGCAAGTTCTGGTTCTGGTGGTTCTGTCCGTCTCTGCATGACGGCCTTCTGTGCGTTTTGCAGGATCCAGGTGAACGACCTGATCGTGGAGGTTGACGGGACCAGCCTGGTCGGCGTCACTCAGAGCTTCGCCGCCTCCGTCCTACGCAACACCTCAGGAACGGTCAAGTGGGTCGGCGTTTCTTTCCTCGTGTGGTTTTTTTTCTGCGCCCGCCGACCCGGGTGACCGGAGGTGTTTTCTCCGGGCCGCAGGTTCGTGATCGGCCGGGAAAAGCCGGGGGAGCAGAGCGAGGTGGCGCAGCTGATCCAGCAGACGCTGGAGCAGGAGCGCTGGCAGAGGGAGATGATGGAGCAGAGATACAAGCAGTACACGGATGAAGATGAGGAGGTACGGGCCAAACATCCGCTCTCCTTCCTCCAGCTTTCACTGCAGCACGCCTGGCGGGGGGGCGTGGCCTCAGAGGCTTTTCTTAGCCTCAGGAAGTCGTAACTGTCAGAGTGTTTGTGTTTGTACAAAATGTCGGTTCCGCCTTCTTTCTGCATCAGCCCAACATCTCCCCCTTGTGGTTGAAGTTGAAAGCTGTTATTATTAGCATTAAGCTTTCCATGTCACTAAAGCAGAATCCCAATGAAGAAGTTAACCCTATAAATAACAATAATAATTCATTTTTTAAAGTGTATTTTTTCTGTTCTTTACTGTTTATCTGCTGTCTTTCACCTAACCCCTCTTGGGCCTTTTTGAGTGTTTTGTGCTCATTTACAATCTGTGGCAATGCTAGAGATCCGTCTTCTTATTCAACCCCAGCTTCTTCTTTTTTTTTTTTTTTTATTCAATTTTTTATTTTATTACACAATCGTTTTAAAGTAGACCTGAAACTGTGCCAAAAAACACAAGTCAGAGTGGCCAATTCTGTGATTTTTTTTTACTTAAAAATTCACAAAAATTAAGAGCAAACTGTTCTTATGTTTCACAGCAAAGATAAACAGCGTTTAGATCAAATGAAAAAAAAAAAAAAATCCAATTAGAGGCCAAAACAACCTCAAAGCAACATCCTTCCTGCTACGAAGGATCGTCCACATCATCATCCTCTTCAAATTCCACAGAAATCTTTCTTTAAATGATTGAAAGCTCATTTGTTGTTGTTTTTATTCATTCTGCTGGCTCTCCTACAGACAGACTCAGCAAAACTCTGAATTCCTACTCGTCCATCTCGCTCGTTGATACTACGATCAGTAGAGAGAAACTGAGATATCACTGAGAATTGACTGGGGGTCTTTTATTTTGAAAGGAAGTTTTTTTTTCTCTATATATGTTTCTGTTTTATTTATACCAGAATAACAATAGTTTATTTATGATAATAGTAACAATGACATAATTCTTCTAAAGACTGAAGTTGGACTTTGTGGCTCCTACTAGGTTTTGTCGGTGAAAGATGAACCCAAACTCAGCTCTGTAACCCTCATTCTATCCAAGGCACTTTAACATTAGGAGTGGGGTCATCTAGACCCACTAGACAGAGCTCTGAACCTTTTTTCTTCAATAATTTGTGATCTTCATTGGTGTCCATGGATTACTAGAATCCTCTCCACCTTTATCCACCTTTGTCATGGTAGGGAGAACACGTCAATGGAGGGGTGGGGTCATAGGATAGCACCGAGGGTTAAGTGTTAAAGGTTGCACCTCCCCGGGTCAGGGAGGGTACCGCAGACGTCAGCGTTTGCTCAGAATAACCTGCTCTTTTACGGGAACCCACAGACGGGGGAATACGCCACAGACGAGGACGAGGAGATGAGTCCGATGTTCCCCAACTCCATCGAGGTGTTCGACCTGGCGGAGCATCAGGACTCTCTGTCTCCGGTGGAGCTGGATCCTGAAAAACTGGCCCACAAATACAAGGAGGTTTGTCTGGAAGCTGCACCCCAGTCCCTCCACCCATGCTTCTGAACTCTGACCCGGGTTCTTCTTGTCTCGCCTCCGTAGCTGCAGATCAAACACGCCGTCACCCAGGCGGAGGTGCAGCTGCTGAAGAGGAAGGTGAGCTCCACCCGCCTAGGCGGAGCCGGGAATCTCGACTATGTTCAGCTCCGCCATAACTCACTTTTCTCTACTGTGGTTTTCGCGCTGGCTCCGCCTCCCTCCTCCCACACCGACCCCCCCACCGTTGACTCCAGCTAGCTCACGCGGAGCAGGACCGGCTGCGCTGGCGGATGGAGCGCGCCCAGCTGGAGCAGAACATCCGGGACAGCAAGGAGAGGATGGAGAAGCTGGAGAGCTACTGGATGGAGGCGCAGTCGCTGTGTAAGGTAAGACGAGGAGGCTTTTATCGCCACAGAGGATCCGGCAGTACCCGCGGCTCTGTGTTTCCAGGCCGTGGACGAGCACCTGAAGGAAACCCAGGCCCAGTACCAGACCCTGGAGAGGAAATACAGCAAAGCCAAGAGAATGATCAAAGAGTACCAGCAGAAGTAAGGGCAGGGCAGCAGCCTGAAGCCGGAGGAGCTCCACCACACACTGACGCTGACCTTTCTGACCTCTAGGGAGGCGGAGCATCTGCAGAAGGAGGCGGCTCAGCGCCAGGCCCAGGAGGAGAGCCAGGCCTCGCACAAAGAGGAGACGGACAACCTGCAGGAGAAGGTGGGTGACAGCCTCCATCTGAGGGGGTCACTACGACGTCACAGTTCATCACCATGACGACTGACAGAGAACGTCATGGTGATCGAGTAGAATCAGCCCTTCGGAATATAGAACACAGGAAATCCCAGCAGCACGGTGGCGGTAGTGTGATGATGTGGAACTGTTCTGAAGGTTCAGGGCTCGGTGGACCGGTACCAGTCCAGGACTTTTGTGCTCCTCTGGAAATTCCTGAAACAGGGTCTCCTCTGTGAGAATTGTTTTGGTTCTGGAAAATAATCCCGGATGCCCCCATGAGAACCAAACCCGACCTGCTGTGTGGAGTCCACCTCAAGACCTGAATCCAACGTAGAGACGTGACTTTAAAACGTCTCATTCCAACAAGAACTTAAAGACCCACTCTGATGAAAATGTTTTTTTTTAGCATGCTTGGCTGTAAGCTAGCAGGACGGAGAGTAAACAGAGAGCTCTCAGTTATGGGGGGGTGGGGGGGTTACTCAGTGCCCACAACCTTCAAATGAACTGCTGCCGCTCTGCAGAAACTATGTCCAAGAAAACTAAACAGGTTTTTAGATGTTGGCTAAAAAAACAGCATCATCGTCATAAAAAGAGCACTGGGAACGCTTTGAAAATAGATCCAAAATGGATTGGAGTGGAACTTAAACAGGATTCATAAATACAGATGTAGCTAAATATTGATAATAATCCTAAAAATATTCTAGAAAAATGTGTGTTTTTAGAAGGAATGTCACTTCAGAGAAACATTTTGAAGGAAAACTGAAGTTTTATCTGAGAAATGACTAAAATCTGAACAGAGTCCAGAATTTTTGTGATTCGGTTTACTGTCTTTGGATGTTAAGAGTTGAAGAGAGGGCTGCACTGTGGTGTAGTGGTTAGCACTTCCGTCTCACAGCAATAAGGTCCTGGCTCAAAGCCCAGCTGTTCTCCTCATGCATGTGTGGGTTTTCTCAAGTTTTCTCCCACAGTCCAAAAACATTCTTCTGAGGTTGTAATTATTCTAAATTGCCCCAGGTGACGTACCCCTCCTCCACCCAGTGGCAGCTGGGATAGGCTCCAGCAACCCTACGACCCCAAAAGGGGTTCAGCAAGTTCTGAAGATTATTTCAATTCTGGAAAATAATCCAGAATCTAAATATCTGGATGGTGATGAGATGTATGAGAGTCCTCCTCTGCTGTGTCTCCACAGATATCTGACTTGGAGACCAAAGTGGATGCCTTGAAAACCCCCCAACCGTCCTAGACTGCTGCCGTTTCCCGTCAGACACTGGACGAGGACGAGGAGCTCGGTCTTCGTCTCAGCCAGAGCTGTGTCCATATTCAGTCATCAGCAGCAGGAGGAGAGGAGGGGACAGCAGGGACGTGACGGACGGTTCTGGCCCGCTCCGGTCCTCCTCATGTGTCTTCCTGCTGGTCACTGCAGAACCCACCGCTGACTCTGTTCTCCATTAGCGGACGATCCATTTGCTCTGTCTGTCACCTTTTTCCCCAAAAAGCGCTTTTAATGCCCAGGCTCGTCACAAAGTGCTTTACGGAGCGACAGGGTGGAGCAACGCTGAAGCCGAGGGGGCGTGGCCGGCGACGCTGACCCTCCTTTCTTTTCCTGGGATGTTTGGAACAAAAGCAGATTCTGTGATTTTTTTTTATCAAGTGCTCTCCGGCTCAATAGAGATGTTGTTTGGGTCGGAACCTCCTGAAAAATGTGGAAAAAAACAAACTTTTGATCCGGAACTGGAGGTGCAGAGAACTCTCAGACGTTCTTTCAGGTGTGAAACATGTTGTAAATACCCTCACGTGTATTCCAGGTGGTTCCATCCCAGTGGGGCTCTCAACCTCCTTTGGAGAGACACTTCGGCCCTTGTACCCCTCCCCCTTTAGAGCAAGTCTTGTGGGGGCGGGGTCACACCGGCACCAGGTTCAGCTGGCGGTGGCGGGACACTCAAAAGCATCAAATCCCTGCAGTCAAACTCCCCAAAACTCAGAAATTACTTTGATTCAAAGGTTGGTTAGGAGCTAATCTGTGGGTTAATCCCACAAACAGGCGGTTGACCTTTGCCTTCTCGTCTCAAACGGTTGACGTATGCATGAGCATGTCCCAAAGGGTGCAGACACTTTGAGTTTTTAAAAGGTTTCACAAATTCTAAAACCTGCTCTGCAATGGCAGCTTGGACTTCATATCATCTGCAGCAAAGGTTCATGCCACTAATCTGGAGATATAAACCTGGATTAGGACCACGAAAAAAAGAGTCCAAACATGTCTCTAAATAATTAGAACTTTATATGCAACTAAAAAATGCAATTTGTTGACTACTACTGACCAACGGAATTCCACGAAATGTACAGACGGTTTACGTTTATCGCTTCATTTAAATTTAGTTTTAAATTAGGAATTTCCTTAAAGCAGTATTAATCTGAGTGTTAATCCAAAAAGGGAGTTTTTTAATTTTTTTATAATTTATGCCATGACCCTGAGATCATACGGGTTTCTCTAAATACCCAAACACCTAAAGATCGAATCATCTAAAAATTTGCAGTTCTTTTCATCGAACGTGGACCTGGCCTTTCCGAGCCATCTGGACCCCCCCCCCCCCCCCCCCCCCCCCCCAATACCAATCAGTTTTCAAAAGATTAGGCAAAAGCACGATGTGAAAGTTGGGGTTTATTTTTGACGAGCAAAGCTCCTCCGGCAGAGGCCACATTCCAGAAGCCCCAAACCTGTTTCTGAAGCTCATGAAGCTTCAAAAGCTTCAGAAGCTTTAGAAGCTCACACAGCTTCTAAAGTTTATGAAGCTTCAGAAGCTCACGCAGCTTATGAAGCTTTTGAAGCTAACACAGCTTCATGAGCTTTAGAAGCTCAGAAGCTTACATTTTTACATGAAGCTCACGCAGCTTCTAAAGCTCATGCAGCTTCATGAGCTTTAGAAGCTTCAGAAGCTCACGCAGCTTAGGACGGTTCTTGTTTATCCAGGTCTTGAAGTTAAATTTCAAGACCACATGAACCCCAGATGCCAACTTCAAGTCGTCTTCTTCTATAAAACTCTTGAAAAAAAAAACCAAAAAAACTTGTGAAGTCTTCAATTTTAGAGAAGGTCTCGTGATGTCTGTAGATCTGAAAAATACGTTTAGCTTAACCAAAAGTAGAAATTTACTTTTAAATCGTGCAACCATTTATTCAATTTAATACGATTTTCAATTTAATGGAATTCAAATTAAATTGTTATTTAATGTAAAGTTTCAGGTTTAGGCCTTCAGAGGTTTCTTTGAAGGCCTAAACCTGAAAAACTCCACTAAGCTAGCAAGTGTTGACATTTCGTAAAAACTTTAGCTGCTAAAACAGTAAAAAATAATAAAATAAAAGACATTTGTCACATTTTGACCTTATTGGAGAAAATAAAGTAAATGTGACTCCCATACGCACAGGACATTTCTGCTCTGTACATTTTTAGTCTTTGTTTTTCTTTAGCAATTAAAAACAAATCAAAGTATTCTGTGGTTCCTGCTAGCTTCTGTGCTAACGGGTTAGCTTAGCCTTCTGTTGGAGCGGTGCTTTGTGGGGAGAAGCTGCAGCCTTCTGGAAACTGTGACCATGTTAAACGCGCTCTGTATTACTGACGTGGCGTGAACGTTTTAGTATTATGGCTTCCAGACGTCATTCAGGTCAACCAGGAGCCAGTCAGGTGGTTTCCCGCTTCATGATCCACAGGACAGTTTGCTTTCTTCACTAAATGCAATAAGTTTCTGCGTGGAGAAACTCATCGCTTCTACATATCTCTCGGCTCCTGCCGGTTAAAGTATTATTTATGGCGGATCGGTGCTCGGAAACACGGATTCATCTGAACAGCCGCGGCTTGCTGGCAAGCTTTCATCCGGTCATGTTTCTGGAAAACCCTAAACTTCAATTAGGCCTTTTTTTTTTGCTCTAATCCACCACAAATAGAGTATTCCTGTTTCTGCAAAACCATGTTTTCATTGTAAATATATATCGTAAACCCAACTAGTTTTCGATAATCAAACATTTTGTTGAGTACATCAGTTGTAGCCCTTGTGCTATCCTATGGGGTCCAGATGACCCCACCCTTACATTGACGTGTTCTCCCTACCATGACAAAGGTGGAGAGGATTTCATGTAATCCATGGACATCAGTGAAGATCACAAATCATTGAAGAACAAAGGTTCAGCACACTGTCTTGTGGGGTCCAGATGACCCCACTCCCAACGTAACGTTGGGAGTGGGGTCATCTGGACCCCAACAAGACAGCAAAAGGGTTAGAGAAGTTGCACTTACTGAGTTTTTGTGTATTTGAGCTGATCTGTATTCTGGTCTGCAGGAAGAATGTTACTTTTTTGTTTTTCAACCCCAGTTTGATTGACAAGGAGAAATGCCATATTAGATTTTTTTGTTTTTTTTCGCTGTAAAATGAATGAATTTTTAGTGTTTTGTCCCAAAAGTTGCTGTATTGACAAAAGAAAAACTGCTCGTATTTCCTTTCTGTATGGAATGTAAATCAGCCATAAGCAGCTCTCCGAGTGTTCATCTTCATGTGGAAACTATGTGAACGCGCCAACACTTCTCGTTTCACCACATTGAATTCTGGTCACTCTGAGCTCAGCCGGTGATCGGTTTTGCCTTCTTTTTAGATAACTTGCTGCTTTCGCCTCTACGAAGCCTTCTGTGTGTTCAGAGCTGTCCGTCTGCCCGCCCCTCATGTCTGCAGTACAACAATAAAACCAGGCTGTGGTTCAGCGTCTGCTTTGGTTAAAGCCTCTGACTGTGGGACGACAGATTGGAGGAATTTACAGACCCACTTCGATCGTCTTTGCATCTATTTTCAGAAAATAATCATGCCGTTTTTAGCCAAAAATCTACAAACCTGTGTTGTTTTCTGGGACGTAGTTTCTGCAGAGCGGCTGGAGTTCATTTGACATTCACCTCTTGAGCTGTGGGAGCGGATCAACCCCGCCCCCACTTCCCATTGTTTACTCGCTGGCTTCTACGTCACAAATAGGATCTTTTTCTAATATAATCTGAATAAAGAAATACTCAAAAATGCTATTTAATCTTATTTTATTAATATATGTCCTCCATCACCAGAAAAATGCTACAAAAATATGTTAAATTCCCTAAAAACATCCTCAAGAGCAGTTTTAGTTCAGTTACGTATATTTAAACACAATTAAATGCCTTTTTTTACATCCTAGTACAAAAATGTCCTAGTTTTTGTTTGATTAAGAAAACTTGAATTTATCTGGTTTCTTCCAGACTTTGAACTCAAACAGAAAGTTTCCTAAAATGTTCTTCCTGTGAGCAGAAAGTCCTGGAAAACCAATGAAGCCCCTTTTTAATGTAAAAGTTGGGGAAACGTTTTTGAAAAAAATTGGTAGAAAAGTTTGTGTCAATTTCGGCCTTGAATAAGATAAAATAAAAGTGGATGTTTAAGTATTTCTCAATCATAAGCAAGAAGTAGTCATAAATACTGAAATAAGTGAGTAAAGTATTGAGGAACTGAAAATGTCTTTTTTAAGTCGGATGTAATCAGTAAATCAACACACTGATGATAAAACACAAACTAATAAAGTTAATATAAATAAAAATCTTCTTGTTTACAGTATTTTTTGGCAACAGTGAGGCTTTTATGATTTAACAGTTTTAATTTTTATGCTTTTATTTTGAAACAACTTTACAATTTGTAATATTTTAATCTGGAAATGGAACTTTTATTTTGTTAAATTTCTTTGTTTTCTGGGTTTTTCCCTGCAGTACCTAAACGCATCATGACATGTTTGGAGCCTCCATGCAAACTGTGGGTGGAGTGAAAGGTGGGGTGCTGTGGTGGAGCGGTCCCAAAAAAAAACCTGGATGACTCTGAGGTTGTAACATTTATTTGTGTAAAAAGAAAGTACACGTGCACATTTATTAAGCTAGGATTCACAAATACGGGAGAAAGGGAGGCTTCATCTACCAACGGTAAGCACTAAAAATAAATACAAAAACATTTTCTTGGAACGTGACAAAGTCCTGCTTCAGTCAAGTTTTTCAGAATAAAGGTTGAACTTCTGCTTCCGTTTTCTCCTCAACGGATTTTGAAAATGAAACGAGAATGCTCCAGAACGTCCAGAACTCCAGGAATGGGCCTGAGAAGAACTTCCTGAACTGAGGTCTGGCTGAAACCTTCAGAGCTGTTTCTAGAATCCGGAATCTGCTGTGAGGAAGCTCTGTGATGATGATGATGATGATGATGGCAAAAAGATGAGCGAGTCCAGTTTAGTGCATCAGACAGATCTGAACTTCGTGGGGTTTAGATGGACACCAGCACTAAAACACTACCAGCTCTAGGAACCGCCCCCCTCCGGGAAACAGGTTAGGGTCTGCGTGATGAAGGTCTGCGTGATGAAGGTCTGCGTGATGAAGGTCTGCTGAAGGCACCAACAACCTGATATTTTAATCTCTTTACCAGCAACAGAGAGATTCAGACGGAAGAAAAACGAGATTCAAACAACAGAACGGAGCAAATCTGTTGCTTCAACTTCCTGCTGTGTGAAGATGAATCCTCCAAAATAAGAGCTGATCACTATGCACGAGAAAGCCGACGCACTTCCTGTTTCCTGTCCTCTGGTCAACGATTGGTGGGGTCAAAAACATGAAAACATTTTTAAGTAGGTGGGGGGAGGGGGTGCTAGTGATTATTTTTATATCTAAAGTAAAACGAGAAACTAATAAATGAATAAAATTTGAAAAGTTTTTTTTTTAAAGAATCTAATCAGTTAAGAAGCTTTTACTTTGAAAGTGTGGAGAAGGTTTCACGCAGCTGCTGCAGGTAACAGAACCCCGCTTCTTTTCGGTCCGCTCTCGCTGCTTCTGATTGGTGGAACACACCTGGTCCAGGTGAGCCGCGGGGGGGCGGGGCAGAGATGAGGAAGCGAGCAGGCCTGTGGGTGCCTGAAGGTCCTGGGGGAGTCCTTGCAGGCTGGGACATGGAGCGGGAGGATGAAGCGTGCGAGTCCCCGCAAACACAGAGAGACGGTTGGAGGGGCGTTGGGGGGCTTCTGCCTGCGTGAGCGAGCGCCGCCGCCGCCGTTCAGTCGTCCACGCCGATGTTGCGGAACAGGTAGGACATGGACTCCCCGTTGTGGATGCGGCGGATGGCCTCCGACAGGATCATGCTGATGTCCACCGTTTTGATCTTTGGACACTGAAGCTTCTGAAGCTCATGAGGGATCGTATTGGTCACCACCACCTAAGGGGGGGCCACAACCCCGCCATTTTTGAAAAAGGGGGAGGAGTCATCCAGCGGCGGGAAAAATGAAACGTGCGCTCACCTCGTCGATGGCGGACTCCTCGATGAAGCGCGGCGCTTCGCAGGACAGGAGCCCGTGCGTCGCCATGACAAAGATCTTGTAGGCGCCTCTCTCCTTCAGCGTCTCTGCCGCCGCCACGAAGCTGTCGACGTCATCGATGATGTCATCCTGCAGAGACAACAGCCTGTCAGAGCGGCGCCCTCCCTCCAAAACTCGCCCGGCGGCGCTCGCACTCACCACGATGATGGCGATGCGTCCTCCCACATCTCCTACCACGGAGATGGGGGGCTTCTCTTTTGGGATCAGCACTGCGGGTCAAAACAGAAGCAGCCGTTGGTCACAGCTCAAACCGCCCGCCGCTCGACGCCAATTACGAGGGGCGGTGCTTTACGTGGGATCTCCATGCTGGGGTGGATGGCCCCCGTGGTCTTGACAGTCGGCGGGGAGTGTCGCCCGTCCACTTGGTCGGACTCGGCATCCTGAGCCTCGCCGTGGATCACCGCGATGCCCAGACGCAAACGCTCGGCGAAGGACTGCGCCCTGCGAGCCAGCAGACGGCAGGCCGAGCGCTCGAGCAACGACGCCGGAGGGGGAGGCAGGGCGGGGAGCAGAACTTACCTTTTAGCAGACGCAGGGGACTTGGCCACGATGACGGCGTTTCTGTAATCTGGAATCTGCAGGTTCGCAAAAGAGGAAATCATTGTGTGTCTGAACAAACAACAGGAATTGTGGGAAAAAATGTCAAAGAAAAAGATCAAAGTCCACAGCAAAACCACGGAACGAGCAATTCAGCACTGAAGTCACATTTATACCATCAAGCAAAGCGGCGGAGGGATCATGATGTGGGATGCAAGTCACAGAAGTGTTTTTATTTATTTGTTTGTTTGTTTTGAGCCGTTAACCAACATGTGAATTCATTGAGCCTGGTTCTTTTGCCATGTCTGTGTTTCTGCCTGAAGGCATGATGGGTAATCCATCTGGAACCACGGGTCAGCTGACCACTCGATGCTCAGGGAGGAGCTTCAGCTTCCAGCATGGAGGAACTGAGAGCATCAACTAAGATTTTCCTAAAGCGTTCAAACAGCATCTGAAGAAAATCTTCTGAAAGTGGAGTCTGGTTCTGGAACTTCCTGGAGGATTTTCACAGTAAAAGCAGCAGCTGCTTGGGGAGTTGAGCTACGCTCCGCCTACGCAGCTCCAAACGACCACTTTCAGTGAAAAGTCTACGTCAATAAATCCAGGATCAAAACTCTCAAGCTACAAAGTTTCTGCAACCGTTTCCGGGCTTTAACTTCGACCAATCAGGGACTCGGATTTGGCACCAAGTCTTTCATATGTCGGAAAAAGCGCGGGATTCCCCGGATTTACGCCGCTCTTCCAACTGTAGGTGCTGAACATCTGCTAGCAAATGGCAAAAAAAAAAAAAAAAAGGAAAAAGAAGCCCCTCCCTGCTGGTGCAGTGTGAACATCACGTGCAGGAATGATGTGAGCGTAGCTTCAGAGTAAAAGCGTGGAGGCTCGGGTTGTTGTACCTCCTCCTGGATGTACTGAAGCAGGAAGGGAGACGCTCTTAGGTTGTCCACCGGGATGTTGAAGAAACCTTGGATCTCTTTCTGATGGAGGTCCATGGTGATCAGGTGGGTGAGGCCTACACACACACTCATCATCATCATCATCATCAGTGATGAAGACCCTCTGGTTGAGCGTCTGAACTCACCCGCTTTACACATCATGGAGGCCATCAGCTTGGAGACGATGGAGCCCCTCTTCCTCATCTTGCACTGCTTGCTGTAGGGGAAGTAGGGGAGGACGCCGGTGATGCTGCGGGCGCAGGACGTCCTGCAGGCGTACACCATGATCAGCATCTCCATGATGGCGGTGTTGACGTCCCTGAGGTGGCAGGAGGAACACATCAGCAGACAGGAAGAGGTTCAGCGCTCGTGCTGCGGCGATGCCTCTTCCTCTTACTTGGACACCGTCTGGATGACGAAGACGTCTTTTCCTCGCACCGACTCTTGGATCTGCACCCGCGTTTCTACGGAAACAATGCAGGATGTGAAAGCGGGGCCCAGAACAAGGCCCGTCCACACACGCTCAGAACAAAGGCTGTCAGCCTCGCTCCTCCACCCGCCTCCTCACGGTGTGAAACGGAGGAGCGATCCTCCCCCAGAGGAGAAACTAAACGCTCCGCGGACGGCAGACAGGCCGATTGTCGGTGGAACGTGAACCGGAGAAAGGTGGCAGCCACAGGTGCAGTGGTGACGGTGGGAGGAGCGTCAGGAGGAGACCGCCACGCTCCAGCTGAAGTACCAGCATTGTTATGGCAACATTCAGAGTTGACGGCGCCGATGCTTTCACAGAAAACAAACTCTGGTTGCGTAAGCGAGCAGCTGCTGGGTTCTGTTAGAGGAGATCCATCTGAAGTTAGTTATCGTCCTGTTCAGGCTTCTGGCTGGGTTTACACATCCACCCCGGCGAAAACGGTGTTTTGAACATGTTCTTGTAGTATTTTTCTGACGGTGGAGGACATAGATAGAGAAAATGAAGATTAAAACTGCGGTTCTGAGCATCTCTTGATTCAAATCCTTGAATATCGGGAGCAGATGAAAGAAAACGTTCGTGAGGAGCTGTAAGTTAGTGGGAGTGAGTGTAAACAGATGGGATGATGGGAAATGAGTGCGGGCTTACTCCCTGCTGACAGTCTCGCCCACAACCTAGAGGTGAATGAACTCTTACTGCTCTGCAGAAACTATGTCCTAGAAAACGACGCAGGTTTGATTCTTCATTTAGGCTAAAAACAGCATCATTTTGGGGTTTTATTCCGACAGGAAAAACCGTTCGGTCCGGACCCAGTCCCCTGAATTTGGTCCAGATCGAGTCCTGAACCTTGCCTTTGGTCTGTTTTCGGACTCAGAGAAAATCCATGTGACTAAACACATCTTCACTCATTGGTTTAGGAGTTATGGGGGCGGGACAAAGTAACTATAGAGGCAGATAATGTGGAAGTCCGGCACTGTTTATGTTGGCTACAGTGGCCGTTTTAGTCCCGTTGTTCCGCTCCAGGAAGGGATTGTATTTAAATTGAGGAACCTCAGAGCGAACCCAAGCTCGGTCCGCTTGGAGACGAACCGAGACCACCTCCAAAGATGCGCCAGAGAGCGGTTCCTGGTCCCAGATTGGGGTAACTTGTGTTCATTCTGACTGAAAATTTGTCCTGGCTTATCAGGGAAAAAGAAACTTCAGGGAGATCAAATGTGTCCAGTCTGAATACACCCTTAAATAGAGACAACTGGGAACGATTTGACAATACATCAAAAGATGATTGGAGAGGGACGCGTAGCTGAACATGTTCTGTACAGGAGACGCAGCCTGATTGATTGGCAAGCTCTACGGCCAATCAGGACGCAGAGCACAAAGCACTGTTCTTTTTTTTTTTTAAAGACGTGCAAAATATCACCAAAAAAACAACGCAAGACTCTGAGAAGGTAAACCGCGACAAAGCGAGGAACCACTTCACCCGTTATCACTCACTCTTGAAATCTTTTGATCAAACTTCAAATGGGATGAAAATGGAACGTACCATTGTCGTGAGTGTGGCAAGTGTCCCGTAAAGTATTGGTACGGATAATGGAAGTTCCACACATGCGTGACACTATGGTATGGTGTTCTTATGCCACACTGTAGTACGGGGGGGGGGCAAACTTTTACTATGTCCACCTGTACGGGCGGCTGTGACCACATGAACCGGGCCGACTAGAAAGCCAACAGACTCTTGTTGTTGACAATGGAGACGAACTGCTGCAGAAAAAGCGTCGAGCAGCTGACTAAATAAAGAAAAAGGATGTAAAAAGAGGCTTCTGTTTGTGTTTACGGCTTCCGGATCCAACATTTCTGTGCAAGTTTAAATAAAAAGAATGTTTTTTTCTCATCAAACACGCTCTCACCTCTGTTTGCTTCCTGGTACACCTGCACTTTTCCAAGCTCCACCCCCAGCCGCCTGAGGAAGAGGAAATGATTTGAAACGGGGGGTGAAGGAGCTCCTTACATGGTGGACGACAGGACAGCCGAGTCGACTCCTGAACTCACTCTGCGATCCGCTTCCCCAGCTCGCGGCTGGACGCGTGCGAGTTGGCGGTGAAGATGACCAGGCCCCCCTTAGTGTGGTTCATGTCTCCGGGGTCTCGGCCGGCGCTCTGGCCGCACTCGGGCAGTGGATCCCTGGGCACCCAGGCGGCGCTGACACCTTCCTGCAACACAGCGGAGGCGTCAGCTCCTCCGGAGGAGGCGAGGAAGGACAAGTTTGATCGTTTTTACCGCTATAACCCCTTCTGCTATCCTATGGGGTCCAGATGACCCCACCCTTACGATGACGTGTTATCCCTACCATGACAAAGGTGGATAAAGGTGGAGAGGATTCCACAAGACAGTGCGCTGAACCTTTTTTCTTCAATGATTTGTGATCTTCACTGGTGTCTGTGGATTATATAAAATCCTCTCTACCTTTATCTTGGTTGGGATAACACGTCAATGTAAGGATCGGGTCATCTGGACCCCACAAGATAGCACAAAGGCTAACCAGATTCTGACACAACCAGCAGAAACAGCAGTAAAAAGTTGATTCAGAAAGACAGAAACGAGAGCAAATTAAAGGATTTAGGCAGCGGAGAGGCAGAATGCGTCCCTCTTCCTCTTTTCTGAAGACTCGTACCGGATCTCTCTCCATGTGATGCTAGTGTCTTTTTCTTAAGAAAAAAAAAAGGTAGTTTTTTTTGTTGTTTGGTTTCATTTTGACGTTCATTCAACCAGGAAGTTCCTTTTTCTGTCACTTTGTCCCTGGAGTCTTTCAATTATCGCTATAAATCTACAAATCCGTGTCATTTTCTAGAACATAGTTTCCGCAGAGCACCAGGAGTTCATTAGGAAGTTGTGGGAGGGGCCACAGGCAAGGAGTAACTCCGCCCCCCCTTCCCCATCACTGATAGCTCTCTTGAGTGAAGCTTGTGGCCCGCCCAGCGTGTTTTCAACGTAAAAACTGCATTTATTTGTCTGATCATGAATCACGACAACTTCAGAAAAGATAAACTTAGAAACACGCTACAAGAAAAGGTTTAATTTTCTTAAAAATTTGGCACATTTTTAAACATTTCGTGGATTGCTTCGATTTTTTTTCCTTTAATAGAAAAAGAAAACGCTTTTACATTTCACATTTAACTTCTTGTGGTATGTGATTTTCCGGATAAAAGCCTGTTTGCTCCAATAAAAACATCATTTTCCTCAGAGTGGGTCTTTAACATGCGATCAGATTTCTGTCAGAAACCATGTTTTGGGCCGCAGCTGCAGCCAAAAAGGCTTTTATCCAAAACTCTCCCTCTGACATCCTCCAGAGCAGCGTGGATCGAAGCTCCAAAATACAGAAAATCTTGAAGGACCGTGTTCTCCTGCATGGTTATCCTGTTACCATGTTTTAGAACCACACAGCAGCTCCTCTGCTAGCATAAACCAGGCTTTCCCAAATGGGATAAATGATCTCAAAAGCCTTTTCAGGCTTCAGATCCAAATATTAGTGTTTTTCCAAACCTGCATCAGCAGAGAGAGCTGCAGGACGAGAACACGGCTTCTCCGTGTTCACGAAGGTCACGCCTTCACCGTACGAGGAGCGGGTGACATTATTCTGAGAACAGGGCAGCGTTCCCCATCCCGGGTCGGGATCAGGGGTCAGATTTTAGAGTTATAGGTGCTAAGGGAAACCTGAAAATGGGAATGTAGTCACACGAACTGATTCTGACTGAGAACGAACAGAAAAGAAAGGATTTTAACTTTCATTTAAATATTAATGAAATGTTTTGATTGATTATTTCAGCCGCTGCACAATAGAAACATGTGAATAAAATATTGACTTTGGGGGGAAGAACAGCATCAAAATGTTCAGGCTTTTATTGCATCGGTGCTTAAGTCAGTCTGCAGACTGACCTTCAGGAAACTCTTCATTACCGTTCTACCTGTTCATTGGCACACCTGGATTACGTTCACCTGAACTTCTGGACATAAAATGTAAAGCTGAGGCCAAACATCAGACAGAAAGTCGCACAGGCCGCCAACATGTTTTGGTTTATTAAAAGTATTAATGGACATTTCCACGAGTCATAATCGTTTTAGCCTAAATGGACTTTAACGAGAACAAAACTAGTAGGCAGCTAAAAAAATGCAAAGAAACAGTGATTTTAATTTCAAACATACAACAGCGCACGGACATACTGGAGTATCTGGAAGAATCAAATGAGAAGAAATGACCTTTTATAATGCCGAGTTCGGTCTTTGATTGGACTATAAATTATTCGTTTTGGTCAAAAGTTATTTGAATTCGTCAGTTAAACTGTCCTGATTTAATTACGATCGGACTTCATCCAACCACAATGACAGAAGATTTGAGTTTTCTCTTATTTTATAATAATAATCAATATTTGTATTATTTTTAGTAGTAATTTATTTATTTTCCCTCATCTATTATTGTTTGTGTTTGCGTGATTTTCTTTTTTAGGGGCAGCCTTCAATCACCTAAAAAGTCTGTTTGTGTTGCTGTTATACAACTGATGTTGTAGCTGTTATCATCTTTAAGTTTGTCTCATATGGTTTATAATTCTAAACATGTTTAAAACGAATAATAATGAAAAAACGTACTCATCTATGAACGCAGCTTTAGTGTGTGGATTTATGTTTCTAACATACCTAAAAATAGCAGCTTTTGATTATAAACTATAGGAATAAACTCTAAATGTTCCTTCTTTTGCATGAAGTGTGTCATTGCACACAAATAAATGCAATAAAGCTTTGAATTCATGGGTATTCAAATGTAGAGATGCAGCCAGGCAGAAGACAGAAAAATATGACTTTTTCTCTGCTTTCACAGTGAGAAAAATCCAGAAGCAAACTGAAATGATTGGATTTTTAGCGATCAATGTTGTTTAATATGTTATTTATAACCTGAAAACTGCGAGGAAAACCGGGATTCCTAACTACCAAACACAAGGACGTTAGCTTCGTGTTGCTAAGCTAGCTTAATTCTCGATTCTCGTTTACTTTGGATTTTAATTATAAACTCAGAGATATACGTATTAATGTTAGGCTATAAAGTAATTATTATTAGATAAAGTAAAGGCGAGCTGGTTTGTTTGTTCCAGTAAAGCGAAATGTGTAACTACAAGTCAAAAAAGCAGCAGCTAGCCAGCGGCTAACAACACCGCGGTACTAACGCGTTTCTCGCCGAACAGGAGAACCCTGCCGGGAAATCACGCGCGTCTTTCAACTGCGTTGCGTCAAAACGCTTCGAAATTTCGAGAATCAAACAAACCAAGCACAGCTCCTCACCAGCTTGTGCGTTAAGTCCAGCTGTAACCTGCAAACAACTGTTTTGGGCTAAGAAATCTCGGACTGTTGTCTACCTGTTCCCTTCACTCACTCTACGACTGTTGGACTCCGCGTCATCAGCGTTTGCAACGGCCTTAGCCAATCAGAAACCAGAATGCTGAGAAGGGTGAGGCAAGAAGCTGCTTTCAAGTACCAAAGAGAAAATCGTTAATGACTCCTCACCGTTACTACTGTTATGTTTCTGTCATGAAAGTTGGCGTTTATTTTGTACTACGTCACACTATTGTAGTACCTTTTATTTTAAATGATAATAGAGTTTGAATACGTAACACTATATATGCTATAACTCTACAATTTTTCAGTGACATGGTTTTAAACGAGCAGAATTGAAGTTTCAATCAGTTTTTTTGTGTGTATGTACTGTTTTCTGCCACGTGGGGGCAGTGTTACTGTAAACTCTCCACACAAACATGTAACATCTTCCTCCTAACGGTAAAAAGCATATAGAAGTTTAAGATTTATATAAAAAATAAACAATGCCGAATAAAATTGTGTTGCTACTTGTAAGAAATATTCTTTTGTCTCATTGTTGGTGAAATTGTGGGTCAATTTCTGTTTCAATGCCATGATGTTGCAGTTTCAAGATGGATGAGCTTCTTCACCCTTCCTCATGTCGTATCCACATTAAACATACACTTTATCCCACAATTCTTAAATACAATAAGAAAAATACAAATCTAATATAAAATAGAAAAATTAAATCTATCTTTGACTTCTTTATTTTGCATGAAAACAAGACAAATGTCTCTTAATTCTGTACTATTCTTCATCAAGACAGAAATGCCCCTTTTTTTTAGTAGAAATACTAGTAGAAATCTCACTCCGCTTGATATAAATAGAATGCTGCTTCATCCTTCAGACAAACATAAAAAACTGCAGCAGCAGGACAGACAAGCTGGTGCAGAAAACTGCTCTTCACATGTACATTTACTCCCCAAACATTGTATCAGCACAGGTCCAAGCTACACAAAGACCAACATTTGCATTCTATAGATACATAAATAATCTCCCGGTAGCATACGGGCCAACCTTTAGTGTTCTTACATAACTCGGTGGATGTGTGGAGGAGGCCTGGAGCAGCGATGAAGCTCCGCTCTCTGCCCACACACACACACACACATACACACACACACAATGGAGAGGAGAGTGGAGTCAAACAATCTGGAGGAGGACGGACAGAGACCAACAACATGCTGGATTTTGCTGGCAAAAGTCGGAAGAGTCTTTCCAGTTCTGGACGTGCTTCTGAATATGGATAGATAGCCAGGAGAAAATATCAAATTCCTGATTTCTTTTTTCTGCTTATATTTTGGCAGAAGATGATAGATTCTTCTAAACTTCCAGGTGTTTCTGGCTGCAGCAGCAGATTAACTGAACTCAGCTGAACAGAACTGCTGGATCCGTTCCTGTTGTTGGACCCTCAGCTGAACAACACCAGTCTTAGCTCCAGCCGACTGCCATTGATGCCAAAGTCGCTTTGATGATAGTTTTAGTTGAAATACAACGATTTACTAGAGATTTGTGTCTTTCACCTGTTTGGTCTGCATTGTGAATGCAGCAAAACCCCCCCTGTTTAAAAAAAACATAAAAAATGATATATGCATCTTTAGTTTAGTTGTTGCTTCAGAAACGTGAAGGAATCACTGCAGCAACTTATAGGTTTTGTTTGAATTTCATGTAATGATCAATTAATTAAATATCAAACAGAGAAATCACTGAACCATCAACCCATTTGGAATTAAGGTTTAAAATGATAAGATTAAGATAGATTAAGATTGACGTCCCGGTTTGGGTGGGGACTGTGAGTCGGCTCCTGATATGAAAAGATTTTCAAATACCGTTTCCTCACAGCAGAGACAAGCCTTGTGCTTCTGTTAGAATTCATTTTTGTGCGTGTTCATTGTGTGTGGGGTCATGTGTTGTATGTGCCAGTGGAGGGAGGGGGGTTAGGGTGAAGGACGGGCTGTGTTTTCCTCGTTTTATGTCGGTCTGTCTCTGTTTTTAACTGTAAAGCGCTTCGAGCTGCCGAGCATGAGAAGCTCTTTTTTTGTAAATAAAGTGTGATTGATTACCTCATGTGCTCTTTAACAAACCGTGTTTATTTAAACTAGACTGAAACATAATTACACCAATTTACAACCTTATTTATTTATTATTTCAGTGACTCAGTCAATTTAAAAAAACAGACACAATTAAATGAAACTTTAAAGATCTTTTGATCTAAAACTGTTTTGGTCTTTTAATTATGAATATGCAGTTTTTAGCCCAAATAATAACAATGAAAAGAAACCTTTGTTGTTTTCTAGGACATAGTTTCTGCAGAGCGGCAGGAGTTCATTAGAAATGTACCTTTGAATTGCTGGCGGGACTCTTGGGGGAGCAGTCCTGCCCCCTTCTCCTCCACGGTGCTGCGAACTGTCTGTTTACACTCTCTCCAGCTGGCTTACAGCCCCTCACAACCCCAACCTTAACAAAAGTCGTGCAACAAAAATGGCGAGCAGTATTGGCGCCCTCCAGCCGGAGAGTTCTGGTCCAGATTCCAGCTCAGACGTGGACAAACGGGCGTTCCTGGATCTATTTGTCTGTAAGTGGAGGCATCAGAATGGAGCAGAGCAGGGAGCCTGTGGCCCCGCCCCTCGCTCACAAATAGGATCTTTTTTCATCTGCTCCTTATTCATAATAATTTGATGAAAGAAATACTCAGAAATGCAGTTTTAGTCTTCTTTATCTACATCCTCCATCGTCCGAAAACCTGTTATAAACACCAAAAACACATCAGATTGGGGTTTTAAGTTCTCAGTAATTAAGCCAAACATTTAGTTTAGTTGTAGTTTCAGTTTCTGCTGTCACAATATTTTTCTAGATTCTTTTTCTAGATAAACTCTGGAATAAGCTTGTGGAAAAACATGAAACACCCAAAGGATCCACCTGCTGGTGTCCCACCGGCATTTTAGACAGTTTGAGGATTTCACCTTCAAGGGGTTTCTTCTTCTGAAATCCAGAGTTCTGGACGTGGATGTGCTCACGGTGTGATCCGGATCCAACAGCAGTCATTTACTTCTGCACACGGAGCAGGTCATGGTTCAGCAACAGCTCCTTTGGGTGCCCAAACAGCCCCACATCATGATTCTGCCTCTCTCGTGCCTGACAGCTGAAATGAGATTGTGTTTTGTTGGTTGACTGAGAGCATGATGTCAGTGATCAAAGGATCCTCCACGGGGAAACTCGATAAAAAAAACAGATTGTAGTAAATAGAAAAGGTTCTGACTGAGGTTCGGTTCGGAGGCTGATGGGTGTGCCGTCGTGATCCGGATCCATCTGCGCAGAGCAGCCGCACAAACAGACAGAGGAGGAGGCGGGAGAGCTGTTGGGGTCCGCCCCCAACTTGCAGCACATGAGCCGTTTAGTGGTTGGAGAGCTGGGCCAGCTGTAGAGCGCGCCAGCGCGTGCCCCCCCCCCTCCCCGCCCCCCCCCCCCACGCGGACAGAAACCGTCACCGAATAGAGAGCCGAGGCGCACGCGGAGCGATGGTTGCTGCAGCGCCGCTGGGCCGAGTTTAGGACGCACGGCACCGAGAGAGGCCAGCCTGGCGCGCGCACGATCCTCGCAGCGCTGACGCGCGGCGCGTGGAGCTCGTCTGGCGCGGATCGGGGCTGAGGTGCGCTGCTGTGCGTTTGGAGCTTCGAACCTCCGGTCCCGACTACCGACGTGACACCGGACCGTTCATCTCCATCAACCTCTCGAGCCTCCAGACGCGCCCGGGATTCTGAATCCAGCCGCGCTGCACCCATAGGCGGGGTGGCGGCTGGTGGTGGTGGAGGAGGGGGGGGAGCAGAGAGCATCCCTCCATTCCAGCGGCTCTGCCTCCTCGCTGCATCACATGCCACAGCGGGTGGAGGTCTTCCTCTCAGCCAGACAGCCAGGAGGCGGTGGAGGCAGGCGGCTCGCCGCCGCAGACGCGCCCTGCAAGCGAAGAGGCTGCGCAGAGGCGCCGCCGCGTCGGAGGATGCTGCGGGAGTGAAGCTGCTCAGAGCGGAAGATGGGGAAGGACCAGGAACTGCTGCAGGCGGTGAAGACCGAGGACCTGCTCACCGTGCAGAAGCTGCTGCAGAGGCCGGGGAAAGCAAGTAAGAGCTACAGACCAGATGCAGCCGGAGGTTCGCTGCCGCGAGGCCTCACGAGTGTGTGTGTCTGTGTGTGTGTGTGGGGGGGCTTCTGGAGAAGATTAGCAGCAGGATTGGAGACTGATAGTCCATCTCCAGACCCCATGTAAGGGCACTGCAGCACAGGGAGGAGGATGTGACCCTGCTGAAGATGATGCTCCTTTGACTGTTGGCTCACTCCTTCTATTCTATTCTATTCTATTCTATTCTATTCTATTCTATTCTATTCTATTCTATTCTATTCTATTCTATTCTATTCTATTCAGTCATGTTTGGTTCTGCTGGGTGTGCAGACCCTCTGCTCTCGTTGGTGTTGCTCTGCAGCCTCCAGTCTGTTCCTCACTCAGCCCACTCTAGTGTGTGGGCAGCAGAGACACAGGCCTGCCTGAGCGCTCATGAGCAAACCAAAGCATCTTGTCCCATTTTGACAGTTTTGCTTCTCTGGACTGAAATGAGAGCGGGTCCGCTCGTCAGCCACCCGAGTTTACGAGTCCAGGTTCTGACTGGATCGTTGGTTCTGGAGCCTTCAGCTGTGAAACCCAAACCCAGCAGCAAAGACGCCGTTTGTCGCCTCACTGAGTAGAAAAGAGGCTTCCTGTATTCAAGGTTCAGATTTAACAGCAGGCAGGGCCTTCAGGAGGGACGTCCTTTAAGGTCATCCCAAGGTCAGAGCGCCATGCTTAGAGGACCTTCAAAGAAAATCAGAGACTTTCATCCACCAGAACCAGTTCAAGGTTCCTTTTTATGACCTGATCAGAGCTGAACAAGGCTTGGTTCAAAGCGACGAGTGAACTTTGGTGGAGACCAAGCTGAGAGCTGGAGTCGGTTTGGGTTGAACTCTCTGGGTCTGCGTCTTCAGGTTGGGTTTTGTGGGTCCTCCTGTCACAAACTAAACCTGGTTTTCAGATGTCAGGCTGGTTTGGTGATGCGGTCCTGAAGGCCTTCAGTTCTGTCCCCCTTTTGTGTCTCACGTGTTTTAGTCCTAGTTTTGTTTAGGTTTCCTGTTTTTTGCTGATCTGTGTCAAACATGTCACTGTCCAGCCCTGGAGGTGGAGATATGATGGTTTGGGTTCCTATTATTAGTGGAAATCTGTTGTATAACTGCAGAACTTCAATGTTTCTACACCCAAATTTGTGTTTTTACACACAAATGAAAAGTTTTTGCTCATAAAATGTGGATTTACTGTATTCAGGTTGTTGTGTATTTATGATCACATCAACAATAATTTGATTTGACTCAAAACAACCTTTCAAAAAGAGTTAATGAGGCTTCTGCTGGGTTGGGTTCATGAGTTAAACCATAAACAAATGTCAGAAACTGAAACAGGCTCCGGGAAACAGAGGAAGCAGGAACAATCCTGGAAGAAAGAAAAGAAAAACCTTCCAGCTTTTTCTGGCAAAACTGAAAGGAAGTCCCTGAAAGAGTGAAAGCACAGGACAATGCGTAGCCTCCAAAAAGCGCCAGTGCGTCATAGTGGACATTATGTACAGGAGGACATCACAAAAACCCCTTCAGGCGACGGTAAAGTGCACTCCAGCTCAGAAAAACCAGAATCATCAAGTCAGCAGCAGCTGAACGCTGGATTTCACTCACAGCTTCATGATTTCACATCTAATTTCACATCCAATCAGAAAAGGAAAAAAAAACAGGGGGGGGGGGTCAACTGCGCTCACTTTTTGCTGATTTTGTTTTTTTTTCAGGTTCAAGCTCCCATCATCTTTGGATCTTTTTTCAAAGCGTTCCCAGTCGTCTTTTAATTCTGACGATGCAGTTTTTAGCTAAAATAAAAAAAAAACGGTGTTGTTTTCTAGGACATCGTTTCTGCAGAGCGGCATGAGTTCATCAGTAATTCACTCTGGGTTATGGGCGGGACAGTAGGCACGGAGCAACCCCGCCCCCATTTCCCATGATCCCCTAGCTTACAGCCCCTCAAACCCCAAACATAATATTACCGGTGCAACAATAATGGTGAGCAAAATTGGAGCTGTCCAGCCTTACATTCTTTTTGACGTGTTTTCTACGTCACAAACAGCATTTCTTTCGTTTGGCCCCTAATTCCCAACTATTTAAACATAAAAATACGCAGAAATGCAGTTTTAATCTTAATTTTCTTAATCCATCCTCAGAAAAATACCACCAGAACATGTTAGAAACACAATTTTCATCGGAGTGGGTCTTTAAGAAGAACTATTTTAATTTACTAGTCACTGAAACTCCACAAAAGTAAAACTTTTGTCAATAAAACTTTGATTTCTTACCCTTAGAAAAGCAAAAAATCCCTTTCACTCAATAAAATGCAATCAATTGCTTTAAAATGAAGGAATTTAGTGTTTCATGTTTCATTTTCTAAGTGAAAATTGATTTGACTCTATCAGTCAGTTTTTTACAACCAGGTCAAGCGACTGGTTAGAAAGTTTCCTGTTTCTTTCACCACAGCCAGTCATTCCTGCTTTGGCAGCAGAATCAGGGAGCCTCCCTTTCCTAATGAGACTTCAGGAGGTGCTAATCCATCTTCTCACTCAGCTGCAAACCTCCCCAGAGCTGCTGGTTCTCACTCCATCAAGCAAACAGGAAGACATCTTTGGAAAACCTTATCCAAAAGTCAAATGTGGACGGGTAGTCCCTCCACAGGAACGTTCATTCGTGTCCTCAGGAGACCTTTGGACTCCCTAGATCCCCTGATGTTTCTTTCCTGTTTGCTCCTCAACAAACATCTGGTGGACGTGTTTCCACACAACAGAAAAAGGAGACTTTTTATCTTGAAACTTTTCAGAATTAAAAATATACGTGTACGACACCTCCGTGAACCTAAATGCATGGTTTGAGGAAAAGATTTGCTGCTTCCTAAAAATGAATGTCTGATTTGGAGGGTGTAAAAACACTGAAGCACCGTTCACACCGGAAACGCACGTTCAAGCGACCATGTTCCGATAAAAAAGTCAGTGTAAAACACGTTTTGGGCTTCCTTCGGCTTGACATGTGGCTACGCACATTTTTAAGACCCTTTTTTAGCCTCCAGTTACAAAACATGCGGCCCTGGAGCACAGTTGAAGTTAAATCAGGTTGAACTTGGACCAATCAGGGAATCTGACGTTTTGCACCAAGCCTCTTCCAACTGTAGGTGGATGAGCCAGCATCAGGTGGCGACAGTCCAGTGTGACCAGCGGTGTGCTGACCGTGCATTCCAGAATAACGCATTCTTGGCTGCAGCTCTCAGCGGCGTCACTTCTGATTGGTTCTGATTGCCATCACGCACGTCTGCAGACACTTAAACGCATCGTCCAGGTTTTTCCTGCTTCATTTCGAAGCTGCTCGCTGCCCTTAAAGCCCGACTGCGACTAACATGCGTTTAGTTGAGTGTGCACAGAGGCTCTGAGGGTGAGGCTTTAGGCATGGACTGTGCATGAGAACTGGACTGAGAGACTCCAAACAGGAAGTACCCATGAAATCCTATAGACGTCTCCAGAAGTCTGTAGAAAAAAAAAGGGCAACGCAATTAACTCCATTGGGTTGAAGCCAGCAGTAAAGCATTTTCCAGTTCAGACAGTCAGTGGTTTTAAGTCAGTAAAGTGGAGAGGAGAGAAGACGCCAACAGACACAGGAAGTGGGTAATGACAGAGTGAGACCCAAAGAGCCAGACAAACAGCAGGGAAGACCACGAAGGTAACACGGGCCTGTTTGTCATCCGGCATGTGACGCTGGCAGCCTGAAGGCAGCTGTGTGTGTGTCCATGTGTAAAGGTAAGTTCCAGGCCTCCCGAACCAACCCACTCCTGCCAGACATGCGTGTTAAGCTCACAGAAACACGCACATCTGGCCACTCGGCTGTCGAGGCCAGCGGGTCTCTGCGAGTGTTTGTGGAAGGACCAGACCGCGGCTTTGACCTCCAGCGTGTTTGTTCACGGCTGTTTAAGTGCTGCTGGGAGGCGGCTGCTGAGCTGTGAGGTTTAACTTCCACCAAGGCTTTTTTTTTTTTACACACAATGTCTGCTCGCCGGCGTCCGGCACAGATGCTCCTATCGCTGCCCGCCTCAGTCGGCCTGCTGCGCAGCTCGGAGGGAGATGCTAACCCCCCCCAGTCTTCGAGTTCTCACTCCCCTCGATGTCTTCTCTCCTCACCCAACTTTCTGCAAGTCGGCATGCGAGGCCGACTGTGGGAGGGGAGCAGCCTGCCCGCTGCTGCAGTCATGGGAAAGAGAAGGTCAGAGGTCATCGATACCATACTCTGTTAAATAGACACCCAGGTCAACATGGAAGGAGGAATCAGTGCGAACAAGCGGGTCCAACCTTTCACCTGATCGTCTTTAGGAGTTGACGTCTTCGCAGGCAGAAGTTTCAGCCTGGTGAACATCAGGACTAACACACCGTTTGCTGAGCAGAGGAAGATCAAGAGGAGTCTTTATTTGTTCCGGTTTGCTTTTGGAAAGCAGCCACGACGGCTAAACAGCCTGGAGCCAGGAATCTTATCGATACTGAAAAACTCCTTCATATTTTGATTATATCACGGTTTCTCTCAGGTCATCTCGGCTTGTGGTCCTTCAGATTTACATTCAGATGTTTATTAGCAAAAAAAAAACTTCTTGAAGCACTTTTCATCCATAGCTGATCAAAGTGCTGGTGTTGGTCATTTGGACCAAACATCTCAGCTGAGAAACCATCGAACTCACTGCATGAACCAGAACCTTCGGCGAGGACAGTCCAGAGTGTGGGAACCAGAAGGTTCTCCAGAGTCCCGCTGGTTTACACGACACAAACATACTTTGGCGTTAAGCCACGGAGAGACCTGAACACCAGCAGAGCTGCAACAAAGTCTGTTCTGAGAAAAAGGAGTCCAGAGCAAAGACCTGAGAACAGAACTGAAGTTCTCGGACTTCTGGTCGTAGTCAGGACTTGAGCACCAGCGATCCAGATCCACTGCAGCTTTACTGAGTCCTCCTGGGGGTCCAACCTACGGCATGAACGCGCGAACGAGGCTCTTTCAGTTCTGCTTTAGACCGCAAACCTCTGATTTGGGTTTTAGACGCTAAAGTGACCATATTTTAGTTTTAACCTGACTGTTAAAGTTCTAGTCGGAATCAGATGTTGCAGTCATGACGGCCACGGTCGCTCTGATGGATCAGTCTGTGATGGGGCCTAAAATCGGACTGAAAATCCTCAAAGCACGTTGATCAGGAGAGAGTTTGTCCAGAAGCTTTTAGGAAACAACTTTTTAAGGATTTTAGAAGAAAACTGACAGTTGTTGAGTGCATCCAGACTGCTCTCCTTCCAGAGGCTGGTTGGCAGCAGTTTTCAAGGCTTTTGGAAACGTTCCAGACTGCTGTGACCGTGTAACCACATGCAGGAGTTCAGGGCCAAACGCCTCTTTCTAACCACACCAAAGCTGAACAAGAGCAAAGGTGTCCAGAAAACTCCAACACTGCAAATGTTTGGTTCCAACAAGCCGTCCATCACGTCAGAAAAAGAGGCGTTTTTCAAAGCTTTTCCACAAACTCCTCAGTCTGCACACGGAAGAGAGAAATGCAGCTTTTTCCAACAGGGAATGATTCCAAGAAAAAGACGTTTAACCGGGAGACTCAGACACTTCTGGAAATCAGAAACAGAACTGTCAACACTGCTCCATGAGCCAGTTATCACATCAGGAATAACTTCTTTCAAGCACAGTGGTGGAGGGCTGATAATGAGGGCTATTCTTTGCAGCTATTGCTCCGTTGCAATCACTTGTCTATGCAGGAGAGTTTAGATCTTAATCTTTATTTAAGTATTAATTCATTCAAGAAGAATGAACTGAATCATTTTATTTTTGCTAAAGCTTCAAATTTGTTATTTTTACTCATACGTCTATCATTTTGACTCATTTAAAACTTAATATTTATCTGAACTTCACAACTTTATTTCCTTGATTTTTTTGGGAACATGAAAGCTTAAAATAGGCTTAAGAAAATAATCTTGACATCATAAAATGGAGAAATTTGCGATTGGCTGAAAGTCCGGATTAAACCAGTTGGTAAAGTGTTTCAGTAACAACAGTTTTGATTCTTTTCTAATGCAAGTAGCTCCACAAGAGTCACAGATGTTTTAAATTATACTTTTTTGAAAACCATTCTGTTTGTGACTTTTATAATTAGGGAAAATTTGGTTTACTTTATTTTTAATTTTCAACAACTCTTTACTGAATATTTACTTTTGTTTATTTTTATTTGTTCAAATCTTTTCATATTCAAACTCCATTTAACTATTAATATAATCGGGTCAGTCCTGTTTGTTAAAGATGAATGAGAAAAGCAGCATGCACGGATAAAAGTTGCTTTTTTTTATATAAACATCGACCCGTTTGATAATTGATCATTTCTTTGTTTTATTCTGGGCTTTTTTCACCCACATTTAATGTTGAGTTTGATAGAATTTGTTTTTTTTTTGATAAAGCACAGTGAAGGACATCATGTAAATGTTTTATAACATTCTGGAAATGCTGGGTTGAACGCATCTCAGGAATTTTCTTCATTCCTAGTTCTAGAATGTGACTGAATACGTTTACTGGCGTCTTTGCTGAAGGCTGTCTGTCCATCAACCAAACAGAAAGACCCCCCAAAAATGGGAAAAAGGTCAGTCAGATGTCTATTGATCTGCAGCTTTTCTGGAATTCGACGCTTCCAAAGGAGAACATTTACAGGGAGAGACTGGCTCCTGGGATTTTCCTCCCAAACTCCATCATCTGCTCAAGCTCCACGATTGAATTACAGAACAGACGGAGAGGAAGCGGTGGATGGACAGCTTTGTGTTGAGGAAAACTGGGAATGCAGTCTCAGAAAAGGAGGAACAAGGAAGCGGGATCTGGATGGAGGATGGGAGCGAGTGATGAGTGTGTGGGGCAGACGGAGGAGGGGAAAGGATGATGAAACGGAGGTGTACCTGAGCGGCATCCTTTTCCCTTCACTCTCCCTCAGATTGCAGGTCTCCGTCTCGCGCGCGTTCACTCCTGCGCCAGCGGCCGCACTAAAAATAACATCCGTGTCGTTTTGTGGGTCAGTGGCGAGTTCAAGGAGAGGCAGGGAGGATGGAGGGAGGTGGAGGAGGAGGAGGGAGATGGAAGGGAAGTCCTGGGAGGTAAAGAGGGATGAAAAGAACAGGAATGGAAAAATGGAAATGGTAGCAGAGAGGTGGAGAAACGGGGAGTAAATGGAGAAGGAGAAGAGCAGGAAGTGGAACAAAGGTGTGAAAGTGAGTGTTGGAGTGAGAAAACAGGTGATAATGAGGATGGAAGCTAAAAATACAGGTGTTTCATGTTTTATCACATGCAGAAAAGGCTCTGTTCATAGGATCAGCAGTGGGGGGGGGGCTGTTGGTGGTGGGGCTTCCTGCAGCACTGATGCAAAGACCACCCACAAGCGGGGGTGAAGGGTGGCACCGATCTGAACTGATGTGGCTTATCGTCCACGGTCCGCCCCCTTCCCCATCACCTGACTGGCACCGAGCGGCTCGGACCCCTCTGGATCTCACGCCGCCGGGGCTGTCCTCCTCATTAGGGGGGGACTTCAGTCGATCCTGAGCAGCAGTTGTGATAAATGTTGTCATTTTTGGCTTGGAAAAAGCTCTCAGAGCTCCGACCCATGTGGACACTCAACCTCCTTGATGGCGAGGGGGGCGTGAAGAGAAAAAAACACGGCCGATCGGATCGTTTCTAAGCTCCATCGAGGTCATCTTGGCTGCTGGCTGGTCACTGTTCCACGCCAGACGCTCACCTTTCTAAACAAGCTCAAAGCATTATGGGAAACACCAGCAGAATAATAGGCATTGTTTATCATTGGACCACAATTCCCACTGCAGGTCTCAATGCATGACTGTGATTGGTTGGTTCAAATCCTTTCTTTTTCACACTTTTCATTTGAATCAGACTTTTAGCGGATTCATGTCGGAGTCTTGAGGTGACGCGTGTGCGGGGTAACAGCGCCGCACACTAATGCACATGCTCAGTGTCCAGCATGGAGACCACCAGAGATAGAGTCCACCAGTTCTCTCTCACTGCCACGGCAGCGCAGTGATTAGCGGTTTGGCCCTGGTTCAAATCCCGGCCGGCTGGCTTGTTTGCGTGTAGCGTGTCAGTTTTCTCCCACATGCTTCAGAAGTTGTTTGATGGACCAGAGAAAACCGTCTGCAGATTAGACAAGAATCTGAGCTACGATCACTCGGTCAGGTTGGATTTCACGTCACTTTTCCTGCAGAGTGAAGGCGGATGTTCTGTTAAAGACTCTTCATCCACCTGCTGATGCGGTGGGTCAGAGTTCAGCTTTTCTATTGAATCACAAAAGCACATGTACATGTACTGTACATGTGAACAGTTTGTACAATAAGCCACCAACGGTTAGGTTTTTCTCAAACTAGAAGGTTCCTCCTGGGAAACCCACAGGTTGAGTTGCAGATCGTCTCCTCCTGGTTCTCCATCGATCTATTTGTGAACGTTGTCGTTTGCAAAAGGGCAAACATGCTTAAAAAAGCTGCACTTTTTTAGAGAAAAACTCTCCCCTGACGTAGCTGTCCTTTGGCGGCACGCCTCCAGAGGTCATCGCAGGGGAGGGGCATGTGCAGCATGTGGGACAGAGCGGCGGCAACATGTTTGTTTAAATATTACTGACAATAATTGAGACAAATATTCAGCTGACTGATATTCCTGCTGTGTGGAAACGTGCAGGAAATCTTTTTCTAAAAGTAAAAAGATCTGGTTTCAGGAGCAAACATCAAAACAATCACAGCTAAATAAGATCAATATTTAGAATTATAAACCAAAGACGTTCATGTCTGTTGTATTGATTTTAGAATTTGAGTTACAACACAGTTTTAACTTAACACTTGTTCGGCAAAAATAAGAGTTTGTTCTCTATAAAATTACAAAAAATCTCATTTAAAATTCAACAGCAGATCAAATCTTTGACTAGACGATGCGTTCACGGACACTCTGGGATTGTCATTGCCCAGCAGACGTGGGTGACCCACAAATCTGCTGTTTCTAGACCCAAATCACAGATGATTCAGTCAGGAGTGTTTGAGCTCCACAGCTGTCCATCAGAACCGGGTTTTTCCTGTCGACCCAAAGCGACAAAGCGTTAGCGAACGAGAGGCGGGCGGGAGCAGAGCTCGGCGGAGGACTCTGAATAATCCACAAGCTCTGCATGTCATCTGCAAAGCTGCAACATGCAAAGCCAATTAACAGACCGGCACATGTGTGTTGTTGCTATGGAAACAGAGATTGTAAAGCAAACCTAAGGTGGGTGATGCCCTCCTGCCAGCAGCAGTAGCAGCAGTCTCGTTTTTGAAAACAAATTGTGTTTTTTTTTTCTCTCCAAATAAATACAACTAAAGGAAGATCAGGAGATGATTGCTTGTTGCCTTTTTTCTGGGGTTCACCTGAGCCCACCGTAAGCCTCCAGTGCCATGACCTCCATTAACAAAACAGCTGCACATTCATGTTTGTTCAGGCACCGACGGCCGGAAACCAGGCCTCTTAAAACCCTGACGCGGGTTCAGGACAAGGTCCCAGTGTGCTCTGCAGCAGAATCTGTCAGAATGTTCCAGACGCTCACAGTTCTGAATGAACACTGGCACAGGGGCAGGGACACAGTGGGCTGGGTGCTGGCTCTGCCTGTGGGAGGAATGAGGCGGCGCCGACCCACCCGCAGGACTCCGGGAAAGTTCTGCGAAATGGGCTCCGGCATCGTCCGTGTGGGGAGAGTCGGCCGTGGCTGAGAAGAGCCCCAAGCTGAAAACTGTACAGCAATAAAACACAAAGTGCTGAAGAAATGTCAACAAAAAACAAACAAACAGCAAAACTGAAAATGGGAAGAAACCCTTCAAACCTGTAAGAGCGCTACAAAGACCCACAACTCCAGCTAACCACTGCTTTCATCCAGAACTTTAAAATAGCTCCCTACATGTGACGTCAAAATCCCACTCCCATCATCTTTTGATCTGTTTGCAAAGTGTTCCCAGTGGCGCTATTAGGATTTTTAGACAAGGAGTTCATCAGAAATTCACCTCTGAATTCCCCATCCAGTTCCAATTCAGTTCCAATCAAATTTCTTTATATTTGTCCTCCATCATCAGAAAAATGCAGCAGGACCATAGTAAAAAACACCAGAAACCCCATCAGCATCTGAGTGGGCCTCCTCGTGGTTGCCTGGTAACCAGGAACGTTTTTGGTGAACACATCTCTCATTTGAACCATAAAACTACATAACGCACAAAAAACAAAACTAAAGACAAAAAAAAATATTTTAAAGATGAGAATTTGCTTATCAAATGCATCTAATAACATTTTATTTTGACAAATCATTTTGCAGAGAAAATCTGAGTGCAATTTTAATTTTTTTTAATATAATTTTGGCTTCTGTTATTTGGTACATCCCAAAACGAACAAACAAACAAACAAACAAACAAAGTTGATTAACTGTAAAATTCCAGAGGAAAATGGTTCATTTACAGCAAAACAAATCGCTGTAAATGAACCAAGAAAAATGGGACAGCACCATGAAAAGTAAGTTCTGTTTTTTTATTGGTTATAAAATGTCTTGTTTGATGTTTAAGACTTTTTTTGATCCAAGTTTAACGGTCAAAGTGGTGAATTCAGGCCTTGGATTAACCTGGATTGTGTTGGTATTTGTCAGAACTGGCACTTGTCGACCCCACAGCCACACCACAGCAGTCAGCCTCTTCAATATAAAACTACAACTCGGCTGTAAAAGAAGCCGTCTGCATCCAAGTCTGGATCTGAGCCTTTCATGCCTCACTTATCTTTTATTGAAAAGCTTCAATCAGTTTACAGAGTTGCTTTTGTCATAAACAGGAATTACTTTGGGATCACGGCGTCTTCTTGCTCTGAAAGTTGAAGAAATCCTGAATCTTAACTGAAAACCTTGGGTTATCGGCGTGGACGTGTGACTTTGCGGCGTCCCACTTTCACATTTGCTTGGCGGCTGTGTTCTGGAGCATCTGCTGCAGGATGAGATCTGCCTGTTTGTCCCCCTGCAGGGCGGCGGTCTGAGACCGGAGCGCGGCGGCCAGGCCAGCAGCACAGATGTTGAGTGTGTGCATGCGAACATGCATGTGTGATGCAGGCCTGAGCAGATGGTGGCTGTTGTCCAGCAGATCTCTATTTCTGTACTGAATGTGCAGAGAAGAGTAGAAATATTTCAATCAAAATTAGATCCGGCTCACCTTTTTTTTTTCTTTTTTTTTTTATTCTTTGAACTTCATTCTTACTCTGATTAGATCAAACATTTTATGTATAAAAACCAGGTTTTAAAGTAAGGGAAGCTCTTATGAGGCTACAGTAGTGTCAGATTTCCTTTAGATTGATCAAAGGTTGCACTTTTTAAAGCTTAAAGCCTTTAAACTTTAACTTTGAATCACCATAGCTGCTTTCATAGTAGGACAGTGTAGTTTGACGGTTTGGTTGACTGGAATAAACATCAGAACCGCGTCAGGTTTGTTTTCTCACACAGCCCCGTTTGTAGCAAAGACGGACAGTTACAACAGCTGCTCACTAGGGGGCAGTAATGAGCTCTGATCAAGAAAGAGAAAGGAATACAAGAAGAGATAAACAGCCCCTCCCACTGGCTCTGTGGCTGTAACCATTCGCAAAGGAAGTCATGAACACGTTACGTACAAATGCTATATGTGTGGTAAGTGTGTCATGAAGTATTTTTAAGGCTAATGGAAGTTACTCGCCTTCATGACCTATTGACCCTGTCGGTGTCCTCACACGGCATTCTGGGTGTTTGTATCCGTATGTCACAAAAACCACACTGTGATTGTTTGATATCCTTATTTCCAACAATCAGGCTGCATGCAAGAAGCTCACACTGATCACGTGAACCTCACCTCCGCCCTTACTTACCCTGACGTGTTGCTTTAACTCCCACTCCAGTCATCTTTTGATTATTTTCCCAACGTTCCCAGTGGCCTTCTCACTAGGATGATGCCATTTTTTTGTCAGAAAACAAACAATTGTGCTGTTTTCTTGGACATATTTTCTGCAGAGCGGCAGGAGTTTGTCATAATCTCACACATGACCTGTGGGAGGGACTGCTGATGTGGAAGTTAACCTCCGCTTATTTCCCATCATCTTCCTTTGTATACATGCTCCTCTTTTGCTAGCTCACAGCCCCCCCCGCAACCCCATGTTAACATTAGCGGTGCAATAAAAATGGCAGCAATATCGTAGCTGTCCAGCCGTCCAGTTCTGATCCAGATTCCAGCTCAGACCAGGAAAACAAAGACGCTCATGGATGTATTTGTCTGCAGGTGGATGCATCAGTTTGAGGCGGAGCAGGGAGCGTTTTTTTCTACGTCACAAAACTCTTTCAAACTTTTCATCTGCTCCAGATTTATTTGAGTAAAGCAAAACCCCAAACAATCACAATTTTAAGCTTAACCCATATGAACCTATGGTGACATCCATGAAACTGAAAAATATCAGAAATGGATTCTGTGGTCCACAAAATACACTTAATTTTATGTTTTAAGAACAAATGAGTCCTTATGGGTAACATTCTTTATAAATGTCCTCCATCATGGGAAAAATGCTACAACAACATGTTAAAAACACGGTTTTTATCGGAGCGGGTCCTTAAGTGTCTCTATGACGTATCACCTGCAGCATTCCAGTTGTTTATGAGTATTTCTCTCTACGGTCTCACCAAGCGGTCTGTGATCCTGATATTTTGTATGGGACACCTGTGAGCCCTGTGCGGGTGTGACCCGTATCCACCTGTAAGGAAGCTGTGACTAAGGAGGAAGTTCCTGGAACATATTGTGTTAAACGCCAAAAACCTTTGCAGATCGGAATCTCTCAGAGTTTCAAGCTGTAAGCTCTGATTTTCTCTTGCACCAGAAGTTTGTGAGTTTCTGTCTGAAGTGTCCGTCAGGGGCGAGTTTCAGGTGTCGTCTGTGACGAGGCTCGATTTGGAGCTAAAAATCTGGGTCGGATTCATTCTCCAGGAAGGACGTCTGAGATCTGCGGAAATTGTTGGAAGTGATCAGCGGAGCTGGCGTCCTGGAGAGCAGCTGTGAAAACTCCTGTGTAATGAATGACTGTGCCCCCCCCCCCATCCTCTCAGTGAAAGAGGAGTCCTATCGAGGAAGAGGAAAGTTGACTCAACCCAACAAAAGGGAGACAATGGAGTTCTGTCTCTGTCAGATGCCTGTTGATGTGCTGTCAGACGTCGTGCTGCGACTCCAACATTCACATGCAGGCTTCCACACAGACTGGACCTCCACAATAAAAGCCCTGTGGTTTCAATGTGGAGGTTGATACCAGATAGCAGCACTCTTCCACAAGCACACACTGATTAATTACCATGAATGTATTCCAGTTTCCTCCAGAAGGGAGATGGATCTGCTTTGCTGCAGACATTTCATTTTCCAAGATCACCTCATGTTCTGTCCGTATTGATCTGTAACCCTAACTAAAAACATCATTTGTTGCTTACAGGAAACTTAACTACGTTGTTATCGCTTTGACGTGAACTTTTTTTTCGAGATTTGTGAGTGGGTGGATGCAGCAGAGGAGATAGAGACAGTTGTGAAGAGGCGGGGGAGACCCGAACGGAGGAGGAACGCGTCGGAAACTCAACGATTTGACTGAATGAACTGCATTCACCACTTTAGGAAAAACAGACGGATGATCAAAACTAGCAGAGGACTGACCGGACTGAAAAGCATGAACTGAATCAGGCTGCGGAGCAGTTCACTGAAACTGAAACGGCTGAGCATAAAAGAACCTGGAACCGTCTGTGACCAAAGGATCGACCCAACCCAAACCCATAAAAGAACAAAATAAACAGCTCTTCCCCTCATAAATCTATCACTTTAAACTAGTAAATTCTCAATTTATAAGTTATTGAATTAATATTTTGCTATTGTAAAATGTAGGTTTTTTTTCTTATCATAATTTTGACTTAATTCTTGTATTTATTTTTTTCTTTTAAGCCTTATTACTCCGTCATATTTCTGTTTCATCCCAAAATATTCTTCTCAGAGGCTTTTATTTTCTCAGAACTCTTCCCTCCCACTTCAGCTGTTTCTTAAATTCACTCCTGGTTATGAGCTAAACTCTTGGACCTCCTGTTATCTGCATTTTACTGCTCTGTGGTTCTGCAGGCTCATCTCTTTCTGTTCTTGTCCCGCCTCCTTCCCGGCCGGCCCCCTGTTTCTGTCTGGCTTTTGCTGTCAGGGAGCATAACTTATCGTAACTCAGGAAAGAACTCAAACTTGAACAGTGCCTGCTCAGTTTCTCTAAATCAAAATCTGCCAATCTTATTTGCTGGAATCCCGGCGATGGATGAACCTTTAATCCAGATGAGCCTGCGTTACCGTGTGCCTCTCAAAGAGAATATATACACACGTGCTTCTCTTTGCACGTACACTGTAAAGGTGTGTAGGTGTGTGTGTGATGTGTGTGTGGGTAGAAGGCATTTTGGGATGGAATCCGATGGTCGTCTTTTAACTATAATCCATCCTCTGAAGCTGTTTTGTCCCTTTCTGGCTCACAGGGCTGCTGGAGCCTATCCTGGCCACTCATGGGGGAAGGCAGGGTACACCCTGGTCTGACGCCAGAGGCCACAACCACACACATATACACACTCACAGTCGCACCTAAATGACTAGTGACTAATGAAACTCATGAACAAAGTTATGAATTCTTACATTGAAAAGGAATGAAGCTGTGATCAGTCAGAAATAATACAAGAACTTCTTTGAAGGAAATTAGTTAGTGGACTTGATAAATCTGTTTTGATTCTTTAATATATAAGATTTACCTATTATCAATTCATAATCTCTTTTAAACATCCCAGCTACACCTGTAGGCTGTATTTTATTTTTTAGAGTATCTCATTGTGTCTGGATTCTGAATTTAATGTTTAGAAAATCATCTGATTGTTTAGAAAATCCAGTCTTTGTTTTGTGGCACATGGGGGATTTTTTCAGTGCAGAGGATCTAAAAGCCCTTTTCTGGTATTCCGGCGTTTGCTGGCCTGGAATGGCCTGGAATGGCCTGTAATTGTGGAGCTCTTGCTCTGGTGCTGCTGGGGAAGCTCTTTCCCACCTGCATGGATGTTCCACCTCTCAGCAGAGGTCCTGGCTGGGCTCCCTCTCCTGCGCATTGGGTTAAATTGCCCGTTGAAGTGCCTGATCACGGCTGCCAGAGGGATGGGAACTCGTCCAGGTTGTACCTTTCCTCTAGCCCGCTGACAGGTGGGAGGGGCTCCAGCAGACCATGACGAGGATTCAGGAAAAATGATGATGTAAAGGTTTATTTTGATGGAACAGAAGTTTGAAAGTTTTCAGGAGAATCCAGACTGAACTTCAGGAGCTGAACCCAGAAGCAGTGATGGAGCCCGAGCCCCACCGTGTTGTTCGTCCCTTTGATGTTGCCGCTACAGTGAGTCTGTCGCCCAATTAGACAGCTGTTTTCATGTGCGTCAAAGGAAGCTGTGCAGATCTAGAGCCGATCAAAACGATGTTCTCCGGCTGGTCTGCAGCTGTTCTGCACATGCGGGCCATGTGGTCTGGCTTTGCACGCCTGCACGCGTGTGCTGAGCGCGTTTGCATACGGTGTGCATGTGTGCGTACATGTGAGGGGGAGTTTACAAACGCAGCGTGGCGCCGTCTGGTTCTGGTCTCAGCTTTTTCTCCCATCTTATCTTCCTTCACTCCTCTTCCGGCCCGCAGCACTCTTCCTTCCTGTCTTGTTTTCCTTGTTCTCCATGTCGTCGTCATGGCAACAAGAAGCAGCTTTGGCCAGGACACGTCTGGAATCGACATCTTTTGTTTCAGTTCAGCTCTGCGTGGTCGGATTGGACCCTCAACCCTGGTGGGGGGCATGTGCACAGTACTGTTTTTTCGCCTGGGATTAGACAATAATCTGACAATGATGCAGAATAATCCTCAAAATCTATATTTTGAAGGCACATTTTCCTTACTTTAACTATTTTTCCGTATTTTCTACTGAGATTTATAGTCCCTTACTATTCTCTGCACTAGTTTTTCTAGTTCATAGCCCCTAATGACCTGCCCCCGCCCTGGGAAGAAAAACTCAGTTTCACACATTTCTGCTAATCACCGTTAATCTGGAGACTTTAATCGCTCCCTGTATCACCTCTCCCAGCAGCCTCCGTTCCCTCACGCTGGGCCTCTTTATGTGTGCTGCTATGGTTGCAGGGCCAAGTGCCAGCGCCGGGATGGGGGGATGGTGCAGGCAGCCCGCAAATCCACGCCGTTCCACATCCAAACCCCGCCAATTCAGCATTTCACCAATTTAAGCGTTTGATTTAGGAATGAAAGCTAATAATTCAGCGACACGGATGAGCTTCCTTTCCCTCTGTAGTCTGAAAACAGCCTTCTTCCTCCGGAGAACGTTCCGACAATCAGGCGCAGCTTCTCCGGGCAAAGCGGGTCAGGGACACAAAGCAGACAGTAGCTGCAGACACAGGTACAATAAGGCTATTGTTCTCCATGTAACTCTACCGCACACATGCATGCACGCACACGCACACACACACACACACACACACACACACACACACACACACACACACACGCACACGCAGGGCTTCCAGTGGATTCAGAGCCCAGAACAAGCACTGCATCTCTGCTACAACAATCACACAAACACACAGCGAGCTTCAGACCACAGCTTTCCATGGCCTCGTGCCTGTAAATAGGTGAGACACAAAGAGACTCTGACAATTTAGAAAGACGTGGAATGAAGGCTGGAACGCCGGGTTCTTCGCTCAAAGGATCATTGATTTGAACTTCCATGCATCAGTTTGGTTTATTGCCACAAAAGTCCAAATCAGGCGGCCTGTCTCAAAGACTCACTCCAATGAAAATGATGTTTTTGGTGATTTTAAGATGGGGTTTTTTCTGATGGTGGAGGACATTTTGAAAGAAAATTAAGACAAAAAATTGTATTTCTGAGTTTTTTATTCCAATCTGTGATTTGATTGAAAAACATTGTATTTGTGACATAGAAAATACGCTGGGTGGGACCAAGAGCTGCTTCCACTTGCAGACAAATAGATCCATGAACGTCTTGGTTTACCTGGCCGGAGCTGGAATCTGGATCTAAACTACGGCTGGATTGATCCACCATTGCTCGGCGTTTTTGCTGCACTGGTTAGGCCAGGTTGGGGAGTGCGGGGCTGTAAGCTAGCATGAGCATGTGAACAGAGAGCTCTCAGCAGCGAGACGGGGGAGGGCGGAGTGGGGTTGCCCCGCACCAGCAGTCACTCACACAACTGTCGCTCTGCAGAAACTGTGTCCTAGATATATACATATAAAGGACAATATATTACCTGAGTGCTCACTCTGAGGCCTGGTTCCTGGTTCTGGGGCCTGGTTGGTTGTTCTGAGGCCTGGTTGGTGGTTCTGGGGCCTGGTTGGTGGTTCTGGGGCCTGGTGGCTGGTTCTGGGGCCTGGTGGCTGGTTCTTGGGCCTGGTTGCTGGTTCTGGGGCCTGGTTGGTTGTTCTGAGGCCTGATTGGTGGTTCTGGGGCCTGGTGGCTGGTTCTGGGGACTGGTTGGTTGTTCTGAGGCCTGGTTGGTGGTTCTGGGGCCTGGTGGCTGGTTCTGGGGCCTGGTTGCTGGCTATGGGGCCTGGTTGGTTGTTCTGAGGCCTGGTTGGTGGTTCTGGGGCCTGGTTGGTTGTTCTGAGGCCTGGTTGGTGGTTCTGGGGCCTGGTTTCTGGTTCTGGGGCCTGGTGGCTGGTTTTGGGGTCTGGTGTCTGGTTCTGGGGACTGGTTGGTTGTTCTGAGGCCTGGTTGGTGGTTCTGGGGCCTGATTGCTGGTTCTGGGGCCTGGTGGCTGGTTCTAGGGCCTGGTGGCTGGTTCTGGGGCCTGGTTGGTGGTTCTGGGGCCTGGTTGGTGGTTCTGGGGCCTGGTTGCTGGTTCTGGGGCCTGGTGGCTGGTTCTGAGGCCTGGTTGGTGGTTCTGGGGTCTGGTGGCTGGTTCTGAGGCCTTGTTTGTGGTTCCTGGGCCTGGTTGGTGGTTCTGGGGCCTGGTTGGTGGTTCTGGGGCCTGGTGGCTGGTTCTGAGGCCTGGTGGCTGGTTCTGGGGCCTGGTGGCTGGTTCTGGGGCCTGGTGGCTGGTTCTGAGGCCTGGTTGTTGGTTCTGGGGCCTGGTGGCTGGTTCTGGGGCCTGGTGTCTGGTTCTGAGGCCTTGTTGGTGGTTCTGGGGCCTGGTTGGTGGTTCTGGGGCCTGGTTGGTGGTTCTGGGGCCGGATTGCTGGTTCTGAGGCCTGGTGGCTGGTTCTGGGGCCTGGTTGGTGGTTCTGGGGACTGGTTGGTGGTTCTGGGGCCTGGATGGTGGTTCTGAGGCCTGGTTGGTGGTTCTGGGGCCTGGTGGCTGGTTCTGAGGCCTGGTGGCTGGTTCTGGGGCCTTGTTGCTGGTTCTGAGGCCTGGTTGGTGGTTCTGGGGCCTGATTGGTGGTTCTGGGGCCTGATTGGTGGTTCTGGGGCCTGGTTGCTGGTTCTGAGGCCTGGTTGGTGGTTCTGGGGCCTGGTGGCTGGTTCTGAGGCCTGGTGGCTGGTTCTGGGGCCTTGTTGCTGGTTCTGAGGCCTGGTTGGTGGTTCTGGGGCCTGGTTGCTGGTTCTGAGGCCTGGTTGGTTGTTCTGGGGCCCGCTGGCTGGCTCTGGGACCCTGTTGGACAGCTTGTCAGGTCTCCTCCAGGTGTTTTCTCTGAGCACAGGAAGCACCTGCAGAGGAAGGCAGAAGGAAAGACAGTGAAAATCCCTGCATAACATCTGCTTTTACAGATGCATTTTGTCCTTTTTTAGTCCTTATTCTTTCCAAATCAGACTGGACTCAGAGTTCTAAAATAAAAATGTGTTCACCGGTGGTGCCCCATGGTTCACATGGTTAGTGCTTAGTGCTTTTATTTACATCAAATCCAGATGAAACAAACCTGTTTGTCAGTGTTGTTGTTGTTCTACTGACTGCTGTCTGGACCCCTAACCCTTGATCTGACTGTTTCGGCTGGACTGCTTCAGAGAGCAGCTTGTTACGCAGCTGGTGATTAATGGTTAACAGTGTTACCGGCTGAAACGCCGTTTACTGACCTCCAGCAAATAATTGAAGTTGGAAGCTGCTGCTCTAACTCTCTCTGCTCCAACTCGCAGTTCCTGTGATGTAGCCCCGCCCATTTCCCCAATACCCTGACTCATTATTCTCCCTCATAAAAAAGTTCACCACAAATCGTATTTAAAAGAAGACTATTTTTATATGAATTTACTTCCATGAATATTTGTGTCCATGACTGGGTTTAATCTGGTTCAGAGTTCTGCTGGACAGAAAAACACATTAATTATTTTAGGAATATCAATGAGAGCAAAAACGTGCTGTAAAGGTCAGTAGAAGCATCACATGAATTTTCATTTAACTTGTTTTTGCTTTGCTTAAAAACAAAGAGTTTCACTCACATTTTAAAGGCAAATTATTTTCTTAAGTGATAATTCAGCTTCCGGTGACTTCATAGACTTAACCCTTCATAACCATTCGTGTTATATTCGATATGCGCATTTCTGAGACCCAAATCGCTTCAGCATGATCCCAACTTTCCTTAAAATTCCATTGTGTATAATCTGGTCTATGTTTTTTGCCCTGCTGTTCATCATCATTCCACTAGGGGCAGTGGAAGGACTTTTCCTGCTCATTTCAAATTGACTGCTTCAGCGAAATCTCAATTACACTTTTGGCGGGAAACTTTTGCTAATTTTCTAACATTTATGGTGAGAATACCTTATCTACTATTATTTATGTTTACATGACTTATTTCTGTATTGAAAAATGCTAAATAAGTTGATAATTAAATCTTACAATACAGTTACAGGAAGTTAAAAACGTGTAGATCATATTAGAGACAGCTGGTAAACAAACTGCTTTTTACCTGAATCATATCATAACTGATCCTATCTATATGTCATAAAAAAAGGATGTGGAAATTCTTATTTTTGGGATTTTCTCAAGGGGTTAAAAAAAAACACTTTAATCTAAAAAAAAAAAAGTGAATTTTCTGCCAATTGTTTGATGTAGGACTTTGCAGGTTTAAAACAGTTTCTGTCCCAAAATACTGACCCTCAGGGGGCGGAGCTACAGGGAAGCGTTGGAAATAGCACCTCAGCAAAGAGAACTGCTGTTTAAATCAAAGTAAGAATAATAAAACAGTTTGAAATCCTATCCTTTCATTTGTAACAGCCATCCACTCTGCTGTTCTCGTTTGCCCCCCTTCCAGGGTCTTCTGCCCCCCTCCCGGCCCCCTTTTAAAATATTCTAGCTCCGCCACTGCTGACCTTAATCCAGATGATAACAAGCAACAAGAACCTTTTTGGCCATAGATTGTCCTGTGTGTTGCTTAAGCACGCTCACAAACTGTGCCGATGACAAGACAGAAACATAATTTATGATATAATCAGTCACATTCTGAAAATAAAACATCTTAAAAAAGGAAGTTTCCTCTTTTTTCAGTATGTGCCATTATTGTTGCCGTTTTTTTAATCATCCACCAACAAACAAAGGAAATAGGAAACAGATGCATCAAAAAGATGCAGCGCTTGTTTGTGACATGTGTGGTGGAGAAAAAAGACACAATCCGGTAAACCGCACCAGAGGGCTGTGATTGGACATCATGCAGCAACGTAGATGTCGACTTTAGCAACACAAAACTCCTTTTTGTGATGTTGTTTTATCGTTTTGAACAGGAGCTTTCCTCTAACATCTCTGGAAGTGAACAGCAGCTCCTGCTCACTTTTATTTTCACTTCATTGGTGTGTAGTTTCTCCTGTGAGGGTTGTTCGGCAGCAGTTAATGAAGAGGGTCCTGCTGACGCTGCATGATATGAATCCGTGAAGTTCACACACTTTTCCCACAAGCCTTCACTCCGCTCTCATTCCAGTTTGCTGCTCTCCGGCATCTTTAATTGGATCATCTCCTGGGTGTTTCTTCATAGTTTGATTTCAGAAAACAGAGGAGCTGTGGAGCAGTCGAACAGAACTGAGACTTGTTGGATCAGCTTCAGATCAGGTTCTGCCACGGTGGGATGGGTTTATTCTGAATCCATGCTCCTTCTCTGTGACGGACGGGAACGACCATGGAGGGTCCAGGAAGTGCGGTGAAGATCTAAGTCCGAGGTCAAACTCACAATCTGCTCAGTTTTCTCCATGCCTGCCAAACTTGGATCCCAGTTTGCATTTATCCAACCCGCGACAGGTCCAAATATTTACACTATTGCTGACCTTTGGAGTAGCTGATGAAATTCTAAGGGTGGCCATGACCCCTCTTGGGCCCCATCTGTCCTGCTTCTGCTCTAATTAGGGTTCACGGGGTTGATGGACCAATTCCACCTGCAACAAGACACCTGTGGACTGCATTTATTATAGCTGGAAGAACTCTGCAGGGATTGTTTTCTACCTGGTCCGTTAAAATCCAGGTTTTCAGCTGCGACATGTTGACTGGAAAGGATGTCACTGAACCACACAGAGCGACTAAAACTGTTGCTCCTACACCACAAAGACAGCATTCAGATAAATACATACATTTTTATATGAATCATTTGCCGGAATTGCTGTTTTCTCTCCCATCAACCCCAACCTAACAATGCGGCGCACCAAAAATGGCGAGCAATAGTGGAGCTATCAGGCCGTACAGTTTTCAGACAGATGCCAGCGTGGACGAGGAAAACATACATTTGTTGCCCATGCAGCGTATTTTCTATGTAACAAATACGACCTTTTCAGCATTAGTTCCCCTGGTCCTGATTCACAACGATTTGAATCAAGAAATACTCAAAAATTCAATGTTGTCTTTCCATATGTCCATCAGGAAAAGATCACAAGAACATGTGAAGAACACCGAGAATAGTGGCTCTTTAATCTCACATCAAATTTGTGATTCTTCTAAGACTACTTTTGAATTTTTGTAGATTAATTTTTCTTTTTAAGATTTACAAAATCTAAAAGTACACGCTTGAGAGAAACATATATATATTTATACTTTCATTTTTTGCTATCTCTTGTTTTTTTCCTAAAACCAACTAAATCATAACCTCTCTGTAATTTTTTCATTTTCTGAGGCTGATTTTATCTTCCAGGCTGCTTCTGGTATTTTTAGACCGAAATGAAACACAGAGGATATCAGTTTTCAGTGCCACGTTCTGGCATCAGTCTTTTTGTTCTATTCTCCTCCATCTTTTTCCTTTTAGTTTTATGCAATCAAACCCAAGGAACAGGGCGTTTCATTTTATTTTTGCAGATGTTTAAATGTGAGATCTTAAATTCTGCTCATCCAAAACCAGCTCTTCTTCCATTCGTCTCTTCATCTCCTCCTCACTCGTCCTTCCTCCATCTTCCTCCATTTGTGCTCGTGTTTCCCAGCAGATGGACAGAAATAGCTCCTGTGTGTATCAGGAGTGGTCCACCCCAGGATCTCTCACATGCACACACCCTGTTAGAAACCTGACATTTACCCTGCCAAAGATGCACAAACTGGCAGATCAAAGTCATGCTGAACGGAGCTTTCCTAAACTCCTTAAACTGGGAACTTGGGGCTGATTTAAACCCAGAACATTTGCAACTCTAATGTGTTTTGGGGGTGTTTGAAACAGACGTTGCATGCATTGCTCTAAATGGCTACATTGCATTTAAAATCGTTGACTCAGGAACTGAACGAGAGTCTTCTGAAACTTGTGTTCTTTTCAAAATGAAACATTTGATGCTGCAGATCATCAAATGTACTTTGTCTCGTTTATTGCATTACAGTTCATTTGGCTTGATGTCTATTTAAAGCTGCAGCGCTTGGGGGCCAAATCTGTGGTAAAAGTTAAGCAAGCCATAGAAAAATGGATAAAAAGTCACTGAACCTTTAACCCGTAAGAACACAGACCCATTTTTTCTTAAAAGGAAAATGATGTACATTTGAACACAAACCAAGTGGACCACAGAACCTATTTCTCTATGTTTTTCTGTTAGAATGACGTCCCCATGGGTTCTCATGGGTTAACCCTTGTGCTATCTCGTGGGGTCAAAATGACCCCGCCCTTATAGTGACGACACAGTTGTGGATCACATACCAACCTTGACAAAAGTGGATAAAGGTGAAGAGGATTCCATGTAATCCATGGACACCAGTGAAGATCACAAACCACTGAAGAAAAAGGTTGTGGGTCCAGATGACCCCACTACCAATGTTAACGTGCCTTGGAAGAGCAAGCTGTAGCTTCCGTACGGACATTCTTTGAATTACCGTAACTCTTCAACTGTTTGCGCAATTAAGCAAATTCCACGTGACTCTAAAGCTGAGAAATTACTGCTGCTTCTCTCTGCGTCAGAATCCAACAGAATTACGTCAATCGCGTAAACATTCAAAGAACATTCAAAGAACTGCGGTAGCTCAAAGTGTTATTTCGGCGACATCTCAGGTGTTAAAGGGTTAGATCAAAATCTTCAAACTGTTAAATTTCCATGGTTTGTTAACAAAAATAAAAGTGAAACACATCATTTGCCAGCCAAGAATTTTTGTTTTGTACATCTTTTTTACACAGGTTTCTGCAGAAGACATAGACTATAACGTTTATAGTGTCTGTATTATTAATTAACCGACTGCTTAGTTTCTTGTGTTATCAGACACAGTTGTGTATCACATACCTTACATGTTTCCACCAATGTATTGTGTGGGGGTGCACTTGGGTGTGTTGGGGAATAGGATTGCCGGTGTCCTGCTAGTTTTCTAGAAACCCTGCCTCATTTGCTGCTGATTACCTGGATCAGGTGTGTTTAGCCAATAAGGAGCTTCAATGGAAGGTTGGTTGGAAAACATGTAGGACTCCGGCCCTCAAAGCCTGGATTTGGGAACCCTTGGTTTAAATGGAACCAAATGAGTGTTTGTGTGTTTGTTTCTATGTGTATATTTATCTATATGAGTAATTATGTATGTGTATATCTGATTCTGTACTCATTAGAGAGGGAACAGGGCTAAAATAGATAGTGGATACTAGGGCTGCATGATATGAGGAAAACTCGCGATTTGTGATATTAGTGATCAATATTGCGATGATGGTATAACTTGCAAAGCATCAACACAGCATTTCCATTTCACTGCAACAGTTTAATTTAAGTAATAGTCAACATAACTTAATATACACTCCAAATGACTTTCGTCCCTGTAGGAGGCGGGCATGTAACATCAAAGGAGTCCATCCGATTGGTCAAATGCATAAAGGGATTTATTTGATTCGTTAAACACTTCAAGCTGCCATAAGATTGTTTTAGCACATTTAAGGTTACCATTTATCGCAATTTTCGCTGACTTTTCCGCTGCGACTATTGCACAGGTTGATGTGGCGATAACGATAAATTTGAGATTTATTGTGCCGGCCTAGTGGATACTAAGTTTGGTACTAGACTACTAAAGTCTAGTCTACTTCTTATTTATTTATTTTTGCCTCTGTATTGCCAGTTTCTGCTGGTCTAGGCCATGGGGGTGAGAATTTATAAGACTTTGACTTCTTTTTCACATATTTCTAGTTTTATCCCCCATTTATATTCTTAAATACTGTCTTATTGGGCTGTACGTTGGCGCAGTGGTTAGCGCTCTTGCCTCACAGCAAGAAGGCCCCCAGTTCAAGTCCCGGCTGGGGGGACATGAAAAACACAACATCATTGGGGGATCTTTCTGTGTGGAGTTTGCATGTTCCCCCCGTGTATGCGTGGGTTTTCTCCGGGGACTCCAGCTTCCTCCCACCGTCCAAAAACATGCTTCATAGGTTAATTAACAACTCTAAATTATCCATAGGTGTGAGAGTGATTGTGGTCATTCTACCCTGCGACAGACTGGCGACCTGTCCAGGGCACCCCCTGCCTTTGCCCATAAGTGGCCGGGATAGGCTCCAGCAGCCCAGTGACCCCGAAAGGGACAAAAACGGAATAGCAAATGAATGAATGTCTTATTTTTCCTTTAAAGCATGTCCAGAACAAAATACTGTCAGCTTATGAGTAAACGTTCATTCATGGAATAATAAAGTTGTGATGTCAATAGAAAAAGACATTAGACACAACAGGAAAAGCAGCTGTAAGTTACAGATGGATTCGCTCGGGCTGTCTGGATCAGCACACAAGCGTTTTTCAGCAACAAAATCCAAACTGTTTGAGAAATAATTTAGCCCATTTTTGATTATGTCCTGCCATCCCTTAAACACAAATATATTGTGTTTCACATCAAAGATCCAGCTCGATTGAACTTTCATAGCTACGTGCTGTGACACACAGACGGGTCAATAGAGGAGAGGCTTTCATCAAAGCAAAGTCAACAAAACCTTAAAAAAATCAGAGTGGGGGCTGTAAATTAAATGGAAACCAACCGGAGCAAACTCGGTGCTGTGAATTCTTCCAGATGCTGCTTGATCTTTAATGCAGCCGTGTCTGTGGGATCCCTGCTGGACGGTAGCATCTGTGACATTCTGCCCTCTGCTCGCCATGGCGGCGGCCGTTTACTGATGTCTGATAAGAAAGCCATCAGCCTCAGTCTCAGAGAAGCAGCATTTGCTGCAAATCAATCTAATAAAAGGATATAATCTGTTTTCAAATGTTGGGAAATTGGTTCACAAGTTGAACATGAACCCTCCCTTTAAAGACGCCATGCAATGCTTGCTTAAATGGCTCATTGGTAAGTGAAACAATGTAGTAAAAATATGTGAGTAGAATATTTAGTACTATTAGTGGGAAATGTAATGCGAGTAGTCTCCTAGCTGCAGCTTCAAAATGATCTTTTGGTTTTGCTTATTTTTGTGTGTTGGAAAGATTTAGCCCATATAATCATTTATATTGTATTTGACGCATTAACATGACGCAAGCTTTCCTTATAAACACCTTGGTCCATATTTTCTCCCCTGTAGTTCATCATCATTCCACTAGGGGCAGTAGAAGGGCTTTTCCTGCTCTTTTCAGAAATGGCTGCTTCCATGAAATCTCAAGATCACATTTGAACGGAAATGTTTTGTTAATTTTCATAACTTTATGTGGAGGATAACTCATCTACTGTTTTTTTAAGACTATTGGAAAAAAAAGCTTAATTTGTTAATAATAATAATGATAATAATCAATTAGTTATAAATTGTTATATCTTTCTAAAATTCTTTAAACTGTTTGTCAGCAAATGTGTGGATCCAATTAGAGACAGTGGCTAAAAAAGGGACTTTTTCCTCAAAGCTCCTGTCAAAACTGACTAAATAAAAAAATTGATGTTATGTATATCTCATAAAAAATGATATTGCAACATTTTTGAGGCATCCTCAGTCGAAAGCGGAAAAGATAGAAACTTTTATTAAAATGTTCGAATATGAAGAAACTGTTTGGTGTGCAAAATAGGTTCAGAAGAACTGAGTAAAAAACAGTATTTCTTTTCAAAATTCCAAATGACAAAAGAGTTCAGATTTGCAAAAGTGTTAACCCTTTGGAGCTTTAGCTCCCGGGATTGCATTCCTTCAACTACCGTAACCTTTTAACCCTTAATGCCATTAACTTGAATTATTCTGTGGCTGACTTTTGCGCTGGTATGTTATGCAACAGTTTATATTAGTAATGTGTTGCATAAAGCCGCTTGAAAGTGTTGCTTACCAGCGCAAAGCCGCTGTGAATGAGCTGACGAGTTACGGTACGTCAAAGGGACGTTGAAGATCTAAAGAAAAAAAATCTTAACTGTTAGGGTTGCCAAATAAATGAGTGTTTTTCAACCAAAAAAAGAGTATTTTTTACCAAAACGCCGTTGTCACCGGGGCCAAGGGTGGAATACATCCGTAACACAGTTCAGATGCACATGAACGCCCCTGTTCCATCTAAGCATCGAATTCAGCTGAGATCTGAGTCCTAATAAAGCTCATAAAGCAGGCTGATGCCTTCCTCTCTGTGAATTTGTGTCACTGACTGCTGCAGAAATAAGTCCCCTCTCTGCTAAAATTGCCACAAACTAAAGCACCTTTCTTCCCATTTCCACGTGAAACTGATAGTTGAGATGGTAGTTAAGGTTTAATAAAGTCAGCAGCATTTGACTGTTAAATGAGCTGTTTTCCTAAGAGAACATTTAGTTCTGATGACAGCGTGGATCATGTTGCATAAGCTTTCATGACCTCAATAGAGAGATCTGCAAAAAGTACTTTTTTTTTTTTACAGCAGTTTTCTAAAACAGGCCATCGAAAAGCCTAATAAAGTGGAAGAAACTCAGTTTCTGCTTAAATAAAGGCTTCTCTGCTTTAAAACGTTCCAATCCAACCCACCAGCGTTCATCACGGAAGCTGCAAAAGAGGTATTAGCGCAGAAGCATTTGCATGTGCTGCTGCTGTTGGGACATGTCAAAGACTGCCCCCTCACCTCACAGCTACTGCCCTCTGACCACAACGAGAGCTCGGGTTGGTTGACCTGCTCCAAAGATGAAACACTCCTGCAGATCTTGGTAGAACAGCAGGTCAATTACAAACAAATGAATACTGAGACTGATAGCAGGTTAAAATTGAAATAACAACAAAAAACGATTGAACAAAAACTATTTCTGGAAGATCTGTGGCTGCTTGTAGCAGTAACTGTGATTTCTGTTTTATTTTTTAATCTTTGTGGTAAAATTTAGAATCATTTTACAGAAATGTTTGCCTCATTGAGCTAACAGTTTTAGCTGTTGACTAGACCTCACAGCTGGAACACAAACATGTGCTTCACAGCAGAAACAAGGATTTGAACCCAAGGCTTAACTGAAACTTCATTTGTTTTTCTTCCATTCAATGCAAAGAACTTTGATGCCTTATATCTTTGTCTTGTCTGTGCAGTTAATTTTTTTTCCACTATGTTTGAAATTTTTTTTGCAGGAAAATGTGTTTTCCTGCAAACCATTCAGTTATATTAAAAAGTCTATCTACAATAATTTCAAGACTCTTAAAGATGCAAATTAAGTTTTGCTTGGCTACAGAGGATGGAAGAGTTTTTCCTCAGTCTGCAGTGGATGCAGTTTATTTTTTGTGGGTAGAGTGCAGCTGTGGTTGTTGTCTTGCCTTTTTTTTACAGAAGAGTTTGGTAAAAATCATGTTTGCATGATTGATGTATGTGTGATACACAGAACAGCTCTTCCAGACATTTTGTAAGTTTGTAATGTCATGACGGTGTGTCTTATTTTACTTTTAGATTTATTGTAAATTAAAGAAAAAGTCAAATAACTAATGAAGTAAAATATTTGCTAAACAGAAACTATGAACATGTTTAGTGCTGGTCTTAGGTTACATGTAATTTCCATTTCAGACTCATTAATGATAAAATATAAATAATTTGTAGCAACAGAATAGCTCAAAGGTGCAAACAAAATACAAATTAATGGGCAAAAAATTGTTTAAAAAGTCAAGAAATGTAAACATGTGCAAAATAAAAAAGAAACATCCGATTAATTACTGTTCAGAGGCACAAATAGTTACAGTGCTAGAACAAAAGAGTTATTTGTATATACAAAATAACTAAAAAGAAAGTTTATCATTATTCAGAATCAGAATCAGAATCAGAAATGGTTTTATTGCCATGTTCAGTAGAGCGCACTTTACAAAACTAGGAATTTGTCATGGTGTTTTGGTACAATTAAAATAAAGAAATAAGTTAAAGAAATTAAATTAACACACTATATACAGTTAAGTAAGGTGGGAGCACAGGTGGGCTGGGATGGTGGGGTCTGTAAGTAGCAGCGATAGTCCTTTGGTGGTGGTGGTGGGGGGGGTCAGCTGGGGGGAGTTGGGGTACTGTTCAACAGGCTGACTGCAGAGGGGAAGAGGCTGTTCTTATGGCGCGAGGTCCTGGTCCTGATGGACCGGAGCCTCTTGCCAGAGGGGAGGGGCCGAAAAAGCTCATGTCCTGGGTGAGAGGGGTCGGCTACAATCCTGGCTCCCGCCTCCGGGTCCTGGAGACGTGCAGCTCCTGGAGAGACGGGAGGTGGCAGCCGATCACCTTCTCTGCTGAATGGATGACTCGCTGCAGCTTGGCCTTGTCTCTGGCCATGGCCGCAGCGAACCAGACTGACGAACCAGACTATTACCATGAAATAGATTTTCATGGAAATTTTTTGGTATTTTAAGTCTCTTCAAAAAATGTTTAGAAAGATAAAAAAAATGATCACTTTTCAATTTTAAAGCTGATATTTAAAAGATAAGCCAATTTGTTTTCTCTGTTTCTTCTTGTTTGTCTGAAAATATAATGTCAAATTTTAAACAAAAAGTGATACTTACTGCATTGGTCTTCATTTGTTTGCTGGTAGCCGTGGTGACCAACATGGATGTTGGTTCTCAGCATTTGTTGTTGTTGCTTTTATGATCACTGCAAAGGCTTTAGAACTACGGATTCTATAGATGACAAAACAAGACTGAGATTTTTGCTATATGTTCTGTGTTCTTTGTTTATGTCACAAAAATATGTATATAAAAAAGTCCTCAAGTTACTTACTGCGATTTCTCTTTAAGGCTATAAGAAAAACTTTTCTTTGTCCATTTGTTTGTTTCTGTTACGGAAACTTGAAATGGCAAAACGTACACAGTCCCAAGCAGTACACAAACTAAATGACCATTCATGGTGTTATTATCTTCTCTAGACAGCTGGGTAAATGTGTTAAATATCCTGCTATGATGTCTCAGAAATGATGATTTCTTCTCAGCCTCAATCATCATGTAGTTTTACTCCATGTCGATGTTCTTTCCCTACAGACCTCTGGTTTGATATTATAAGCAGTAAGTAGCCTGTTTTGCTTTGTTGCTACAATTTATGTATATTTTATGCCGTATCATCAGATGTCATCAGAATTTGCTAGAATTCAACAAAAGACGTCAACAACAAAAAATTTCGAAGAACATAAACACTCAACTGAGCACAGGTGTTAGCTCACCTTTGCACTAACAATTTGTGTGAATGAATGAAATATCTCACACTAGTTGGCTTGTAGATATAAGTATGCGTGTGTGAACGTTATCTGGATTGTGTTCATATTGAAGTGTGTTCTTTTTTGCAGCTAGCAGGTGTGTTTATAACTTTTGAGTGTGTGTGTGGACAGGCCCCGCCCCTTTGAGATTTGTATTCTATCTGAACGCTACCGAAATGATAAACATCCAGTAAACTTGTTGCTTTATGCTGCTTCATGGTTTTACCCCCCTCCCCCCTCCTATGATCACCCTCCTATCCCCCTCTTTCTAACATCCCTCTCTCTTCTTCCCTCTTTCCTTTTCCGTCCGGTCCAACACCAAAGAATTACAAAAATAATTAAAATGAATAAAGTTTGGCCTCGATTACAAAAGGGGTTTATTCAGACATTCCTCTGGTTTGTCTGAAGATTCATAGATTCATAACCCCTGTTGTAAAAGTAAAACATGTCCAACACAAGAGGCCTTCAGCTCTCATCGGTCTGCCCAGCTGTTGGACAGGACAAGTTTAAAAAAAAAATAAAAGAATTCAACAAAAGAGTAAATATGTTACATATATGCTTTATATATCAGACACAAATCCAAAGTGAAATCATCCTGATTTGTCTTTAAATGTGGTTCTTGTAAAGTTCTTTTCCAGCTTTCTGCCTTCTCTTTTTCCCATGCCCGCATTGTTGTTTAAGGGCAGTGGCTTCTGGGAAATCTCCAAAACTAGATCAAGCTGCACCAAACAGGACTTTGCTTCAGAAAGGCGTCCTCTGGGAGCCGCGAGGCGTTCACTCCGCCTCGGCCTTCAGAGGGATCGGGAGGTTTCACACGTTCCACCACAGTCTTGGTCCTTTCCTTTGGAGAAGACGTGAACGTCTGCAGACTGTGGAGCTTCATGGCTTTTCAGTGAGCATTAAAAAAAGTATCAAACAAAGAAGAAAAAAACAGAGTACCACACTTAACGCTACAGAAAGTTGGTTCAATTATTGATCAACTATCACAAGATCTTTTTTTTCATTCATTCATCTTCTTATGAATGTGATGTTATTGTTATGATGAGGCATGCATGATCATCAGAAATGCTGTGAGTCTTCCTGTAGTTGGGATCTTGTTAAGCAGACCCAGCAGAGACCTCTGATTACAAACTAGTGCAGAAAAGCCCCAGTTTCTGTTAATGAAACAGCCTCTGTGGGCTGCATAGATTTATAGTTTAATAAAATGCAGTATGAAATACATGTGTGTTTGTAATAGAATACTTTTTATGAGGCCCCTTCTTGACTCTGGTTGTAGTTTTTGACACACAGCAAACATGAGCAGATGCAAGTCAGCGAAGTGAGGAACTGTGACGTGTTTCGACTGTAACGGCACGCACAGTAACTCTGCATAGACACTAATGGTAATTGGGTATTGTGAGTGGGGGGGGGGGGGGGGGGGGGCGATCAACCTGCTGCCATGACGGGGTCGGCTTGATGGTCATGTGGAGCTTTGAGGAGGTTCTCTACATGGACATCATGGGAAACCCTTTGGGTAAACAGTTCAATCCTGAATCCAGTGTGTTGTTCTGCAGACCAGTAGAGATGCTCCTGTGACAGACGGGTCAAAAATGGGAGGAAAAACAAAAGCAACAGTGGTGGGAGAATAAACAAATTCACGTATTTTAAAGAAAATGTGTGTTTAAAAACACCTTTTCTTGCTTGAATTCCCTCTCTAATCTATTTCTTATTTCCCAAGCGTTCCCAGTGGTCGTTTAGTTACGATGATGCTGTTTTTTTTTAGCCAAAATCAAAAACCTGTGTTGTTTTCTAGGACATAGTTTCTGCAGAGCAGCAGGATTCATGGGGGCGGGACTGTTGGCACGGAACCACTCCACCCCTTTCCCATCACCAATAACTCAGAGCTCTCTGCTGACATGTTCTCCTGCTGGCTTACAGCCCCCTCACACCCCCAACCCAACATTACTGGTGCAGCAAAAATGACGAGCGACATTGCAGCTGTCCAGCCGGACAGTTTTGTGCCTGATTCCAGCTCAGACGAGGAAAATGGAGGAGCTTGTGCCCCGTCCAGCATATTTTCTCTTTTTCAAATTGCATTTTTTCATCTGCTCCTGATTCACAACATTTCGAATAAAGAAATTCTCAGAAATGCAGTTTTAATCTTAATTTTCCCTTGTTAAAAACATCAAAGACGTTCATCTGAGTGGGTCTTTGAGGTGCTGTCGTCTCTTCTACAGCTCTTTAAATGGCTTCAGTGCACAAAAGATGCCTTGCCTTTACATCTGTGGAAGAGAGAAAAAGCAGAACCCGGTCACATGACCTCTGCAGATCAGATCACTTTTCCTTCAGAAAAAAACAATCAATGTTTGAGCAGATCTAACGAAGGCCTAAAAGGTTCACAGAGAAACTCCCATGGCCTCACAGTTTCTCTGCCATCTGCTCTTGAGCAAGGTGCTTGCATTGTTTTCTCGTTGGATTCGGGTCGCCCATGTTTAGGCGTCGGGGTTGCTGGCAGCCGTGCCGACGGTGTTGTTTGTTTCCAGAGGCGATCCGCGGCCTGGAAGCAGCAGATAAGACGAGGCGGTCGGAGAAGAAGTACGATTATGACGGAGAGGGGCGAAGGGAGTTCACGGGCAAGCTTAGATCGAAGAAGATGATGATGTTGATGGTGGTGGCAGAGAGGCAAAGGGGGGGGGGGGGGACAGGACCGGGTGCAGGAGGAGGAGGAGAGTGATGCAGTGCCTAAAGAAGGAGGAGGGGATTAGAAAGCAGAGACTTTTTTCAGTGGGGGCATGAGGAGGAGCAGCGGTAAATGAGGAGCACTGGTGAATGGAGGAGGAAGAGGAGGAGGAGGAGGAGGAATGCAGGGGGTGTACACTGTGAGTCATGCCCGGGGAGGCTGCAGGGCCTCTGGGGGAGCAGCTCAGGCAGGCAGAGGCCCTCCGGAGCTTTGCATGATATTTGCGTGGCGTCGTCAGGGACGACAGTCAGACGCACGGAGGTCAGATTAACTGGGACAGCAAACTCACCGTCTTAAGGTGCGGAGCTCTGCTTTATGAATGCCTCAAGACTTTGCAGAAATGATGCATTTTAAAATCATCCCAGTGCTTCCTTTGCTCCTCCTGTCATAACAGTCCTGTGGGGTTTTAATAACAGGAAAAAGACAAAAGTCCAATTAAAGAGGAGACAAATACAGAGCAATAAGCGGAGGCTGTTTATTCTGTCGCTGCTGTGCTGACTGACTCGTCACACTTGTGAGGAATCTGTCGCGTCTTTCTCTCCACTCCAAGTCTTTGTTGACGAGACTGGAGTTCTGCAAACTCAAATATAGACTTGAATGTTCAGCTGACTTCAGGTTTTTTATGCTCAGTTCAGAAAAAAGCAGAAATGAAAGTTTAATTACTTCAGTAAAAACCAGTAAAAGTCTTGGAAAGATCAAACATTACATCAACAACAACTTCCTCCACCTTCCTCCTCCATCCGTCCACTTAATTTGGGAGAGACCACCCCTCCACACCTTTGCGGTGCCTCCTCAGCCGACAGGGGCTGCAGGTGGCGCCGATTCACCGGTTTCAGGCCGTTCCAAACACAGTGACATCAGAGATACTAGAAAACCATAGCGGCGCAGATTTTTCTCTCTCCAAGCGCTGATCCGGCCCCCCCCCCTTTAAATTGGCGCCCCAGGCAATCGCCCGCACCACCCGTACCTAAAACCGCTACTGATCTGCTGTTTCCACAGGGTTCTGGAGCGTCTTTTTCTGTTTCATGTCCTGACAAAGGCGATGAGTAGATCACATCCAAGCCGTTTAATCTGCTGATAATGAGATCCTCTTAATCTGGCGGAGAGCGGCTTAGCTGGGCTTTCATAAACACGAGATTTCACAGTTTGAGCTTGCATACATGCATGTTTGACCACATTTACTGCAGGACAGCCGCGTCATCCACGCCTGCCAGCCGCCTGTAGGGCTGTTACCGTTCTGTATGCATTCACTTCACTGATAGATAGATCACTGTGTCTTCGTTTGGTTTTAAGAAACGACCTCCTTAAAACTATTTCAGGTACGACTGGATTACACATGTGGTTGAGAAGACATTTAAAAGCATTGGTTTTTAGAGCAAAAAAAACTTCCAGCAGAGATCCAGAACATTTAACAAATGATTGTTGTTGACATTTGGATAAACATTTGTCCTAATTTTGTGTACATGTTGCCATCATGCATGAAATCATTCCTAATGACGTTGTTTAACAGGAGTGTCGAACTCCATTGACAGAAATCCATCTTAATCTGTTGCTGATTTCCTGCATCAGGTGTGTTTAGCCAATAAGGAGCTTCATTGGCAGCTTAGTTGGAAAACACGTTGGAAACCGGCCCTGGAGGCCTGGATTCTGACACCCCTGCTCCATAAGGTTGCGTCTCATTGGACAACAAATTACACAACATCAGATTGTGTAGGAATGCTACGTAAATGTTGCAAATGTTAAGCTACGTTCACACCACCCTCCACAACCAGTGTTCAAGCGACTGCTTTTCATGAAAAGTCTATGTAAACGCGCAATTCAGGCTTCCGTGGTCAATGTGTTCACGCGTAACTACACAGATTTCTAAGACCGTTTTCTATATCTCCGTACAAACCGTGTCTCCATTGAGTGTACGTTGAAAGTTAAAGGTTGAACATTGACCAATCAGGGACTTGGGCAACTCAGAGTCCATTGTGAACCTGGCTTTACAGAGTGGGAAGTCAGGAAGCAGTCAGAGAAACTTGAAAGTGGACGTCCAAAATGCACGTTAACAAAGACTTTTCATTGTTGGAGGTAATGCTTGAACGCGTGTTGCTGAGTCAGGTGTGAATGTAGCTTTACCCAGTGGGAAGTCAGACTTTTCCTCAGCCGTCACCTGGTCTGCGTTAATATCCAAGACTGAGATTGTCCCTCTTGTGTTGCCGTAAGTCTCTGTCTGGGAGCACCAGGCCCTGTTCTGAGGCTGTTGATGCACCGTCTGTGTTGAAATTCATCAAGTTTATACATTTTTCCTGACCAACAACCACATATGTAAAACAATAAATAGACGTAAGTGTTGGTCATTACAGCATCCTGTTAAGTGTGTCAAAGATGGGGGGAACTGCAGGAAAATCCTTTTTATTGGGTTCTTGAATTCTCACGGTTCTCACTTAATGTCCGATCCTCCTTTTCCAAACATCTCTCCTTCTCTCACTCCTTTTTGGATTAATTCTGCTCTTTGATTTGAGAAAACTTCCAGTTTGACAAACCCCCCAGCATGCATTAGAAATGTGTGAGCCATCAGAGAGATAACCTTGAGGAAGCTGTTGCTAGGCAACTGCAACGTGTTGGAGCACCTTGCGCTGTGACACTTGGAATGCTTTAGTTCCTGGTCTGAAGAGCAACAGGGATCGACATAAAAAACCCACTGGATTTTCATGTCAGAGCTGTAGAAAGACTGTAAAAGATCGGTCAGGAAGTGTGACGGTTTGAGTAAAAGACAGATACACAAGTGTACAATAGTGTATGACGCCAGCCACATGAATAAATGATTAACTGTCAAATATGTCATTTTTGTTCAAATAAAGGGACGTTTCCTCTTTTAGACAGCTAGAACTTAGAAGTGAGCAGCTTTTTTTTCTCCTTTGCTGCCCACAATGAGCAGAGTAACACATCAAGGTGAAGGAGACGGCGTGTTCAGCTCGCCTTATCTCCGCTCTGTTGCACACAGGAAGAGTTCGGACGTCCACTGATTGGTGATGGGGAGCTTTCAGTGGGGATGACCTGGACGTGAAAATGTTTGTCCGATCATAGAACTGTCGCTTTTTGTCCACTTCGTGCAGGAGGTTCAACCGAGGAGCGCTCCGGTTGCTATGGAGACGGCCTCCTGTGGCAACCAGATTTGAGAGCCTGGTTGAAGCAGAGGTTACTGCGATCAGGTCAACTGTTGGGATTTTCATCAGTACGGCAGCCGTCTGCGTCTGAGTCAGGACAGCGATGCTCTCTCTGTCCAATCACAGGCCTGCTCTGAATCCAGTTCTTACAGCCCGATCATTACATAAAGAGTTTCAGCTTGATGTAAAAAGAAATCAACCATTCAGGATTTGAAGGAGATAAATTAGGAATGGAGAAGTCCCAACTGTCCTTAAGGGTGGATACTGGTTGTCTGTGGGTAAAAAGTTCCTTCGTTCATCTTCCAAACCCGTTCTGTCCCTTTCGCGGTCACAGGGCTGCTGGAGCATACTCGTATCTCACTAACAACTAGAGTACAGCGTAAGTGATGTGACTGCTTATCAGCATGTGACTTTATTATTCTTCCAAATACTTCACAATACACTTATCACCCTCATGACAATGGCATGCTCCATTTTCATTATGTCCCTTTAGGTGGCCACACGAGCTTCAAGGGAACCACAAGACACACCTGTGCTACCCTTAATATGCCTCCACAGACCCGGACAACCTGAAAACCTGAAGCCCCCATAAGGGGTAGATCTCTGCATGTGTGCAGCTGACTATTTTAGATGAGGATTTAATGCATGGCTTTACCATCGGGGGAGAAAAGGACATGTAACTTAGTAGAAATGGAGATGTTAGTGAAAGAAGCAAATAAAGACGACGCTCAGCCGCTCATGTTTGCTTTAGTCCCACTCTGCTCATCTTTTGATCTATTTTCAAAGCGTTCCCAGGGTTTTATTGGTTATTGTTATGCTGTTTTTGACATAATCGAAAGACCTGTGTCGTTTTCTAGGACATAGTATCTGCAAAGTGGCAGGAGTTCATTAGAAATTTACCTTTGAGTTGTGGGCAGGACTGTTGGCGCGGAGCGACCCCGCCCAGCTTCCCGTCACCTATCTGTTTACACTCTCTCCCACTACCTTAAAGCCCCTCACAACCCCAACTTAGCATTGCTGATTCAAGCAAAGTGGGGAGCAATATCAAAGCTATCCAGCCGTACAGTTTTGATCCAGATCCCAGCCCAGATGAGAAAAACAAAGACGTTCATGGATCTATATGTCTGCATCAGAATGGAGCAGAGCAGGGAGCTTGAGGCCAGCGTACGTCCTTCATCACATATACAATCTTTTTTCGTCTGTTATGGATTCACAACAATTTGGATAAAGAAATACTCAGAAATACAATGTTAATCTTAATTTCCTTTATATATGTCCTCCATTATGAGAAAAAAATGCCACAAGTACTTGTTAAAAACACCAAAAACACCTTTTCCGTCAGAGTGGGTCTTTAAAGTGAATGTAGTAGGTAAAAGTAGAGAACCAGTAGAAGTTAGAGGGGGCTTTACTGATAATAGAACCTCAGTGAAACAGATGTGAGGCCAGCAGAAGACCTCTTTGACCCGTACTGGCAGAGAAATGGAAAAACATGGTGCTGCTGGACCAACTGCCGTTGAAGACGGTCTTTGTCTTTGGGACGCGGGGCGTTTATGCCCAACTACACCAATGACCATCAATACCAAGCCTTTGGCTGTAAATGTACGGTATTTGCTTACAAACGGCGTCCTGTCTCTGAGCTTCCTCTCTGACCTGCTGCCTTTCAGGCCTCCTCCATCCATCTCCGAGCTCTCGCAGCGTCACGGATCCATTCGGACAGTCTCTCCTCGCTAATTCAATCTCCGTTTTCCTGTTTACCTGCCTTCACAGTCCCATTCGCGGCCGTCTGTCAGGGCAGCTGTGCAAATATGGATTGGTGGATCGGAGCTAATTACCACTCATCGGCCCTTCCTATTCGCTTGGCTAATGTTGCTCCCACAAACAAACACACCCTCACTGAGCTGCAGGAGCTTTCAGCCCCGCTGATGCATTTGACCGGCGGAGCCACACAGTGGACCTGCAGGAAAAACCAGCGTGCACGGTTCAACACAGAACTAAGACATCCAACAACACAGTGGAAGTGTGATATACTGTACTGTGCTGCAGTTGGTTTAATTAGGGGAGTGCATCTGTGCTGCGTTTGCTGGTGCAGCTACTTGAGCTGCTGACACGGAGGAAAGTCCCGCAGGAACGAATTCATTGAGACTTCGTTGTGCAGTTTCACAACACTGGATAGTTGTAGTCTTCCTGCTGATGTCAGAACAGTAAAGTAATGATTTATGTTTTAACCCACTTGGATCATTGTTCTGTTGCAGAACCCAAGTGCTCCTGAACTTCAGGTGATGGAGATGTTCCCTCATGGTTTTCTTGAACATTTAGTCCTCGGAGAACCCACGAGTTCAAAAATTACCCACCCTCTCCTTTTATCAGGTTTATTTATTTATTTTTGTGTGTGACTGCTGTTAATACCTGTTAACCAAAAGAAACAAAAAACAAAGAAAAGTAGAAATTAATATCCAATTCATTTTAAAAGCCAGGAAAAAAATTGTTCTTAGGTTCTCCAGGGTGAAGATGTTTTGACAAGTCCTACGATTTTGATTTTAATATAGTACCACAACTATGTGTGACTGTTAGAGGGACTCCACACTAAAAGTTGTGTCCATTTCACTCCAAAAGCACCGGGACGCATGTTTTCCAAAAATGGTTTTTGTGCTTTTCTAGTCATTTTGGTATTGGGGAATCTACTGAGAAGATTCAATACAGCATTTAGAAACTTTAAAAATATATATGTATTAAAGCTGGTTTTACAAACATGAACAGCCTGATGAAAACTTAGAGACCATCTTCCTGGATCAGGCACAGCAGAGGCTACAGTTCCCACCTCTTAATGCTTCTTAACTGTCTCTATTTTTTTATTATTAAGTGGTTTTAAATTCCTATTTTTGTCTGCTTGTTTTCTTCTAACATCTGTGAGACGCTGCCTTGTTTTCTTTATTGATTTATTGAAAGTTGACTTAAGGAGGAAAGTCTAACGCGTGTCTGCTATGTTTGTATTTAATGTGACCATGTGGGTACAACAGAATCTAATGAAGATTATGCTTCATAAAAACACAAAACAGGATCTTATCAATCTCAACAGTTTTCGGCAGCTATTTGTATTCTTATAGCTGAAATGAATTGTTTATTTTTCAGAGATTATGTGATTATGTGAATAACCCAAAGTCAGCCATTCATTTTGTGTTTTTGTGTTTGCTTTATGCGTTCTTTGGCTGTTTTATAAGTAAACAAGTGAACGAGCGGCGAAACGTTTTAATGAAGAAGATTTTTCTGTCCAGTGGCTCTGAGTCAACTTCAGGACAACGCCATGAATGAAAAGCTTCTGCCAGAAGTGAAACGTTTATCTCATATCTGGTTCATTGTTGTTTGTAAAAATGGGTAAAAATGTTACATTTTCCAGGCACATGTTTTTAGTCACAAGAAATCAGAAAAAATAAGCTGTAGCCAGTTGACCTTTAATCTAAATTTACTTCAAACATAAATATTCATCAATGCTGCTGTCCTTTAACACCTGACCTGTTATTTGTTTCAAGAAACTGTTGACTTATTCCCCTATAAACAAAATAAAAACAGAAAAAAGGGTCATTAAATATTACAAAATTGCTGATTTACCATTTTAAACACAGACAGCTGTTATAAGTGAAAAATAAAGCAGTGAATAATGATTTGAAACCTGGCTGCACACTAGTTTATTATGATAAAAACACACAAATGGCAACCAGCCTCCAGTGGCCATTTAAGGAATTGCAGTGTTTGGTGGATTTGGGTCAGATTTGGGAATTGAAAGTGGGATTTCTCCTTGCAGACGTCCCGGGACTTAACTGTTTTGTTTGGGAAAATGTGCCTCTGTGGTTTGGAAATGGGATGGAGCCAGAACTCACATAAAAATGAAAGAAACCCCCTCCCCCCCCCTCAGTTCTGAGGAGAGAACAGATCTAAGGAAGGGGAACAGGAAGGACGGCACCAATATGGAGGAAGTTATAGACGTCTGTTTTCTGGACAAACACATGGCCCTTCCTCTTCCTGCGTCCGCTGCTGGACACTCAGACACAGATGTGTTGGGTCACAATTCCATGAACAAAGTTCAAAGGACCTTAGTGGATTCAACGGGCTGCCCCTCTGGCTTTCCTGGGGGGCGAGTTCTGAGCGGCACTCGTCCTTGTTTGCCTTTGTTTTCTGGTGTTCACAGTGACGATCACATGCTGAACGCCGCCTTCACTTACACTGAATCCACACACTGTCACAATGCAGCTGCTTTGCTCTGCTATGTCGATCTGAATGATGCACACACTGAACAATGACACGGCAATCTTCCCCCAAACGTTCCCTGCATTCAGTTTGTTCCACCACTTGTTTGGTGAGCTGGTTTAGAAAGTTCCTCTGGTTGTTATCATCCCTCTTTGATCCGTGTTTTGTTACAGTTCACTCACTAACGTCAGTTTTTATTCAAACCCGTGAAATGACAGAACATCTCCATCAATCAGCTTTTGGAACGTCCAGGACGTCCCTTTGTCATGGTTTGCTGCTCACCATCATCATGTAACGGAATGATCACATTAAGAGAGTTTAAAAGCTTTTATAGGGCGGCCATGGTGCGGTGGAAGGGCGGCCAACCTCACATTGGAATATTGCAGGTTCGATTCCCGCCTTGCCCGTCAAAGTGTGCTTGGGCCGGACACTGAACCCCACCTTGCCTCTGGTGGAAGGTTGGTGCCAGTGTTCGGCAGTGGGGCCGCCACCAGCGTGTGAATGGGTGGATGGGACTGGGACTGTGACGGTGAAGAGCCTTGGGCCTTGGAGGAAGGTAGAAAAGCGCTACTCAAGTATACGCCATTCACCATTATTCTAAATAAAAGTACATAATTGACAGACATTAGGATGGGAGAAAGGATATATTTGTGAAAATGAGATCCACAGAATAATGCACAACAGAAACACAAAAACAACAAACACTGTTCAAACCCACCAAATAAAAAAGCAAATAAAGGAAAAACTAAATACACAAATGCACGAGCTCACACTCAAATGTACACATATTTACAGTTTATGCTGCCTTTGGTGTCATTTATGCTTCATTATGCATATGTTTCATCAAAGACTCACAGTTACCCCCTGGGTTGCTTTGATTCCCTTTCGCCTTCCTCTGAGGGAGCAACCGTTCCTCTGGAAATGAAGACGTTGCATTGTCATTCTCTTTGCACAGGTGTCTTTCTGTGTGGTGTTTGTATGTTTTAGGTGGGCATTCAGCACTCCTTTCTGTTGTGTGGGAAGACCTAGGATGCTTGTTACCTAGCAACCTGCCTCTACGAAAAACTCAGTGCTCCCCACATGCGAGCATAAGTGTGCATGTGTGGAGGAAGGGAGAGCTGGGCTGAAGGTTTGCAGCAACGTGATGAAATCAGTATTTTCCCGGAGTCCTGCTGCAGCAGCCTGTGCAGGCGTGCAGGGCTGGCTGGATGTGCGGCGTGCACGGCTGTTTCTGTGTCAGGAGGAGCACGTCGATGTAGAACTGTGAAGTAACCAGGACTGAAGTATTTGTTTGTGACTCATAGGGAGGCTGTGCATGGGAGGTTACCAAGGCAACATCTATCTGTGAATCATCTTTGCATCTTTTTATGTTACTTTATGTGTTTTTCCATCAGAACTTGCGAACCATCAGTAAGCCACTTTCTTCCTGCTGCTGGTAAGCTTCTGAAGCAACTCATTGGCCTGGTGGGGGAGTGTCCACCCTGAGACTGGAGGGATGTGGGTTCAAATCCACGGCCGAGTGGAATGCTTGACGATCAGCAAAAAAGAGGCTGAGTGTATTGTGAAGTATTTCTAAGAATAATGGAAGTTATGACGTACAGGTGATGCTGTCGTACGGTACTCTTGCACCATACTGTGGCTATTAGTACGGTTAGAATACTGGCTCCTTACTGACCACACACAAGATGCTGCACAGACGGGTGTGCAGGTGATACGTCAGTGACGGAGGGATAGCCGGCTCTAAGTTCCATAAAAATCTCATGTCGACACTGCTACTGCTGCGGCTTCAAATGCTCCTACAATTGGAGCAATAGGGCCAGAGGGGTAGGGAAATAATTGGGACTCTGCTTATGTGTGGAGTTTGCATAGCTGGCACCACTGTTTCCATGGTTACTGTTGGTAATCCACTAAGACGTTATGGTTTGAAATCATACACGGCACCAGCACATGTCCGTGCCCTTCTAAAGTTTACCAAAAAACATTTGGATGATCCAGAGGATCATGGGAGAAAGTCATGTGGTCAGATGAGACCAAAATAGAGCTTTTTGGTCTGAATTCTCCTTGCTGTGTTTGGAGGAAGAAGAATGATGAGTACCACCCCAAGAACACCATTCCTACTGTGAAGCATGGAGGTGGTAGCATCCTGCTATGGGGTTTTTATCTGCACATGGGACAGGACGACTGCACTGTATTAAGGAGAGGATGACCGGGGCCGTGGTTGGCGAGATTGTAGGGAACAACCTCCTTCTCTCAGTTAGAGCATTGAAGGTGGGTCATGCCTGGGTCTTCCAACATGACAATGACCCAAAGCAGATAGCCAGGAGAACCAAGAAGTGGCTCCCTAAGAAGCATATCAAGGTTCTGGAGTGTCCTAGCCAGTCTCCAGACATGAACCTAATAAAAAATCTTTGGAGGGAGCTCAAACTAGAGAAGATCTGTGTGGAGGAATGGGCCAAAATCCCTCCTGAGGTGTGTGCAAACCTGGTTAAGCCTTCAGAAAATGTTTGACCTGTCTACTGGCTGCTGTACCAAAAATTAACCTTGACTTTCTCAGGTGCTTAAATACTTATTTGCAGACGTGGCATACAAATAAATATTTTAAAAAATCATGCAATGAGATCTCCAGATTTTTTTAGATTATGTCTGACATGCTCCTAAGAGGAAAATGTCAGACCCCCTCCATGATGTCTAAGTTAGAGAACTTGCTAAAGCACAGAGTGTTCAAATACCTATTTGTCTCACTGTGTGTGGCACAAATGTGTAATGGTTGCACACAAATTTGCAGACACTTGTTTAGTGTTCTCAAACAGTCCCGTCGTCCAATCCAGTCAAAGAGCTCAGCCTGCGTCCCTCCACATGTGGCTAACAGGATGGAAACAGCAGCAGATGTTGAACTAACACCAAAATGACCTCCAATTCCCTCCTGTAGGCACAGATCTGCTCTCTGGCAGACCACTGAGCTCCAGAGAGCATCAGTACGTCAGCCTACTTTTGAGCATCGCTGGAAAAGGAGGTGTGGAATGAAACCACACACTCGATAGAAACTTTTGATTTCATCCTCAAGTTTGTTTTGCTAACTTAGCATGTAAGAAAAAAGTTTGCAGATAGCCAGGAAGTCCCAACAGCTGAAAGATGAAGACCCAGAAACACACTGACGGATGATTCGCTGTTCTTAATGCAGCGCATCATCCGCCCTCCCTGACTCAGTCTCAGTGATGATACATGACTGTAACATCACGGTCGTGTCACAAAACGTCCCAGCGAGGTCGCAGAGACCCAAGCAGGCAGTCAGCTCTCCAGAACAGTGTTGAGACGACGGCCGTCATCCCGTGCTCTCCACCAAAGCGTGGCTGAAAGTAGTTTTACTGCACAGCAGTAAATAGAGCCTCTTGGGCTGATTGGAGATCCTGACTGATGACGGATCGGATCCAAGTGATTCCTGGAGAAAATGTTTGGAGGCTGGAGATGCAGTTTGTGGAAAACTTGCATCATCATGATTTTGAGTGTGGCTCTTCCCCTTGCGCCAGGAATCCTACCCCCAGCTGCTTCCTGGGTGCCTTTGTGTCAGCAGTACAGATGTAGAGGATGAACTTCTTCTGAAGACTAAAAACATGTTCTCACTTTCCTGTGTTGCTCTTGTGCGACACGTCATGATTACTGTTTGTGACCATTTTCATGCTTAATGGTTATTTTTTGTCATTTTTTCTAAATAACCCAAAAATGCTGCAGCTGTCGGTTAAAAAAAAAAAAAAAGAATCTGCTACTTTATCGGTACTTGAAAAGATACATAAAAAAAAGAAAGAAAAGATGAGTTTAAACTTTAACCCTGTAACGCTGGAGAGGGCTAGACCTAACTCAAACACTCTTTGGGCGTACTGTAACTCCTCTACTGTTTATCAGCTGATTGATGTTGAAATGGTTAAAGGATTCTGGTAGTTGAAAGAATGCCAACACTGAAGCTGAGGCTCCGGTGTGAAAGCGTCGAACCTTTAAGTCAAAGTGAAAAAGAAGGTCGCCCCACATTCCTTTGGCCTGGATCTATTTCTGCTTTGATTTTGTGAAGCTCTAAAGGTCCATGAGTCCTGTCCTTGTTTATCCATTCTGAGAAGCAGATCTGTGGAGGAGAACGCCAGCTTATCCTCGCTGCTGCTCAGCTTTCAGCATGAAATTCTTCGGCAGGACTTGTTGCTTTCGTCTCTGTCCATTCTGCACTTACGCCTCCCATAGGATTCCTCAGTGTTATTGATGTTTGTTTAGCTCTGAGAAAATGATTCTCTGCTCTTTGGTTGTTCGCTTTTGACAGATCTTCTCTGGAAAGCCTTTTGACGGCAGCAAATCCAAACCTCCAATGAATTTTTGAAGCACAGGCAGCTGTTAGTGCACGGCTGGAGTCGTGTCAGTCATTTACACCCTCGTTTCCTGTCTGTTTGGTTCTGATGCTTTTTAGCATCATGAGGCTTTTCAGCAACTAAAAAAAAAAACTAGTCACTGGCAACTTTCCTGGTTTAAGTCTGTTGCTTTTGTATGGAATAATGGATGGAATGAAAGAGAAAGAGAAAGTCACGTTTCTCACTTGCGGCACTAAATGAGAAGCTGTTTAGAGAAAGTTCAGAAAAAACACGGGGGGGGGGGGGTGATCCGAGTCGAGAAAACAGGTCTGCTGTCAAAAAGAGCTCCAGAGGCCTGTTTTCCATCCCGACTGCCAGAGCGAGTGGGAGGAGGAGAGCGATGGAAAATCCAAAGAAGGAGGTGAAAGTAAACGGGTTCATTCCAACGTGAACGCTGGCCGCTTTTTTTATTTAAGCTGGACCGGTGATGCAAATTTTATTTAAAAAAAAAAAAAGGATGCAGAAGATAAAAGAGAACTCGCTAAGATGCTGTAATGAGTTTCCAGGAAGGACATGTGTCATGGGAAACATTTCTCCAACGTTTAGGGCCACTTATGACAATCCAGGCTTCATTTCAGGATTTTCTTTGTGTGTGGAGTTCTCCTCGTTCATGTGTGGGCGTTTTGTCCAAAAACATGATTTATGGGTGAATTGATGATTTTAAATTGCCTCTAGATGTGCACATGAGTGTGAGTGAGTGTGAGGCCTAGCGACACACTGTGACCTGTTCGGGGTGTACTCATCCTTTGCCCCCAACAGTAGCTGGGATAGGCCCCAGCAACCCCGAGACCCCAAAAGAGATTCAACATATTCTGAAAACGGATGGATGGACTTCTTTCACTTCTCACTTCAACTCAAGGTTTTCTGATTTGGGAAATCAGATGAGGTGTTTAGGAGATGAGGTGTCAATTACAGAGGCACTGAAGAATGGCTCCTTGGTGTGTGTTCAGTAACCTTTAAAGCAGTGGTCCCCAACCTTTTTCATGCCATGGACAGGTATGACGTCACACAAACTTTCACGGACCGGTCTTTCAAATATAGGCGGATGATTATTTTAGCAATACTAGGATGATGGAGGACCAAATACGTGACAAGACCAACCATGTGCTTTTATTTTGACACGCTTAACAGTTGACATCATCTTACCCCCTTCCCACACTCATGGTGCAAAAAAGAAGTACTGTCTATGAATGTAGCCTTTTTTTTATTTGGAAGTGGAAGGCTCCTCTTCTGTCTCCAGGCTGGGCGAAGAAACTTTCCAAAGACATTTTGTTCTTTACTCATTTTGCTAGCTCCTGGGTTTTATTTTAGCAGTAACTCACGTGACCAAGAAAAGCGCCTTGGAATGCGTCAAAAATGACATAGACCAGGGGCGCTCACACTTTTTTGCCATGTGAGCTAAAGTTGTTAGATGTTATACTGATGATTAAAAATTACACGGTAACATTGCAAAAAAATACTTTTGTATTAACATATGAGGCGTTTTATTCCAAAGACAGAAAGCAGTGACTATCGTATGTCAGGCTCTGTTGTAAACTGTGCTATGGGGGCAGCATGGCATTTCAGGCGCTGCTGGCTCCGTACGAAGAAACGGGAAACAAAACAGCTTCCTTAATGAGCTCGTATTTATCGGGCGAGAACCGCTGAGCTGGTAGCAGGAGGACACATAAACACTCCGGTTGTCCAGACTGGTCTTCTGCCGAGGACTTGACGTGCTGCGCTCAGTGTATTTAAACACGCATGTGCAGTGACGTATATATTGGAAAGTATCCGATTGGCCGTTCTGCATGTCAATCAAGTCCCGTACTATGTAAGTAAAGATGTGTCTAAATGGACGAGCTTGTAGATTTGATGTGAGAACTTGTAAAATAGAATGTGAGAACACCAAAAATCTGCATCTGTGTGTAAAAATCTTCTGCTGTGAAATGACAAACTCCCATTTGCATGTGTTCATTTAGAGTTACAACTTCAAATCTGTGATTCCAACTGCTCAAATGTGCTTCTGCGTGTGCTCCAATCTGCTGGCGCAAATCACAAGTGCGCTACAACTGCGCAAAAATGCAACTGCGTTTTAATGAGAAATGATCTCTTGGTGCTTTAAATGCAGACATGCAGCGAGACGGCTGCCAACGGACCGTCAGCAGGAAAATCATCTGTAGGGCCAGGGCTACTGAGCAGCTTTAGGATTTTCTTCACATTGTATTTTACAAGTTCTCACATCAAATCTACAAGCTTGTCCATTTAGACACATTTTTACTTTCATACGTACTTCTCTGTAAGGATTTTGATTGGCTGGTGGATTTTAAAGAAGTACATTTTTTTATTTATCTTTGCTGGCCTGCGATCTACCCTCATGTCTTGAAGATCTACCGGTCGATCTCGATCGACGTAATGAGCACCCACTGATGTAACAGAGATTCGGGCAATTTTTCAAAATAAAACATCTTTCAGATTCTGAAATAAATAAAACGGAAGTAATGCAAGTTATTTATTCTTTCTGTGCAGCCAGTACCAAATGACCCACGGACCGGTACCGGTCCGCGGCCCGGGGGTTGGGGACCGCTGAGTTAAAGGTTTAAGGAACATTAGCACCTCCATTTGTGGGGGGGTGCTTTGCAGACGCAGCGCTCTGCAGGGAAAACCAAACATACCTCATAAACCCTGACCTTCACATTCTGAGGCAGGAGGTGTGTGTGTTTGGGAGGTGGGGGGGGTGGATAGCTGAGTAAGGCTTTGAACTCCCCCCCACGCCACAGGTTTTCTATCCCTCCCCCTCAGACCCCACCTGAGGGAAATGTCACCCGTCTGACTCGTCTGCATCAGTGCAGCAGCCCCGCCGTCATTGAGCGGCGTTACACTTTCAGGGGAACATCTGGCACTTTTTGAATGTTCATTCTTCACCTCATCTGGTGTATTTAGGTCTTCCTCAATAAGAACTCAACAGCTGGTCGCTGACGATCTGCATTAACTGACCAAATGTACAGTTTTTTCTTATAAAATCCCTTTTAAAAGATCTTGACGTTTTCCTCAAACTGGGTCCAGGTTCTGCCCCCCCCCCACCGTCTGGACCACCGAGTTTTAGTGAGGAGCATCTTCCACTCTATCTGTGAAGAACTGAACCCTGGCGGGGTTGTAGGAGGAGCCTCTCGTTATTGAAATGCAGCCACGCCTGGACGGAGCGAAAAGGCCTTGGTTCAAATCCCAGCAGGGACCTCTCTGTGTGGAGTTTGCATGTTCTCCCCGTACAGTTTTCTCCGCCTTCTTCCTACTGTCCAAAAACATGCTTCATAGATTGAATTAGTTACTCCAAAAATTGTTCCTTAGTGTTATTGTGTGTGGGAGAGGTTGTGTAAGGTCCTGTAAGGTCAGAGCGTCAACCACTGCACCACAGTGAAGCCCCTTGCTTTTTTTTTTTCTTATATTAAGTTTTTCTATAGCCGTGTTGTCTAAAACATGACCTGTAGTGGTTTCTTGACTGTAACTTGTGTCCTCCTCATATTCTGAGTTCCACATGAGAAGATAGTGTCTCCTTGATTTGAGGCAGCTCAGTCGTACTTCCTTGAATGAAATTTAACTTTTTTAAACTGCAGTTTGGGCGATGCTCTTTTCAGATTCTATTTTCAAACCCTGATAAACACGGATGTTGGGGAACAGCCTTTTCTTTTGTCTGAGGCTGCATCAGTGTAGCTGCCGCCGTTGCTGCCGCCGTTCCTGCCGCCGTTGCTGCCGCCGTTGCTGCCGCCGTTGATGCCGCCGTTGCTGCCTGAGTCCTGTGCTCAGCAGGTCTGTCTGTGCTTTGGCAGTCAGTGCCGTCTTCATGCTCACAGCTGGAATGGAGAGCAGCTGCACAGATGGTTGGGCTTTCTTCACTTGTCTCTGTGTGTCTCTGCAGTGGTTTCACCGTTTTTAGCACAAACGTCTGAGCTTCTGATGCTGCAAACACAAAGAGGTGTAAAGGCCCGTCTCTGGTTTGGATCCTCATGAATGGGTTTCTCCTGCAGGCAATGTTTCCTTACGGTTACCTAAAGCTCTGTTAACGCTCTAGTCCCACTTCGATCCTTTTTTGGCCTATTTTCAAAGCGTTCCCAGTTGTCTTTTAACTACGATTATGCTGTTTTTAGACCAAATCAAAAAACCTGTGTTATTTTCTGGGACATAGTTTCTGCAAAGCGGCAGGAGTTCATTAGAAATTCCCCTCTGACTTGCGGGTGGGACTGTTGTTGTGGCGCAACCCCTCTGTTATTGAGAGCTCTCTGTTTACATTTTCTCCCGCTAGCTATGAGAAGGTGGACTTTCTATTAGGATTAAGAAGGTAAACTGTCAAGATCACATTTAAATCAAAGCTTTACATTGAAATTTTTAAGTGCAATATATTCAAACAGACAATTGACTGTAATGGAAATCAAATGAAATGAAACCCTGTGATCTGATTTTCATTTAAAAAGCTGCAGAGTGAGAAAACACAGCAGATAGAATCAATAAATACACCAAAAGATAAGAATTTTCTGATACGATAGAAAATACTCAATGAATAAATCTATGTAGAGAAATCTATTGATTTATGATGGTAGTCTTCAAAAAGTAAATATGTAGAAGAAGTTAGTCTGTTGAAAAACGGTTTCCTCATCTTCCAAATCGCCCCCCAGAAACCCTTGTTAGATGCTCTTCTCTCCACTGACCTTCTTGTTAACGGCTGCATTTCAAGCTTATTCAAGTCACTTTGGTTAACATCCACAAAGTCGTCCAGTACTGTCAAAAATGCACGGGGAGACAGTCTCAACGTCCACATGACGGAACCACAATGGAAGTCAGCACAGTCTCTTGTCCATTTGTCCTCTATCTACACCCACAGACTGATTCAGTCAAGATTATTTAGGATTCATTTGGCCAAAATGCATCCTTCTGTTAGCGATGCCTGCGGCAGATGTCACCTCTCTCCCGCTAATCGTGCCCATATGTTTTGGTCGCGCCCAGCGCTTGTATCATTCTGCTCAGATATGTTTGACACATTATGGAGAGTATATAGATACGCCGTCACGCCGAATCACATGTCTGCAACATTCGTTGCTCCCCCAGCCTCAGACATGGCGGGTGCACTGAAGCGGGCCATGGCGTTCACCGCCTAGTTAGCACGCAGGCTGATCCTGCTGAACTGGAAGCTCCCCCGTCCCCCTACGCATGTCCACCGGGTCCGTGGGGTGCTTTATGATCTCAAGCTTGAGAAGCCAAGGTGCTCACTTCAAGGTTCGCTCATATGACCTGGGACCCTTTTTTACAAAACATGGACTACTTGGAATTTCCTCACAACCTGGAGGTTGCCTGAGCGCTGATGTGGCGGATGGTTAAGGCTGTTACTCCGGTTTTCTCATTTATTTTATTATTAGTTTTTTTTATTCAATATTTTCTTATTTCTAATAGACTAAGTGGTTTATTTAACTATCTATTTTGTTTTTTTTGTGTGTCTTTCCTGGCCTTTTGGGGGTTGCTGGGTTAGGGTTTAACTCAACTCTGTCTTTGCTCTGATATCTGTTTATACTCTCTGTATGTCATTTAATATATAAGATGTCCAATAAATTAAGTAAAAAAAGAAGAAGTTTGAAAATTATAAGGCGGTTAAACTAATACATAGATTAAAGTTAAGTATGATAATTTACAGGAAAACTATTAAGGCTTGAAAAAAACACGTAGGGCAAAATAGTAATAGTAGTAATAGTAATAGTAATCTACTTTAATGTTTTTCAATCAGTGACTAAAGTTCTCAACAGAAGCAGAAGCTCCGATTTCCACAGGAGAACAACCATGAGGATTTTTGAGGTAAGACAGGGTCTAAATGTTTGGAAGGGCTGAGACCATTAAGAGTTTAAAAGAGGATCCTGCAGCTAACAGACAGCCAAAGAACTTAGAGGCGGAGCCACGTCAGCGCTCCTCGCCGTCATAGGAAACCAGCAGCTGAACTCTAGTTTGTTAACAGACGGCTGAGGAAGAACGTACGAGATGGAATTCATACATGTCACACAGGGGTGTGCGAAGGTTTACCAGTCTTTGTAAGCAGGACTTGTGTCAGAGTATGCAATAGAGTTTGTGTGACAGTGTATGAATTATGAACCGTCTCATGAAGAACAGAAGCGCAGCGATCAGATCTACAGGAAACAACTCAATGTCCTTGAACTGACCTTAAACAGAAAGAGTTTAAAGACCCTCTCCAAAAAAACATTGTGTTTTGTAGCATTTCTCTCATAATGGAGGTCATATATAAACAAAACAAAGATTAAACCTGCATTTCTGAGTAGGTCTTTATTCAAACCATTGTGAATCAGGAGAAGACAAAAAAAATGCAGTTTCTAGTCATTACAAACTACAATTGGCAGGCCACAAGCTCGCTGCTCGGCTCCGTTCTGATGCATCCGCTTACAGATAAATGAATAAACTGGATAGATCCAATATTGCCCCATTTTTGTTGCACCGCTTGGGGGTGTGAGGGGCTGTAAGCTAGTAAGCTAGCGGATAAACAAAGCGATGATGGGAAATGAGTGCAGGCTTGCTCTGCACCAACAGTCCCGCCCAGTCAGAGGTGAATTTCTAATGAATGAATCTAATGTCTTAAAAAATGACATGAGATCCAACCCTTCTAGTTACACACGAAATATGTTGTTGATCCACATCAAATATACGCCCAGGTTTTCCCAAAATGTTATTATTTGGATGCAATTATTTATGACGTTCTCTTTCTCTCAAATAAAATCCATAGTTTGATATTCAGGGTACAGTAAGGAAGAGATTCTGTTTCACGTTAATACAACCTTCAGTTTTGTCAAATAAGAAAAAAGAATAAGAATACTATTAGAAGTAGCTTTTTTTATGACAGCAAAAGAATAAAATAGAATGAAACATAGATAACAAATCGCTCTCCACGCAGGTGACTTTCTTTTTCTCTTTTTCTAAAGTTCTGAAAGAAGTTCTTCGGATAGGCTAAAACCAAAGTCAAGGAACACACTTCACATTTGATTTCATGTTATATTAGTTTTACAACAAATATGTGTTGAAATTTAGCTCTGATTCAAAAATACTCCCAAAAAACAACGAGTCTCTCAGAAAAGACACGGAGATCAACGGCAGGAAGACCAGCGGCTGCAGAAATCAGTCACTGTTTTATGGACCCCTGACTACTTCATGAAAAAATCCTGAATAAATAAAGAAAGAAGTTGTTTTGTTTTGGAAGATCTTGAACGTCGGGACTCCTGCATGATTTTTGCACACATGCTTTGCTTTGTAATGAGAAAACCTCAGCTGCAGAGGATCTCGTCAGTGTTTGGGTTGTGCCAACATTGAACCTGTCGTCAGAATGAAAAGAAAGGCCTGAATGTGAAATGGTCTGCCGGCTGTGACTTCTCTAGTAACATGGCTGAGCCCCATGGAGACATGATGGTCTTCATCTGTGGGTCAAGAGGTCGTGGTTGGTGGCAGATGAAGCAGATGGAGATGTCTATAAAAGGAGACCATCGCTCCTTTTGGTTTAGAAAACAAATCAGCCACAGTCCTGTGCTTCTCTGGCCGGCATGACTCCTTTCAGCTCGTCGTCGATGAACGGAGGACGGCAAGTTGGATGTCACAACACGGGCAGGATGAGGAACTATCCTCTGGAAGCTTTTATGCTTGTGTGCATGACTAAGTGAGTGAATCCCTGCATTCAGCAGCCAGGAATAGTCAGGGAGGAAATCAGTGTTCCTCTTCCAGTGGCGCTGGGAGCCGTCGTTGCAACAATACAGGGACTGTTCTGTTTCCTGCACCCCACAGGGTGTGTGTGTGTGCGTGCATGTGTGTGTGCAATGACAGGAAGTGTGAGGAGGCAGAAGGGGCAGAAAAAGAGAATGCACTCTCATCTTTGCTCTGCTCCGCATCATCAGCTGGATGTAAAAGTAAAGGGCAAAGCATGAAAAGTAATTATGGTAAATGAAGCTGGAAGTTGTGTTTGGAGTCCTGAGAAGGTGTGGAGGACTTGAGACTTAAAGGGCCTATCCTATGCTAAACTTAAGCCTTTCATAATAATCAATACCCATATATATATATATATATATATATATATATATATATATATATATATATATATATGATTATATATTACCTTTGACACACAAAATAACCTTTTTTTTTTTATAAAACATGAGTTATTTTCACAGCTCTTTTCCTATTCGATCCTACTCGATCTCTGAGGCCAACATCATGTGTTAGCCTGGGGGGCGGAGCTGGCAGCGCACACTCTTCCTGGAAGGGGCTGTTCCTCACTTTGTGACATCAAAATGTCAGGACCCACTCGTTTATTTTTAAGTGTGAAAACCGTACGACGTTATCACCTGTACATCATCAGTGTGTGTAACTGCTATTCTCCTAATGGATGCTTTACAACACACTTACCACATGCACGACAATGGTACGTTCCATTTCCTTAACGTTCCCCATGATGGCTCTATGAGCCTCAAGGGTGTTTTCCAACCAACCTGCCATTGAAGCTCCTTATTGGCCAAACACACCTGATCCAGGTAATCAACAGCAGATAAGGCAGGGTTTCTGGAAAACTAGCGGGACAGCGGCCCTCGAGGACTGGATTTAGGGACCCCTGCCACATAGTGTGTGAATGTGTGTGTGAATGGGACTGTGACTTTAAAGCGCTTTGGGCCTTCAAAAGAAGGTTGAAAAGTGCTATACTGTATATTCACCATTTACCATAGTGTGTTTATATAGGGGCAAATGTGAGGACATGTGTGTCTGGATGTCATTCTGCTTTGCACTGCATAGTTTTTACTTGCTTTACCATTGACCTGAAACCGATCAGATATTTCGAATCTGATCATATTTTAAAATAAACTTTTTAAAATATTTTGTGTGTGTGAGCGATAATCTCATCCAGCCTGAAACTTGCTGCACTTTCTGACGTTCCTCAGTTATTTTATGGGCTTCACAGCAGTGAGATGCTTTACTTGGCTGTGTCATATTGGGAAGGGTGTCATCAGCCTTCCCCTCGACAGTCCAGCTGCTGTCAGCCAGTCAGGAGGCCTTCAGGGTTTTGATGGAGAGAGCCGGTGAGAGCAGAGCCTCATCATTCCCGTCACGGGTAGACAGTTCTGGAGGACTGCACCGAAATCTTATTAGACCAAATTCTGATAGTGGGGAATTTTCTGCTTCTCTTTTTCCGTTCAGCACTTGTGCAGAAAAGTGATGTCTCTGCTGATGTGTCAGACTCGATGAATGTGGAAGTCTGCCACTTTGCACAGCCTGGTGTCCGAGTCCAGGTTTCTTTGCAACTCAGATGTTCAAAATCACAATCTTTCTGTGGAAGACTTCGGTCTAAATCCTTTGATTTCTGATGTAATGAAGGACTTTTACTATTCAGGAGTCACGATCTTAAATTGTTTATGGTTCTTTCATAATAAACTTTTTGGCACTGAATGGTTAATTTTTAAAGCAGACTCAGCATTCAAAACCACTAAATCCTTTGACTTCCTTAAATCTAAAAAGACAATTTTATGATTTTACACGTGACCCAGCTGGCCAATGGTCCATTTGACTCAATGCTAATAGTTTGAAGGAGCAGAACGACACTACATTTCACAGCATAACCCAGAAATATAGGAGAAGTCAGTGAAATCTTTACTATTTTTCTTTATTCAGCACTTCTGTGTGTGCACACGAAAGTATAAACACCTTTTAGATTCGCTTGATCTTTACAACTTGGGTTGGGGATCCAGAGACACAAGTGAGAATATACTTCAATAAGATCATCTGGAGTTCCTGTTGCCTTCAGGAATTGAAGTCTACAGCTCCTAAACGTCTGCGCCTCAGCCTTAGTCACCTGCACCTGCACGGGGTGTTGAGCTGTACAGGTGCTGCAGGTTTTTGGGCCTGTCGACGGTCGTAGAGAGAAGCGACTGCATCTTGACAGGAGCGCCGGTGCGGCTACCTTAAGGGGCATTGTTAAAAATGCGTGTGGTAAGTGCATACTGAGGTATTTGTTGGGATAAAGGAAGTGGCAAATACTTATGGCGTATGGGTGACGCTGTGGTACAGGGCTCATACGCCACACTTTAGTAGTTAGTGAGGAGCAAGTACTTGCCCCTCACACCGGTGACAGTCTGTTGCCCTGCAACAGACTGGGGACTTGTACAGAGTTTAGATGGGAGGGGGTTGGCAATTTGGGGGGGTGGCTCTGTTATCACACATTATATTTTGATATTTTTTACCGCAGTTATTCAAACTTTAACAATAGAAGCTCAAACCCTAAATGTAAATAAAAACTTAAAAAGGGGGAATTCCCAAATCACTTCCATCAAATCAAATTGTGATCAACTGCCTGCATTGGGGGGGGGGGGGGGGGGGAGGGGGGGTGCAGTATCTGTCCTTGCTGAATATTTGAATGGGGGTTTTTTTTTGTTCCAAGATCCAGAGAAACTGGGTTTTCTTTCTTTGCCCTGGATAATTTTCGAGATGCCGTTGCTCAGACACTCCCAAAATTGGAGAGGCGGAGCTTATGGTCTTGTCACTGCAGTGCTTGGCTGCACTTGCCTCGCTGACACTGAAGTAGTTTTGGTAGTTTCGTTACCGCCTGATCATTCTGTGCTCACTTTGTTTTAGTCAAGTTCTAATGTCCATTTTTAGGGTACACCAATACCAATGTCCTGGGGGGGGGCTGATTCATAGTTGGGTGAGCCCGACTCGCCCTTTGGCGCTGGGCCTGCGTCTGTTGTGAATGTGTTCATTGCGACCTGTTGCTGGCAGCATGCCCTTAAAAAAATCAAATGTGGATGAGCATTTTCTCTTCAGTCTTAAAATGATGTATACCTGCTTCCCTCATCCAGGTTTAGTCCATTTTTCCCCTGCAGCCCGTGTCCACCCATGAGGGCAGTTGAGACTGAGGCTTAAAGTCTTTCCTAAACACTCACCTCTGGTTTATATGCAGACGTGTAGAATACAAAGCTACAATTCAACAGCCATAATGTAAAGGAAATGTTTGTGTGTAGTTGTGTTTCGATTTATACATAATCTAAACCCTGAAGGTAAAAAGACTGAACTAAAACCAGATTATGTCAACCTTCCTTTGCGCATTTTTTTATGCCGCTCTTAGGATTGACTGACTTCAGTCAAAGTCTATTGTTGGCTGTCAGGTGGCCTCACAGTGACAGCTAGCCAGCCCTCATTAACTCCCTTCCACCCCTGTGCCTCACCGGTCGTTTATATCCCTTGTGCTGTCTTGTGGGGTCCACTCCCACCGTTAACGTGCCTCCAAAGCATGTTATGTGCATGTGCTTGACTGGTGTCCATGGATTACATGAAATCCTCTCCACCTTTGTCATGGTAGGGATAACATGTCAATGTAAGGTTCGGGTCATGTGGACCCGGATATAAAAAACGCTGGCACCCGGTGGAAGTTTTCAGCATCATTCATTCTTTCTGTAGCAGACATTCCCTGACGCTCTTTTTCGTTTGTTTTTCAGAGCTCCTCGGTTCAACAAAGAAAGTCAATGTCAACTTCCAGGATACAGACGGGTGAGTGTCTCATCTGCTCCTTTCATGTCTTCAGCTCAGCTGTGGTCCCTGTTCGACTCCCATCGAGCATCTGTCCTCATACTCCCACCCCTGCGTTTCCCTGGACTCGTTCAAAGCTGCATTATCAAGATGGTTTTGCTGCCGTCTCCACGGGATTAAAGCTGTAGGATTAGCGCGCACACCACTTAACTGTGGACGACAGCGGCGCGTTTGTCTGCCAGGCCTGAGATTCATTTCGACGTGATGTTATTGCATTTCTGTCTTTGTCTCGGTTTATGTAAGAGCAGCTATGAAAAGTTGTCACAGAGTTTGAGACAATGAGCTGCTCTTTCAGGCAGACGTGAAGATATACATAAAAATGGAGAGGCATGGCTCAAATTTATGGTCTCAGGATGAAAAACTGAGAGCCGTATTTTGTCTATGTTGTGTATTTTAGTGGCTTCTGCTGCTCTAAAACTCACTGAGGGAGAAGGGCAACAGAACAACCAGATCCTAGAGTCAGAAAAGGTTGTTACTGGAAATCCACTCGTCCATTTTTGCTCTCCTTCGTCTTCATTTTGAGGAAGCTCAACAGTTCTTTTCACTTTTGGTGCATAAAAACAAAATGTCACTTCAGCAAAAGTTCTGACCAGGTTTGTCGAAATGACCTAAAAACTCCCAACTTCTTTTATTTTGAAAAGAAAACAACAGGAAGGTTCCTCCTGGAGACCTTAGCACTCCAACCCAACTATCTGGTTTATGAGCTGTTTATGTTAACTAAGAGCATGCTCTTAACAGTTTGACCCCGTAAATCCTGGTTTTGTGAGATCTCTGAGCCATTCTGTGGCTCCTCCCTGTGAAAATGCTTCTGCATGGCTGTGGAATACTTTACTCCCTTTGGTCATAGACAGCATTTTTGATTTAGCATTTTAAGTTCAACCTAATACTTTTAGTTTTCCTGTTAATTCTTTTAAATATTTTTGACTCCTTTTGACAGTGTAGTCGATTACCGTTTTCTGATTGTGTACGAATAAAGTTGGCTTGAATTGCCACTGAATTGGCGCTGGAGGACAGCCTTGTGAACCACAGATAATATCTGTGCTAATATTCACACGCATGTGCTACGCTAGGAATACTATTTTATGGGCAGGATGTACTTTAAGCCGTTTAAAGCAGGTTAGGCAGCAGTTTTTAATGTTTTCACTTAATTCCAGTAAAGTTGATGTTGAGAATGTGAGGCTGCGTGTAAAATAACCCAATTACAAAACCTGTACTCTGAATAAAGTTACATACCAATTTATTGATGAACTTGGTGTGGAAGGATGGATGTCCTCGGGTGGAGGGGGATGCTCTACAGGGTGCTCGAGGAAGACGAGAGAAGATGCTTAATGACAGACAGGCTTGGTGGGGGGGCATTAGAGGATGAGCTTACAGTGGAAATAGATCTGCAAGTGGAAGGAGGAGATGGTGTGGCAAGAAGGGGTGTCCAACGCAGGAGCGGGTGAAGAAGAAACAAGTCCGAAAATCCAAAAATCTATTCACGCTCCACATCCAGAGATCCAGAATCTAGAATCCTAAAGGGAGAGGCAGAAAAAAAATCAAGAGCATCCAGGAGCCAAACCAGATTCAGAAACACTAAATAATCAGATAATAAAGTATCAGAAAGCTGCTAAAAAGTGGCTGGATAGTTTCTGGAGCGTTGCAGGAGAGCAGCTGGAGAACTGCTGGAGAGTCGGTGGAGAGTTGGAGGAGAGTTTCTGGAAAGTAGCTGCCACTAATCCAGTATGAACACATGGCTGTTTAATAGAACAGAGAACACACAGGTGAAAACAAGTATATTATTGGAGGCAAATTTAAATATATTTAAAAGTATGAACAGGAAGACCTGATGTCAAAATAAAAGCCAGAACAGGAAGTAGTCCTAAAACTGTTACAGAGGGCTCACACTATCCTCTAATGTCATAAACTGCACTTACAGGGACATACTTTTGTGTCTGAAACTTCCAGTTCAGACAATCGTGTTGGGTTTTTTGGTCACCAACAGCAGTAGATGTTGTCCCAACTACCAACTCCTGCAGATCCACATCTCTCAGCATACAGAGTTTGTAACATTTAGAGTTACATCAAGCTGTAACACTGGGTTCAAGGACAGTTTGTCTAACAAAGTGATCGATTAACTTCGTTGAACTTGAGACTTTGAAAACACAAAATAGTATTTCCTATTGTTTGTGACATGGTTCCAGCACATGATGAATCTCTTCTACAACAGTCAGCTCCTTCAAGAACATTACACTCTGTGGCTCAAATCACACAGAAGGAACAAAATAAACAGAGTTAAAAATTCTTGCTCAACAAAGCAAATAGATGTATTTTTATAACCAAGTGTTGCAGACTTCTGGTGATTCAATCCCAATCAAACGTTGGCTCTATTTTAGGTCCGTGGCATCAACAGATGTTTACATCTGTCTGACCTTATCCAAGCATCTTAAAGGTCAAAGGCAGACTTTCTACTTCCTCCAGGAAATCTGGATAATGAAACGGGCTCGAGCTGACCAACTGCTCTTTAGAAAGTTTTTGCTTTGCAAGTCGTTTCTTTCCAAATCCGACCACTGAGAGTTTTTTTTTTTAAAGACCCAATCCGATCATCTTCTGATCCAGTGACGTGCGGTGAGGATAATGGCTGGTGAGGCACTGACGTCATCAGTCAGATTTACAAACCATACTGAGTAATTTATTCACCATTTGATTGACAACAGTTAACGTTTTTTGTTTAAAATATCATTTCAACATGTTTTTTTTTCATATACAAACAGCAGCATTGAAAAAAGCACAAACCTTATTATCATCTTACCTTTACTAGTAAATAAAGTCCATACGCCGCTCCTTCTGAAGAAAATGACTTGCCGCTTGCTATCACTTCTTCTATTATTTTTTAGTGTCATAATCTCAGGGCTCACCGGCGCCCCCTAACATGAGGCACGAAAACTTCTGGCCTCACCCAGCGGCTTTTTTGCCGGCGTTTAGCGCTCAGCACAAGAAACACGTCCCTCACATACAGTTATTTATAAAAACAAACACTGTACATCATATACATCTGCTAAATTATGTAAACTCAGCTCATATAGTACAAGTGATTGAACCGACATACAGAGAGACAGCAGTACCATCTGACTGCATAGGTATTGCGCAATCCAAGGTGAGGTTCAGCAGGCTGGTGCCGCATCGCACGTCGCTTCTTAGTATCTGAACGGCAAATGCGGAAATTCAGCGATTTTGAAAAGAAAAAAACACCCAAAAATGGTACATTTAAATGGAAAATGACTGCAAAGCACAAATTACTGATTAAATATAATAAATGAATTGACTTTTTCTCTTTTTCTTCCCATAATGACAGGTGAGGCTGTGCCTCACCTGCCTCTCCTGACTGCACGTCACTGGTCTGATCTATTTTCAAATCGTCCCCAGTGGTCTTTAAATTATGATTATTCCGTTTTCAGCCGAAATTAAAAAAACAGAGTCACTTTCTAGGACATAGTTTCTGCAGAGCAGCAGGAGTTCAGTAGGACTTCACCTCAGAGTTGCGGAGCAACCCCGCCCCCCTTCCCCTTCACATTGCACAGACCTCTCTGTTTAAGAGCTTTTTTTCATCTGCTCCCGATACACAACAATTTGAATAAAGAAAAACTGCAATTTTGAGATAAACATGTCTTACTATGTGCATTCCATCATAAGAAAAATGCTACAAAAACATGTTAAAAACATGCTTTTCAATGGAGTTAAAAGGACTAACATTTTCTCTCCTTAAAATGTGCAGATGGTTAATTTTGCTTTGGTTCAAATTTCTGATCTTTTGATCCAGAAGTTGAAAGGTGTCTTAAAGTATTTTATGGCAGTTTGAAATAAAACCATTAATTTGGTAATTATAAGTTTGTAAAAGATGCTCTTGATCATTTCATCCACTTTGGAAAAACAAACTGAATACAACTTTTTAAATAGGCATTAGACAAAAATGTCCAACCACACGCCAGAGACAAACCTGAAAACACCTGCAGAGTCAAAAAATGTTGCAGCAGTTTGACTTTAAAACACAACGATAAAACGGAGAAGAACTTTGGAAAACCGACCTGCCGCCGTAGATGTTTGTGACACGGACTGAGGGGAAGAAAGAAAACCCGAAGACAATAAAACAAAGAAGGAAATCTTTAAAAGCATCAAATATTGTGCCCAAAAATCTTTTTGGTTCAATGATCTCCAGGCAACGGCTGCTTTTTTGCAGGTAAACGTTAAATTTGAGTTGGATAATTCCATGAAAAATGTAAACAGACTCTGTGTTATTTTACCCTCTTCTTCTCTTCTTTTATTCTTTTACTGTGAAATCATTCAACAGATCATCATTTCTAATGGTTTTCTGAAATGTTTTCGTTTTTGAACATTTCCTTTTGTATTCTGGAAATTAATATTGTTTTCTGAAATGCTTTTTCATTTTTCTTTTTTAAGTTTTGGTTTCTAAAATTTTGTTTTGTTATCTAAAATGTAATACTGCTTTTTAACTTTTTATTGTTTATTTTTTTTAGTGTTATGATCTTAAAAAGCTTTTGTATCGAGCGATTTGTTGAATGATTTGCACTTCAGGGCCACCATAGCTTTCGCTTTACATCCATCTTAACCAGAGGAATTCTGAGTAAAGGATTTTCCCTCCATACTTCTGTTTATCTTTCATAATGTTTCATGTAAATTAGTGCATAGAGTTGGTGTGCCAACAATACCTGCATTCCCTGAAGGCCACATGGCTGAGGGAGTCACTTATCAGACCACATCTCCTTTGAAGGGTGTCGTGCACAGGGTGGCAAAAGCCTCATATGTTCATAAATCAGAAACAAAGATCCCAAAACATTTTGGTTTTCAAATAGAAACAAATAAAAATCCTCAGTTTTAAATGCATTTAAGTTCTCAAAAGAAGCATATTTAAGTTCATATTTTAACAAAACGTCCTAAAACTTCCCCTTTGAGGCATGTTTGAAGTTCGGATAGATGGAATTCTGAACTCTAAGTTGGCTCCAGACAATCCTGGACCAACTTGTTCCGTCTGACCCACATGTGGGATTAAGGTCAGAGGAAGGAGTTTCCCTGAAACTTTTTGTTTCATTATAAAAAAAGGGAGGATGTTGCTCCAATGACGATGAAATCTAACGTGAAACCAAGAGGACTTGATTAAAATGGATTTGAAAACATTTCTTTTTCTTTACAGTTCACTAAGTAAGAGATAGTATTTCTTTGTCACTGAAAATAGACATTATGACAACAAAATAGAAGTGTCACCAATACATCTTGACTGAACTGTTTTGTGATGATTTAAAACCTCAATCGAATCCTGATTCTATTTTCTTTGTTGAGTTTGTTTTTTATTACTAATATGACTGAACAGCATTTTCCTGTTATTTCGACCGTTAATAATAAAATCACAAACAGCATTAATTTCTTGGAATTTATCTTTTTAAAATAAAAATTTTTGTGCTTTGGGGTCTTTTCCAGGAACATTTTTTGAGAGAAAAACAAGTCAGTGAGATATGAAACATAAATATGAAATGCAATGCTAACGAATTCATAGAACGAGAGGATTCTGGATGGATGGACAGTCTCTTATGGATACGTATTTCACAAATGCTGTTCTGTAGGTCACATACTGGTGAAGTTTAATGTTGATGATCTGTAAAAAGTTCCATGGGAATATTCAGTGCATTTAAAAGACACAGGTGAACTTTATCGACAGCACCTTACGCCAGAGGTCAAACTGAGACGATCATATGAGCAGAAAAACATGGCGGTGGTAGTGAGATAGTCTGGGACAACTTTGCAGCTTTAGTACCTGGATTGACTTAATGGATGATTTCCACCAGAAAAACCTTGAAAATCTTTGCTCAGTCATGTTTGTGTTTGGTTTTTATGGTCTATAAAAGATGATTCTGTCCTACATCCATGCGGTATATATATATATATATAAAAAAAAAAAAAACGCCTCTCTCACCCTCCGCGGGTGGTTTCTCCTCCAAGCTCGGGTCCTCTACCAGAGGCCTGGGAGCTTGAGGGTCCTGCGCAGTATCTTAGCTGTTCCTAGCACTGCACTTTTCTGGACTGAGAGGTCTGAGGTCTTTCCAGGTATCTGTTGTAGCCACTCCTCAAGCTTGGGGGTTACTGCCCCGAGTGCTCCAATTACCACAGGCACCACCGTCACCTTCACTTTCCAGGCTTTCTCCAGTTCTTCTCTGAGTCCCTGGTATTTCTCCAGTTTCTCATGTTCCTTCTTCCTGATGTTCCCATCGCTTGGCACTGCCACATCCACCACAACGGCTTTCCTCTGTTCTTATCCACCACTACGATGTCTGGTTGGTTCGCCATTACCATCCTATCAGTCTGGATCTGGAAGTCCCACAGGATCTTTGCCTTCTCATTCTCTACCACCTTCGGAGGTGTTTCCCATTTTGACCTTGGGGTTTCCAGTCCATACTCTGCACACATGTTCCTGTATATTATTCCAGCCACTTGATTGTGCCGCTCCATGTATGCTTTACCTGCCAGCATCTTACATCCTGCAGTTATGTGCTGGATTGTTTCAGGCGCCTCTTTGCACAGCCTACACCTTGGGTCTTGTCTGGTGTGGTAGATCTGAGCCTCTATCGCTCTGGTGCTCAGGGCTTGTTCCTGAGCTGCCAGGATGAGCGCTTCAGTGCTGTCTTGTAGGCCAGCCCTTTCTAGCCATTGGTAGGACTTCTTGATATCAGCCACTTCAGTTATGGTCCGGTGGTACATCCCATGGAGGGGTTTGTCCTCCCATGAGGATCTGTCTTCCAGCACTGTATCCTCTGCTCTCCATTGCCTGAGACATTCACTGAGCACACTGTCAGTTGGGGCCTTGAGCTTGATGTATTCATGCATCTTGGATGTTTCATCCTGGATAGTGGCTTCTACGCTCACTAGTCCTCGGCCTCCTTCCTTGCGGCTAGCATACAGTCTCAGAGTGCTGGATTTCGGATGGAACCCTCCATGCATGGTGAGGAGCTTTCGTGTTTTAACATCCATGGTCTGTATCTCTTCCTTTGGCCATCTTATTATTCCTGCAGGGTATCTGATAACTGGCAGTGCATAGCTGTTTATTGCCCGGGTCTTGTTCTTGCCATTGAGCTGGCTTTTCAGGACTTGCCTTACTCGTTGAAGGTACTTAGCTGTTGCAGCTTTCCTTGTTGCCTGCTCCAGGTTGCCATTTGCCTGGGGAATTCCTAGGTACTTGTAACTGTCCTCAATGTCTGCTATTGTTCCTTCTGGGAGTGAGACCCCCCCTGTGTGGACTACCTTGCCTCTCTTTGTCACCATCCGGCTGCATTTCTCGAGCCCGAATGACATCCCAATGTCATTACTGTAGATCCTGGTGGTGTGGATCAGGGAGTCAATGTCACGCTCATTCTTAGCATATAGCTTGATGTCATCCATGTAGAGGAGGTGACTGATGTTGGCCCCATTTCTGAGTCGGTATCCATAGCCAGTCTTGTTGATTATTTGGCTGAGGGGGTTCAGACCTATGCAGAACAGCAGTGGGGACAGAGCATCACCTTGGTATATCCCACATTTGATGGACACTTGTGCAAGTGGTTTCCCATTGGCTTCAAGGGTGGTTTTCCACAGCTTCATTGAGTTTCTTATGAAGGCTCTTAGAGTCCTGTTGATGTTGTACAGCTCCAAGCATTCAGTGATCCATGTGTGTGGCATTGAGTCATAGGCCTTCTTGTAATCAATCCAGGCTGTGCACAGGTTGGTGTGTCGTGACCTGCAGTCTTGGGCGACTGTTCTGTCGACCAGGAGTTGGTGTTTGGCTCCTCTGGAGTCTCTACCAATGCCCTTCTGTGTGTTGCTCATGTATTGATCCATGTGCCTATTTATCTTGGTTGCAATGATGCCTGACATGAGCTTCCATGTTGTGGAGAGACAGGTTATTGGCCGGTAGTTGGATGGGACTGCACCCTTTGAGGGATCCTTCTGGATCAGGATTGTTCGCCCTTCCGTTAGCCATTCGGGATGAGTCCCATCTCTTAGCAGCTGGTTCATTTGTGCTGCCAGGCGTTCGTGGAGTGTGGTAAGCTTCTTTAGCCAGTAGGCATGTATCATGTCAGGGCCCGGTGCTGTCCAGTTCTTCATACCTGAGACTCTTTCTTGGATGTCTGCCACTGTGATGGTTACTGGATTCTGTTCAGGGAGGTTGCTATGTTCTTTTCTCAGAGAGACCAGCCACTGGGCATTGCTGTTATGTGCTGTCTCTTTCTCCCATATACTTTTCCAGTACTGTTCAGTTTCTAGCCTTGGTGGGTCTGCTCGGCTGTTTTGACCCTGCCACTGAGCGTACACTTTCGCTGGTTGAGTTGCGAACAGCCTGTTTATTCGTCTGGCCTCATTGTCTCTTGTGTATCTCTTTAGGGGGCTACTCAAGGCTAGGAGCCTTTGTTTGGCAGTTTCCAGGGCTTCAGGTATGGGTATCTGGCTGTATCTCTTCGGTACTTGCTTTCTCATTGTACCTCTTTGAGCCTCTGTTAGCTTACTCACATCCTTCCGAGTTGCCTTGATTTTGGCCTCTAACCGTTGCTTCCATGGTGGGTATTGTTTTCTTCCATGGTTGCTCTTATAGCCAAGCATCTCAAGGATCACTGCTGCTGAGGTGTAAACCAGTTCATTGGTTTCTGTGATGGTTGTGGTAGGAATTGCCCTCAATGCTTCATTCACAGTTTCCAGTAGACTTTCAGGCAGTACATCACTTAACCGTTGTAGCTGGTGTCGGGGTTGCCTAGTGTTCATTGTAGACATTATCTTGTTTTTCAGGTCAGTTGCTGCCTCGCTCAGCGTAACTGTGGTTGTTGGGGTTGTGTACCCAATCTCAGGGTGTGAGTGTGGTATAACCTCCTCTCTGACCTGTTGTTCCGGCTCTCCCGTGGCATTGTACTTTATCACTTCAATCTCAAGCTGTGATAGGAGTTGGCGTTTGTGGATATTCGAGCATTGGGCTACCAGTTGTTTGGCAGTTAGCCTTGATTGTGGGTTTCGAAGCATCCATTCATTCCACATCCTCTGCATGTACCCCCTCTGGGTTGGATTACTTGAGTAGTAGCATTCTAACAGATCCTTGTTCTCGCATCTAGTCCATTTCCGTCTTGTTCCAGTAGCCCACTTTCCATCAGAGTGCTCTGGTCCCCCTGCACCTGACGCAGACCTTGTTTGGCCGGGCGACGTCTGAGCCGGCATGACATGTGGTTCATTGTCTCTCATATAGTGAGGTAGGCATTAGCGTTAAGGGTCTTGCCCAAGGACCCTCACTGGGTGATGATGTTAATTGCCCGTCATTGTCATGGCATTTGCCCCATTTCCATTGTTATGGTAATTGCCCCATTCCATTAATCACCATTAATTGTTCTTTCCGCCGTGGGAATCGAACCCGGGTTTCCAGCATGACAGTCCTGCACCTTACCAACCGAGCTACCCAGCCTATATATATATATATATATAGATATATATATATATAGATATATATATATATATATATAGATATATATATAGATATATATAGATATATATATATATATATATATCTATATATATATATATCTATATATATATATATATATATATATATATATATATATATATACATATTTCTGTGAGACAACTCTGCAGTAAGAAATATTTATTTCCACATACTTAAATTCACATTCTTTAAGTTGGCATACACATCTTTTTCGTTTTGGCATTAGGCTCCGTTCAATTCCATGAGATAATTTTCCATAAAACTTTGGGTAAAAAAATCCCCCTTAATGGGGCCCACAGGTGGAAGCCTGGGAGGAGGGAGGGAGGAGGGAGGGAGGAGGGAGGGAGGAGGGAGGGGCGACGAATGTAGCGCTGAAGGTAGCTGAGCAGGTGAAGTAACCTGTAAAACACTGCAGAGTGTCTGCCAGAAACTGCGACGTTGTCGCTTATCTATCTATCTATCTATCTATCTATCTATCTATCTATCTATCTATCTATCTATCTATCTATCTATCTATCTATCTATCTATCTATATAATCATTGAACCACCTAACTTGCGTCTTTACTCAAGATACTTTTGTGAAAACGTGAATCTGTAGGTTCCTTTTTCTGTCGTTCAGCTTAGCTTCTTAGCCTTTCCTTTTCATTTCACTTTTTTCATTCATTTTTATCTCCAACTCAACTCTGGGATGCGCAGGGGAAATCTAGGAGGGGAAAAAAAGGGAGAGGAGGGTATAAATATTACATACCGTGCTTTACTACTTGGCAAAAGCGAGGGCTTTCCTCTGCGCCTTCCCTTCTTTCACCCCGCTGACACACAAAAGCTGCTCCAGCATCGACGCCTTGTGTAACTGTCCCCCCTGGAGGGGATCAAGGTGGAGGCTTGTTGCTGGGAGACACGCAGAAGTAGGTCACGGCACGTGTTTGCTCAGGAGTCTGTCCATAATGCAGCTGAGAAAGACGCAGTTCACTGAACATGATGTGATTTCCCCGAACGCCGCGTCGCTGAACACGCCTGCAGCCCGGGACGGCAGAGCAGTGATGCAATGTGGAGACTTTGCTGCTCCGCTTTGTTTTTCTGTTGTCTTTGTTTTTGTTGGTGAACTGCTGCTTTTCCCAAACACAGATGGTTTACCATATTTTCCAAAGTATAAGTCGCACTGTGTGTAAAGGTGTATTCAGACTGGACACAGTTGGTACGCTTTGAGTGAGCCACAGTTCGTTTTCCCCGATAATCCGGGACAAATTTTCAGTCTAAATAAACCCAAGAGGACTCTGGTCTGGGACTGTGTGTGTGTGTGTGTGTGTGTGTGTGTGTGTTTGGGCCTTCTAAGAAGGTAGAAAACTACCATATACCATATGTAAATATTGTTTAAAGTTAAAATGATCATCATCATGCTGCTAAAATGATCATGAATGAATGATGGTCTGATGGAAGAATCAGTAGCATCACAACTCAGTGCAGAAAATAAAGTCCAGGATGTGAGCAGCAGAGTTCCCGTGTTGTTTCAGACCAAAACCACATGCGCAGATAAACTGGTTCAACTGTTTTTGTGTGTCTACGTTTTGTGTCAAGGCCTCCGTTGATGTTTTTTTGTTTAAAACAAAACAAAACTGTCAGGCACTTTGTGCTGCTTTGGCATGAGAGGTGCTTTATACATAAAGTTTGATTTGATTTGAATGAGCATCAGTGGAAATGAAGTTCATGTTTGATCCAGTTTAGACCTAAAGGGCAGAACTTTGATTCCTGTTTGGGTTTAAGGAAATGTTCATGAAGAGCAGAGACATAACCACGGATGGGTATCACCCAAACATCTACATGAAATTCTAGTGTGACCTATTTTAAAGACCCACTCCAACAAAAATGTTGTTTTTAACATGTGCTTGTAGCATTTTTACTTCAACAAGTGAGGTTGAAAACAGGCAGATCCGACATAAGGATCAAACATACGAGAGGAGAAGCTTTTGAGCCCATTTATGTTACATTTGATAGACACATTTCTGAGGCCGCTATCTTGTTAGAATGATCCAAACTTTCTTAATAGTCCCTCTTCACTCTCCACTGCTCCTGATACTCCACAATTTACATAAATAAATACTCAGAAATGCTATTTAATCTTGATTTTCTTTATAAATGTCCTTCATCATCAGGAAAAGGCTACAAGAACATTTTAAAAACACGAAAAACATCATTTTTTTATTGGTCCATGTTTTCTGCCCTGTAGTTTATCCTCACTCCACTAGGGGCAGTAGGAAGGCTTTTCCTGCTCGTTTCTAATGGCTGCTCTACATGAAATCTCATAAACACTTTTAGTGGAAAAGGTTTAGCCAATTTTGAAAACTTTATGGTACGTCAGCTATGTTTTCTTAAATGACAATTTGCTGCATTGAAAGAGTGAAAAATTTTGTTGATAACTAGAAGGAGCTGTATTTCCAGAAAAAAAATGTGGGGTTGGATGCTATAATGCTGAATAAAAATTAAACTTAAAAGGGTAATGGCAAAATAAATAAAGAAATGATCAAAATTGACCACAATTAAAGTGAAAACAACACAATAACAAAACTATATTTTTGTGAACATTTTTAAATGCTTTAAAAATTTGGGTATCGAACAAGCGAGCTTCTGCACCACAAAGGAAATCTCTTCAAGGATAACCGTGTATTTCAATGGAAGCAAAATCCTGGAAATCTTGGAATATCTTGAAAATTTCAAGGATTTGAAAATATGACACAGTGGTGCTTAGGTGTTTTTTTTCCCCTCAACATCCAAGTCAATATTTTGCATCTTAAACCTTGTTGTGATTAACATCTTGACAAATCACCCAATGCATCATAATTTATACCATCTCTATTTCATAAAAATGATTTTGCACATTTTATTTTGCACCAAAGCGTTCAAAGTCGAGTCTTGTTTAACTGGAAAAGATCAAACTTCAAACCAAAGAAGTAATCCAGCAACATTTACTCTCCAACATCTGTTTGGTTCACAAATCTAAGGCCAAAACACACAGCAGGGCTTTGTGGATCAGAGACGCTGAACCAAAGCTGTGTTTAAATCAACATGTGTGTTTTCTGACATGAAGCTGCCTCCCCGGGGAATGTGCCCGCTCAGCACCCTCCTGAACATGGCTCAGCTCACAGGTTTGTCCCACCGCTCAGTCAGAGGAAGAGAGCATGTTTTCACCCAAAACACTGTCAGAATCCTGACAGCTGTGGTGCAGCGGAGCGCACCAAGCTCCTGCGTGGATGTCTCCTCTGATCTGCATCTCTGCATCCTCAGGTTGAGCCGTGCCCTCCTCCTCCTCCTCTTCCTCACGCTCGTCCATCAAATCGTTCTCTCGTGCGTCTAATCTGCTCGACGCGCTCCCTCTGGCCTCCAGCGTTCACCGGGGTTTCGGTTTGACGGAGGACCTTTCCTCTGACTCCTCCAGATGTTTAATCCCCAATCATCTGAGATTAAAGCCATTCGTCAGGCTGTTATGGGGAACCTGTGTGCCTGTGTTCATCTTCAAACATCACAAACACAAGGATGATCGCAGAAATGATCACATGAGTCAGATCGTCCCCCTCAAATGTTCCTGACTATTTTGTTCTTGGTGGGAGGGTGGGGCGAGTCCACAGAGCAGCTGGAAGAAAAGAGTGTTTTCCTGTCAAAGTCCTGCGTCTGATCAATGCAGCGGATGCAGGCAGTGAAGGGGATGTTCCTGAACCGTGTCGGTTTGTGCTGCAGGTTTTCTCCGCTGCATCATGCGGCTCTTAACGGGAACCTGGAGCTCATTTCTCTGCTGCTGGAGTCTCAGGCAGCGGTGGACATCCGAGACCAGAAAGGTGAGTTGACCTCCAGAGAAGTAAGCACGAACGCTCCGGGGTGTGTGGACTGAGCTCCTCCTGTTGTGCAGGAATGCGGCCCCTGCACTACGCGGCCTGGCAAGGGAAGGCGGAGCCTATGAAGATGCTGCTGAAGTCGGGGTCGTCCGTCAACGGCCAGTCGGATGAGGGTCAGATCCCTTTGCACCTGTCGGCTCAGCACGGCCACTACGACGTGGTGAGTGACACCAGATCCTGCACATCATCAAACTCACAAAAGCCACAATTAATTTTAAAACATCGGTTTTACCAGGAACATCTCATTGATCTGACTTCCTTCTGGCAGCATAAAACTCACAAAAGGTTAGAAAACCTCCAGAGATGTTGGTTCACGTTTGCTTCATGTTCGGCTTCATGCAGCTGCTGGGCTTTTGTCACATGCGTGAAGTGACCCTGTTCCACGTCCCAAACCTGCTGGAGGCCACAGGAGAACGTGGGTTCCCCACATGGACTGTGTCTGAAGCCGGGTTCGCCTTCAACTGACCGTTTTGAATAAAAAGATGTAAATGCGCAGGCTAAATAAAATCTGTCAAGTGTTTTGAGCGATGGAAGTGAGACCACCTACTTTTATTGAGGCATCTGATTGGTCGGTTTATAACTAGAATACCTTTCACCAAAGAAAAAAGAAACGAAAAGAGGATTATCATCACCACGTTAAAAAAAGGAATCAGATCCAGAATTGATATTCTGACCAATAGAAAGACAGAGTAGCAGCTGTTTATTTCTCTACAGAAGTCTTTGTGGTTTTGGCTTCGTGGAGCCAGCAGGTACTTCCTGTTTGGAACGCCAAAGGGGGAGGGATCACTCAGTCCAGTTCTCATATACAGTCAACGTGGAAAAGTGGAACGGCACCGATGTTGAGTGACTTATTGATCATTGTTCCGGTTATCAAACAAGCTACCAAACAAAGTAAAGGTTTTTTTTACACTTAAACTGATTTTTATCCTTTTTTTATGCAAAATGGTTTGTCATAATGATGAATAAAAAATAAAAAATGATATGCATTTGGATGTTCTACAGCCTGAATTGCTAGATAAAGACAACATTAGGAGCTGAAAGTCTCTGGTCTTTCCATCAGAACCACTCAGGTGTTGTTAATAACAGCTGTGCTGCAGCTGTTGTTCGGAAATCCCACCTTTCATTCTTGTCTAATAATAAGCCTCGCTGAGCTTTGTTTTCCCAGTCATTGTTAACAAGGGCTCACATTTTGTCCGCGCTAAAAACATGAAGCGGGAACAAAAGCAGTGTGGGAAGCTCTGCAGTGCTGCTGCCGGCCGGTAGAAGAGAGGGGAGTGCAATCCAGCAGACTCAGTACAGCTGCTCACTTCCTGCATCTCTTAATGAAATAAACATGATTAATGCAGGGCTTCACACTGAAACTGATGCAGCTTCTAATGTGTGAGTACAAATCAAGAAAAATGAACTGAAGAGGAGCTCAGATTGAAAAATAACTCATTTTTGGTATCCAGGATGAAGTTGTGATAGATGTTCAAAAGAGGAAAAAACCAGGGATGCTCAAATAGATCATAGAATAGAAGCAGATCATAATTACAATGTAAATTAAAGCCGCAAGCGGCGTTGTATGGCCCGCAGACGCAACCCGCCTTCCACGCCCAACTCTACGCACCACCGCCGCCCTCACCGCCCTCACCGCCCTCACCGCCCTCACCGCCCTCACCGCCCTCACCGCCCTCACCGCCCACCTTTGATGAGGGATAGAAAAAGCTGCATAAGCTAATAATGCTAACTATGCTAATCATGCTAGCTATGCTAATTTGGCTAAAAGTAATAGCATAGCGATCAGCATCATCAACTCGTTCGGAAAAACACATTACCTAAAATGCTAATTATGCTAACTATGCTAGCTATGCTAATGTGGCTAAAAGTGCTAGCATAGCGATCAGCATCATCAACTTGCTCGGAAAAACACATTACCTAAAATGCTAATTATGCTAACTATGCTAGCTATGCTAATGTGGCTAAAAGAGCTAGCATTGCGATCAGGATCATCAACTGTTTCAGAAAAACACATTACCTAAAATGCTAATTATGCTAACTATGCTAGCTATGCTAATGTGGCTAAAATTGCTAGCATAGCGATCAGCATCATCAACTGACTCAGAAAAACACATTGTTTAAGATGCTAATTATGCTAACTATGCTAGCTATGCTAACATGGCTAAAATTGCTAGCATAGCGATCAGCATCATTAACTTACTCAGAAAAACACATTGCTCCATTGGTGAAAGCTATATGTAATGTGTTGACAAAAAACCCACTTTTTTTCAAAATGGCCGCTTTTCTGTTGATTTTATCTCCATAGCAACCATTTTATGTTTTGTTTGCCTTGGGAGGACGAACGGATTGACGTCAGTTTCGGACAAATCGGGAAAAGTAAACTTTTTGTTGTCCTTAGCAACAGTGGTTTTATGCTAACCACGCCCACATTCCTTATATGTCCTTGTCCAGTGTTTTTCAATGTATTCAGATCCAGGCATAAATGAAAGCATTCAATTTTCACTGTATTGTATTGAAAGGCATGGGAGTTATAACAGTGCGCCACTTTGCTAGCTCGCCACGCGGACGCCGTTCAAATTCTACAACTTCTAATTCCAACATTTTTTTCACAGTAGCTTGCCATTGATGCCCAAAAAGTTTCGAGATGATCGTTGAAAATTCCAACGACAAGTTTACGTTTGAATCTGATGGTAAAGGTGTTTTTTATAGAAAATTCAAGATGGCGGCCTTTTCCCGAGGTCAAAGGTCGACGAAACTCCAGAGGTGATTTTAAACTTACGCTAGGGACATGCGAGTCAAATTTCGTGAAAATTGCTCGAAAAAAAGTTCATTTTTCCATATTGTGTAAAAAAGCGAAAATCTCAAAATGGCCGATTTTGGCACAAAAATGGCCGCCAAACCATAGGTCGTGTCGCCATCACGTAATGATTTCAAAAGTTTGATTGGATATATCCAACAAAGTTATCTGGGTTTCGTTAGCCGATTCTTAAAAAAAAAATCCGAAATTTTTTTTTTTTGCCGAGTCAGCACTTTTTT